>CM042248.1:36443065-36938065 GCA_023566225.1 Romanogobio albipinnatus
GTCGGGTGCTTTTCAACTCAGAGCACTCCTTCAAAAACACAAGGCGCCTGGGGCTCATAAACAGTGCGCAAAACACTCAATGCCAATAGAAAACAATTAAAAAAGGAGCCTATCGGGGCCTAAGGCTACATTATGCTATCAAAATTCTGTCATATTACATTTTCTGTAAATATTATTACAACTTAAAATAACTACTTTCTACTTTAATATATTTTAAAATGTGATGGCAAAGCTGAATTTTAGGCCCTGATCAGACAGAGCGCGTTTTTCAGGTTTGAAAACGTGAGGTGCACCTCACTGCCTTTTTTGGTTGATGTTTTTGAATTTAGAAAATAGCAGTGCGCTGTGGTTTTTTGTTTTCTTGGCAACCCTTGAATCAGCTGTGCTGTCAGTCTAATCAAGATAACCGTCACCACAACCGAAGGCCCGCCTCCCAATTAATTCGATTGGACAATGGGGAAAAAATGCGATGATGTCGGGCTCTTTTCTGCTCAGAGTTTTTTTTTTTCCAACTTCATGCGCTCAGAGCACTCCTTCAAAAACGTGAGGCGCAGCAGGCGGTTAAAACACGAGGCGCCCCGGCGCATAACGCATAACAGAAAACTATTAAAAAAATTGCCTCTCACTGCAAAAACGCATTCTGTCTGATCGGGGCCTAACAACGCCCTATAGCAACTGTATGTACTATAGATGTACTGTATATGAGTTAGTGGCACTGAAAATGTCTCCATGTAACCATGGTTCCCTGAGAAGGGGAATGAGACGCTTTGTCCCCTAGAGGTCGCTATGAGGAATGACACCCGTCAAGCCAGAGACATTCCCCATAGCACCCTCTAGGGGACGCAGCACGAGTTCTCTTTCAAAAGGGAACCAGCATTTTCATCCCTGAGTAATATTTGGTCTGAACACCAAATACATTTTACATTTTAAAAGCTTATTCAGTTTTCTAGGGAATCTGAAGGTATTCTGACCTAATATAACACTAAGATTAGTAGGCTATATCATGTTTTTTAACATTAGGATCAAAAATGAATCAATCAGCCCAAATTTTTTTATAAAGAGACCAAATCACTTACAAATTCAATGTTGTTTAGATTGGAACTCCACTGTAGTCCTGTAATAATAAATCATTTGACACAATTCATTTTGTGGTCATTGGCTGTAAAACTCACACTAAAACAAGCCATTGCTGAATTTGCTCTTTCTTTAATGATTCGCACTCTGAATAACACATAAAAATGCAGATTTTAAGTTAGGAAATCGTTTTAAATGGCCAAGCGTAGAACAAGAAAGGGGCTTTTGTTCTGTGCATTTCATTAATTGCACATGCAAAAAAACAGTGTTTATACCACTTTTGCATTTGCGAGTCTTATTTCCTGGCCGTTCTGTCCCTGATTAGCAGCAAGCTGCGACAAAAGCATTTTTCATGCAAAAAAACTCTTCCCAAAAAATGACTTCCATGACATCCATCTCTCCATAAACGTCCCTGACTATAAATTCACAATTATTTGACTCTCTCTACCTCATTTTGAACGCACAGATTTTTTTTTTTTTTTACCACAATACCAGTGATTTCCTGCTCATATGGTCATCCATGCACCCAAAGTCAACAGCAGAGAGACCATACAGCATAATGGATGTGTTTTATGGAAAGGGTGTTATATTAAGTTTAATAGCAGTGTGCGGTGAGCTAATGGCTGCCTTTGGCTTTCCTCCTGAAAATAGAACTGAGGGTGGGTTTGGAGGGATTTCTCCGTATGTGTGTCCAAGCAAGAGAGAGATGTATATGGACAGTTCTAGATATAGAACATGCAGACAGATTGAAAAAGTGCAACACATGAAAATTGAAAAAAAAAAAAAAAAAAAATTAAAGAGGAAAAAGATGTTCCAGTTGTACCATTTTGCTGGAGCAGGGCTGAATAAGGACATAAAAGAGTATAAAAAAAGCACATAAAAAATATACATAAACAGCCATATACACTACCGTTCAAAAGTTTGCGGTTAGTAAAAAATACTTTTTTCCCCATCAAGGATGCATTAAATTGATCAAAAGTGACAGAAAAGGGATTTTAAATAAATGCTGTTCTTTTTAACTTTCTATTCATCAAATAATCCTGAAAAATTAAATGCATCACAGTTTCCACAAAAATATAAAGCAGCACAATTGCTTTCAACGTTGATAATAATAAGACGTTGATAATAATAAGACAACTGCAAATCAGCATATAAGGATGATTTCTGAAGGATCATGTGACTGAAGACTGGAGTAATGATGCTGAAAATTCAGCTTTGCATCAAATAAATCAGGCATAACATTCATGTGAAATGTATTAGGCAGCAAGTGAACAATTTGTCCTCAAAGTTGATGTGTTAGAAGAAGGAAAAATGGGCAAGCGTAAGGATTTGAGCGAGTTTGACAAGGGCCAAATGCAGCTCTTATGGGGTATTCCCGGTCTGCAGTGGTCAGTATCTATAAAAAGTGGTCCAAGGAAGGAACAGTGGTGAACCGGCGACATGGTCATGGGCGGCCAAGGCTCAATGATGCACATGGGCAGCAAAGGCTGGTCTGATCAAACAGATGAGCAGAATACACGGTGCATTGCAGTTTGTTGCATATGGGGCTGCATAGCCGCAGACCAGTCAAGCGTCAAGTGCAACAGTGGGCACGTGAGCATCAGAACTGGACCGCGGAGCAATGGAAGAAGGTGGCCTGGTCTGATGAATCACGTTTTCTTTTATATCAAGTCGATGGCCGGGTGTGTGTGCGTCGCTTACCTGGGGAACACATGGCACCAGGATGCACTGGGAAGAAGGCAAACCAGCGGAGGCAGTGTGATGCTTTGGATAATATTCTGCTGGGAAACCTTGGGTCCTGCCATCCATGTGGATGTTACTTTGACACGTACCACCTACCTACATTGCTGCAGACCATGTACACCCTTTCATGGAAACGGTATTCCCTGGTGGCTGTGGCCTCTTTCAGCAGGATAATGCGCCCTGTCACAAAGAAAAAATGGTTCAGGAATGGTTTGAGGAGCACAACGAATTTGAGGTGTTGGCTTGGCCTCCAAATTCCTCAGATCTCAATCCAACTGAGCATCTGTAGGATGTGCGGAACAAACCAGTTTGATCCATGGAGGCTCTATCTTACAACTTACAGGACTTAAAGGATATGATGCTAACATCTTGGTGCCAGATACCACAGCACACCTTCAGGGGTCTAGTGGAGTCCATGCCTCGACGGGTCAGGGCTGTTTTGGCAGCAAAAATTAGGATGGTGGTCATAATGTTATGCCTGATCGGTGTATATAACAATAAAATAGCCATTTAAATGTGTGTGTGTGTATTATTATATATATTATATATATATACAGTGAGGAAAATAAGTATTTGAACACTCTGCTATTTTGCAAGTTCTCCCACTTGGAGATCATGGAGGGGTCTGAAATTGTCATTGTAGGTGCATGTCCACTGTGAGAGACATAATCTAAAAAAATAAATCCAGAAATCACAATATATGATTTTTTAACTATTTATTTGTATGATACAGCTGCAAATAAGTATTTGAACACCTGTCTATCAGCTAGAATTCTGACCCTCAAAGACCTGTTAGTCTGACTTTAAAATGTCCACCTCCACTCCATTTATTATCCTAAATTAGATGCACCTGTTTGAGATCGTTAGCTGCATAAAGACACCTGTCCACCCCATACAATCAGTAATAATCCAACTATTAACATGGCCAAGACCAAAGAGCTGTCCAAAGACCCTAGAGATAAAATTGTACACCGCCACAAGGCTGGAAAGGGCTACAGGGAAATTGCCAAGCAGCTTGGTGAAAAAAAGTCAACTGTTGGAGCAATCATTAGAAAATAGATAAAGCTAAACATGACTGTCAATCTCCCTCGGACTGGGGCTCCATGCAAGATCTCACCTCATGGGGTCTCAATGATCCTAAGAAAGGTGAGAAATCAGCCCAGAACTACACGGGAGGAGCTGGTCAATGACCTGAAAAGAGCTGGGACCACCGTTTCTAAGGTTACTGTTGGTAATACACTAAGACGTCATGGTTTAAAATCATGCATGGCACGGAAGGTTCCCCTGCTTAAACCAGCACATGTCAAGGCCCGTCTTAAGTTTGCCAATGACCATTTGGGTGATCCAGAGGAGTCATGGGAGAAAGTCATGTGGTCAGATGAGACCAAGATAGAACTTTTTGGTCATAATTCCACTAAACGTGTTTGGAGGAAGAAGAATGATGAGTACCATCCCAAGAACACCATCCCTACTGTGAAGCATGGGGGTGGTAGCATCGTGCTTTGGGGGTGTTTTTCTGCACATGTGACAGGGCGACTGCACTGTATTAAGGAGAGGATGACCGGGGCAATGTATTGCAAGATTTTGGGGAACAACCTCCTTCCCTCAGTTAGAGCATTGAAGATGGGTCGAGGCTGGGTCTTCCAACATGACAATGACCCGAAGCACACAGCCAGGATAACCAAGGAGTGGCTCTGATAGAAGCATATCAAGGTTCTGGCGTGGCCTAGCCAGTCTCCAGACCTAAACCCAATAGAGAATCTTTGGAGGGAGCTCAAACTCCGTGTTTCTCAGCGACAGGCCAGAAACCTGACTGATCTAGAGAAGATCTGTGTGGAGGAGTGGGCCAAAATCCCTCCTGCAGTGTGTGCAAACCTGGTGAAAAACTACAGGAAACGTTTGACCTCTGTAACTGCAAACAAAGGCTACTGTACCAAATATTAACATTGATTTTCTCAGGTGTTCAAATACTTATTTGCAGCTGTATCATACAAATACATAGTTAAAAAATCATACATTGTGATTTCAGGATTTTTTTTTTTGATTATGTCTCTCACAGTGGACATGCATCTACGATGACAATTTCAGACCCCTCCATGATTTCTAAGTGGGAGAACTTGCAAAATAGCAGAGTGTTCAAATACTTATTTTCCTCACTGTATATATATATATATATATATATATATATATATATATATATATATATATATATATATATATATATTACTGTTGTTGTTGTATTTTTGATAATTAGAAAAAACCTACCTTTGTGAGCACAAGAGATTTCTTTAAAAAAACATTAAAAAACCTTACCAACCCCAAACTTTTCAGCAGTAGTATGTGTGTGTATGTGTGTATTTTATCCATCTTGTAACCTTTGATCCGATGTTTATGCGATTTGGGCTTTGGGGTTTGTATGTGTGAATGGTCGATAATGGGCTATAATATATTGTAGCTCACTCTTAATTTAGAGGCAGTTTAAAAAGGCACATGAAAATAACAGCAGTAAAATATTCCCCCTGTGCTGAGCTGAGCACGCCTCTATCACCCTCCATTTAGAGAGGCTTACTTGTCTAAAAAAAAAAAACATCTGAAGTGCTATACTGAATTTCTGACTTTTCTATCTTTCTTCATCCACCCATTTCTCTGGTCTCTTTAACTAGCTCCCTTTGTTTTCTTTCTTTAACTAACCTGCATCATTTTATCAGAAGTGGTCCGAAATGAAGTGCTAAGTGTCTGGTTTTATTGAAAGGAAACAGACTGGAACAAGACGTGTGTTTTCTCAAGCCTGTAAAGACTCCTCTGCTCCTCAGGCCAAATATGAATTACAACCTGCGTACTGATGAGTCCTCGCTACAGACTCATACCTGCTGAGGGAGAGTACAAGAGCAAGAGAGATGAGAGATGGTTTGAGACGTGCTGCTAATGAGTGTGCGTGCAATACACGTGTGGTTGTGGGTTGCTGAAATCATTAATGCTTCATAGTGTTAACAAAAATCTGCTTTTAATTTGGCAAGATTTTAATGTACACATTAAATGTGTTGCCAAACTTAACAGCAGTCATGCAAGCGGCTGTCTGCTCCACTGAACAAAAGATTTCTGCTAATCTATCATTAACTGCAAATGAGTGTATGAAACCTTGTGAGAATGCCTTTCATTACAGGCACATACAGAAAAATGGCTATAAAGACGTTTAGATTTCATATGCAAGCATATAAAGTTTTTTATAAAATTATTTGATTTTACAAGAAAGGGATTGATGAGTGATATGACATTACAAAATGGACAGTTTATCTAGTTCACAGTTTTGTAAATATAATAATAATCGCACTTAAAATGTGCTTTTCTGTCTTCTAATAAAATAAACGCCACTTGATTTGATATTTTGAAATATAATGCAGTACATTCTTATTTTTGTATAAACCAATGCAGTACGTAATATTTAACAATTAGTAGGTGAATAAATATATGAATGTTAATAATAATAATAATAATAATATATAAATACAACAACTAAATAATAATAGGGTAATATTAAACATATAATGATAATACTTTTTTGTCATTAAAAAACTTTAATAATAAAAAATGTATCTGCTGTGCCTGATAAACTCCTCTGTTCCCACTCTTTCCTTTTTTAGGGGGCACATGGTTTCAAGATACTGTGGCTATGCCACATCAAACCAAAACTCAGCAGCTGTCCGTGTGGTTAAAGAGTGTGTGTGTTGGAGAGTGATGGTTGCCAAGGAACCGGTATTTAATAAAGTCATCGGGTCTAGGATGGGAAAGAAACCGCAGCTCAACTCAGGAGAAATGAGAAATCGACAAATGTCACCCCCACATCCGTATTGGCTTTTCTCTCACTTTTACTCGGTGCCGCTGTAAAGTAGATCTACAAGAGCCAACTTCTGCCACTAATACAGGATGAGAAATGCTTCATTCAGAGAGAACCCCCTTGAGAGATGTATTCAGTTAGCTCTGCTTGAGACTCTAAGTTTGTGTGTGTGTGTGTGTGTGTGTGTGTGTGTGTGTGTGTGTGTGTGTGTGTGTGTGTGTGTGTGAGTGAGTGAGTGCATTTTCACTCTCTGATATTTCTGTGTTATGTTGTTAATGGCACACCTTGTTTGCCAGGCAGAAACAGCCAATTAAAAGCAACTTGTGTTAAACTGGGTCCATTTTCAGTGGTATGCCTCCAGGACCCACAAAAACAATCTTCAATGTGTAAGTGTGTGTCTGTGTGGGATGGGGATTTACACCTCACTAATGATGTGTGAGTTTAATACTCGTAGCTGTTTTCAGCTTCACATGCAACAGGTTAACACCTTCAGTGCCACGGCTGGTATGAACACGGACAGAATGTGCACTCTGAATTGAGTTTTTACACTATAACAAAGGGGTTCGGGGTGGGCGGTAAATCCAAAAATCATATGGCGATCCATTATTATGGATTAACAAACTAAGCCATTATTATCTATCATTTTTAAGTACTGTTTTGTAAGTTTGATAGTAATAACTAGAGAACACATTTTACGGTCAAAGCTTCTTATGTGATCTAGTAAAGCATATTATGTGACAAGAGTGCATGAAAGGATGTCGTCATCTTTTTTTATTTATAGTTTAATACTTCTATCCCTGCTTTTTACTTTAAATCTTTTTTCGGACTATTTCCAAATGTGTATATGTGTATAAGAATAAAAATGTCCAAATATTTCTTCTTCAGAACTTCCTGAGCAAATTATTTTAAATACTGAATATTTTCACTATAAATATTTTGTGATCATTTACTCATGCCCATGTTTATCCAAACCTACTCAGACACAAATATTAAATACTGAAAGAAATGAAAAGAACAACAAAATAATTGCCTATTGCTTAAATATAACAAAATACATGAAAAATATATGCAAAGAAATAAGGACATTTTTGGAAAGCAGTAAATCAGATAGAAGGCAGCATTATTTATGTGCATATAACACTGTTCTATTTTCAGATTCTGTGTAAGGAAATCCAGCCATAAAGAGGAGCAAAGGGTGAGTTCCGTTATTGGAATTAGGCCACTGATTAAATACAGCGAGGTTAAATGGAGTAAGACTGGCTACGAGGAACATCGTTAGCACATTGGCATGGCGGGTTGCAGTAATTAGGGGGTGTGGCCTCACATCACCAATCACCCTGCTGTGTTTGGTGCTTCCTGCTGATTTACAGTGTGCAGACTAAGATGTGGCTGTTTTAGCAGGTCATAACTCGCTAAACACACATACACAAACACTTTTGCCAAATGAGTGCCAAGTACACACACACAACAGACTTACGGATTCCAGACACACACACTCCCCACACCTGACTGTTTTTTGTTCTCTCTCTCACACTTTTCCTTCCTTTGCGAATCCCAAAGTGAAAACAGAGGCCAGTATACCAAGATGCCATGAATATCTGGACAGTGACCCAGGCTGTGGAGAGCTGAGGAGAAAAAGGAGAAGAGGAGTAATGTTGTGCTGATCTCTTGTTTTGCGAGGGGAGAACTTGTTTTAAAATACATTTAATTGGTTATGAATGTTCGAAGACCATATAAGAAATAAATACACAAAATGTGTCCAGATGGTCTTTATTTAAAGTGCATTAAAAAAATAGTTTAATTTTTTTTTTTTATCAGTCAGATTATATATACACACACCAAGTAAATGCTGTTAAAAAAAACTATATGATAAATAAGTTACGGCAACATGTTTTTACATTGCTTTAACTTAAATCAAAATAAGTTAAGCCATTTTCAACTTTTTTTTTAAGTTATACAAGATTCATTATTTAAGTCAGTAGGCTAATTTAAGTTGTAATGACTTAAATATCCAAGTTGATTGTACTTAATGCATTTTTTTATTTGGTACTACGCAAAAACATTTTTATTAAAAAAAATACTTTTATTGAGAAAAAAATTATTTAAATGCATCCTAAATCAATTTAAATGCTGAAATATTCAAAAATCTTAAGCAGAACAACTGTTTTATACATTGATAATAATAAGAAATATTTCATGAGCACCAAGTCAGCATATAGAATGATTTCTGAAGGATCATGTGACACATTTTAATATTAAAATAGAAAACAATGATTTTAAATTAAATTAAATATTTCACAATGTTAATGTTTACTGTATTTTTGATCAAATAAAAGCAGTATTGGTGAGTATAGAGACTTCTTTCAAAAACATTTAAAAATCATACCAACCACAAACTTCTAAACGGTATTTATACACACACCAAAAGTCAAATATTCAATGCTAACAAGAAAATAGTGAAAGTAAAGTAAAATAAAATGTTCTTTAAAAAACATCCAAGACCATTAAACCATTTAATCAGTGAAACCCCACTGATGTCAAACAGTCCTTCTAGTGCTCATTTCTCCTTTGTAAATTCTTCTTTCATTTCTAAAGGCTGATTTTAATTTAGAACTTCCTCCTTTGGGAACCACATGATGGGAGGATTGCTCTTTCAGCATCAGTGTGTGTCTATGTGTCTGTGTAGGTTCTCATCTAAATAAACCCCAGGGTGCAGAGACGACAGCGCTGCAGGTGCAAGGCTAAGGATCACAGACCACACACACAGAAAAACATAACATGATCAGACATACTTTGCTCATTTGCACAAAAGTTCCTTCTTAACAATTTAAGCGCAGTCCGTGACCACAAAATGTAAAAGGGACAGATTATTATGACAATGAGATCCCTTATTTTCCTGTTTAAGCACAAGCTTCTATGCACACATGGACACACACACACACACACACACACACACACACACACACACACACACAGCAGAACAGCCCCGCCCATCTCCATCTCTCTGTGAAGTTCAGACCATCATGCTTGAATGCTCAGAACAAGTTCGGGTCGAGTCGAGGGGGATCAACAGGGCCGAGGGCCCTTGAAATCCCACTGGAGAGCAAATTAAAAACGACTGCTTCAAGAGCTGGTTAAAATTCTTATGTTTTATTACTCCTTTCTCTCACAGAGCTGTTGACAAAAAAGAGAAGAAAGCAGGGAGAAGTGCGATGTCGAAAGCCAGAAGTAATTCCGCATAGACGTTTTACGATGGAAACTTCAGCTAAATGTAATTTCAGCGCCCATTCACTCCAGAGAGAAAAATCCCAGTTTATATGAGAGAGAGAAAAAGTGTGTGTGTATGTATGTGTGTGTTTGACTAACAATGATCAGCTTGGCCTCTCATCGTTTCTGATGGAGGTTGAGCAGAGCGGACAGAGCGTCATCTGCTGCATGAACTGAGGCCCTGAGTGGATTAACAGTTGAGGGTGTAAGTGTGTCATAAAGGACAGTCAGGATCAGCCGAACCCTGCTTACTAGAGACCAGAGACAAAGTGTCTGACATGATTTATGGCTGCTGTATTCCCAGGAGAATCTGACATGATTTCATGGCATTGTTAAAATCCAGGGCTTTGTATCATTCTAGATCAGTGTTTCCCAACCTTTTTTCAGTCATGGCACCCTTTGAAAATGTTCTCCATTTTGTGGCACCCCCTCGCATACGTTACTCTAGGGGTATAACGGTACAGATTGCTCACGGTTCGGTTTGTATCACGGTTTTAGGTTCACAGTTTCGGTACGGTTCAGTATTTGCTATGTTCAGGGGAAAAAGGACTAGGCTACTGTCAAATAAAAATAAAGAAAATAATAAGAAAAAATTATTTAAATACAAGCAGCAGCACAAATAAATACTATTGAGCAAAGATACTAATAAAATAAACTATGCTTTTCAGGTTTTTCAGGTTAGTTTTCAGGTAGTTTTCAGGTACAGAAATTGATCAAATGTAAAATAACATTGCACATTTGACTGTATAAATTAAAGATGAATCCTATTAAACTTACAAAAGCTATTCAATCAAGAGCAGTGAGTGATGTCCTTGTCTTTTGTTGTTTGACATTAAACAGACAGCAGTAAAGGCTACTGCCCCTTTAAGACCTAATGCACGAATATGCGTCGTCTTTCTCGACTGTATAAAGTTTACTTAAGGCATATACAGACTATGTCTGCTAGAATACTCATCAAGATGGACATGTTGACATAGTTTTTGTGTGAGTTTGTCCGTTCAAGAGCAACACTTGAAAGAGAACTCAATATTTGCGTGCTGTGAGGCGTGCGCGCTTTCGGATGAGTGCACATCATGAGTGACAAATTTTGTCACAACGCGCGCAACTTCTCATTCGCGTCTTCTGGCACTACACCCGAGTGATGACGGCGAAAATGACTGGTCATATTCGAACACACGGCAGCACTCGCATGCATTGAACAAAGTTTACAAAGAGAGAATTATTGGAAAAATTTGAACAAAAAAAATTATTTGAAGGACTTTTACACAGCACCCCTGCTCTTGTCAGACGGCACCCCGGTTGGGAAACACTGTTCTAGATCACAACATTTTACTTCATTCTTTTAGGTTTTCACAGTGATGTATCAATTGTTAACATAATTTACAATTATTTATTAATATTATAATACAATAATTCAATACATTGTATGGGACAAAATTATCGATTTTTCTTTTATGCCAAAAATCATTAGGATATTAAGTAAAGGTCATGTTCAATGAAGATATTTTGTAAATTTCCTATCGTAAATATATCACAATTTTATTAGTAGTAGTAATATGCATAGCTAAGGACTTCATTTGGACAACTTTAAAGGCGATTTTCTCAATATTTAGATTATACAATATTTCAACTTTTTTGCACCCTCAGATTCCAGATTTTCAAATAATTGTATATTCTCATCCAAATAATGTCCTATCCTAACAAACCATACATCAACGTGTATTTATTCACCTTTCAGAAATTTATCCTTATGACTGGTTTTGTGGTCCAGTGTCACATATTATAATAATAATAACAACAACAATAATAATAATATAATATTATCATACAATATAATATGTGATATTTAATAATGTAATAATGATTATTTATTAATATTTATTAATAAAAACATTAATGTTTGTTTCTTTATTTACACTGAGGTAAAAAAAGGCTACATATAAAATAATTTTTTTTTTTTTTTTGAATATTGAACAATTTAAAATGAAGAAAAAAAAGAAAGTGAGGAGATATTTATGATTCTCCATGATTCTCCTGAAGTAGGAAAAAAACATGTTTTGCTGAAATTACGTGCTTTTTGAAATAAAAATTGTAAAATAAAAATAGAAGCATTTTCACTAGTGGTTTCAGACTTTTGGAGCTCACTGTATATTTCAATTATTTTAAGAATAAAAAAATAGATGAAGCATGACTTCTTTATGAAAACGGGCTGTTTTGACTGTGTGCTGACATTCCACTTAAAGTCTGATGATGGCGCCATGCAGCCAGCATGAGGTGATCTGGGAAGGCAGCCATTCTCTTTCTACAAACATGTCATTAATGTTCTCTTACTCTCTCAACAAGGTCAGAAGCGAGTGCAAAAGTCTCTGTGTTTGACATTAAAATAAGTATTTCCCTTTTGCTGGCTCAATCCAGACACAAACAAATGTCAATATACACTACCCACATAACAGCCATCAGATGTGAAGAGAAGAGTCAAAAACACGTGGAGGTAAACAACAACAGACAGCAAAGCGGGCATTATGAGTAACAAACGAATCATCAGCACTTTGGAACGCCAATGTACAAACCAAACCCAAACTGTCTGGCAACTTTTTTCGATTCATCCATCAAATCAAAGCCACCGTATCACCGTCTCCTCAGTCCTTGGTTATCCACACAACATTACCTTTCAATGCAAATTAATTTTGTCCCCACAGGGCCACCATAGACTTCCTGTAGCCTGTTAAGTTAGCCCTCAGTGTGATATGAATAGAAGGAGATGAATAGAACCGCAGTTTTTCTATCATATTTCAGCACAGATCCCGAGTCCTCACCACAGGGCCACGTGACGGCGAGGATTGCTTTGTTTTTACTATGCGGCTTCGTTCTTCCAGTGATTTGATTTAATGAAATGATCAGGGGGAATAAAATAATCCACTTCCCCACTGAGAGTCTGTCCACAGGTTCAGTATGAAATGAATTATGCCCAGACCACAGCAGCACAACAGTGTGGTAAAGAACAACTACAAGACAGTTATTATCAGTGTATCCACCACATGAAATAATACACTTCAACATAAAACATAGTGCCAATTTCAAGCAAATAAGAATTAAACGTGAGAAACATTAAACACTCGTAAGACTATAATTACTCTGTCTCATTCTGAACCTGTTCAGTCCAACTACTGTGCTTGTGCGAGTCTGAAATCACTGCCAGACAGTGCCAGACGTCTAAATATGGTAGTCTGCAAAATAGTTGGATATTGGCAGCTGAGGCTTAAATCCAAGCAAGGACCAAAACAAAATGCTGATTGACCCTGACACATCCAAATGGATCATTTAAACATGACTAAAGTGTGTTCCTGATTTAAAAGTGCTTTCTGCTGCCATATTATTATATATTTAAATAAGCATGTCAGGGTCAGTTATATGTACACTACAGTTCAAAGGTTTGGGGGTCTACGATTTAAAAAAAAAATGTTTTTAGTCTCGTATGCTCACCAATGCTGCAAAAATACAACTAAAAAGTAATATTGTGAAATATTATTACAATTTGAAATGTAATTTATTCCTGTGATGGCAAAGCTAAATTCTCAACATTATTACAGTCTTCAGTGTCGTAGCCTATAATCCTTCAGAAATTATTATAAAATGCTCCTTTTGTGAAGAAACATTTTTATTCATGAAAATGGTTGAGCTGTTTAATATTTTTATGGAAAATAATACTTTTTTCTTTAATGAATAGAAAGAACAGCATTTATTTGAAATATAAATATTTTGTAGCATTGCAGATTGCCTTTACTGTCACTTCTTATCAACTGAAAGAATCCTTGCTGAACAAACAAAAAAAATATTTATATATATATATATATATATATATATATATATATACACACACACACACATCATCTTGTTTACATGAGGGTTCCTGTTACAATGTCTAAACTATTATTGCTCCAAGTTTGTCTCGTTTTTGATGGATATTTTCCCCTTGTACGAGATTGTGCTGAGGCGTACATAGATTTGGCAGGAGTAAGAGCTGGAAAAAGCCTGCTTTGTGTTTTTTAACGCAGCAGATTAAATTGGTTTAGACAAGCAGCGTGCCAGTGGTTCTTAGTGTAATGATAGGGATTTTATTTGGTCAAAACTCTGTCATCAATTTGTTGACATAAATATGTATTTAGATGGCCAGTTTTTCAATTATAAACAGACGTTTTTTGGGGGCTCAGCACGGCCTGGTGATGTTCGAAAAAGTTGCAAATGCTGCGTGAGTTCTCATTACAGTCTGAATTGTAAATGGTGAGATAAATGGCTGTTTACGGATTGAGTGCAATTACACTATTATACACGATAGACTCTTGTGATTGCATCCACGAGTGAAATGTGTTGGACAAGCACAGATGTGCAAATAGTTATTTGGTTGTTTGTCAGAACTTCAAGAGCAACATTTTAAGAGAATTAGTGAGCATTCACCATAGGCAATTAGAGGTGATTAACAATCTGAACAAGGACACTTACGCAAACACAAGCACTGACAAACAGGTTTACACACACACAATAAATTCAATTACCATTCATTTAATCACTTTTGCCACATGCTAATATGTAAAATGTTTTTTATGCGCATCATAAAATCACAGACATGAATGCATGAGATCTTGTTTTGTCTCATTATGTCCAGCTGTGCTTTTGATAAACACTGCAGCGCTAGCCCGTAAAGATTGATCACCTCACATCACCTACACATTGTCTGGCTTTATCTTTCAGTCTTTTACTCTCATATACTCTAACATCACACATACTTCATCTCTTCCCCTCTCTCTCTCATTAGATTAAAACCCAACCACAGCTGCTAATGACCGCAGTAACTAAAAATAATGACTTGTTTCAACTTTTGTCCACTTGATTTTTTTCTTATTTTATTTCTGACTTAGTTTTCTATTATTTCGTTTCATTTAAAAAATATATAATTGATCAATGGAAACCATAGCAAAATGTAACACCAAAAAAGCCGGATGCTTGCTTTAGTTCTGGAATCTCATTGCTAAAAGAAATGTTTTTAAAATAATGAAAGCATTGGTTTGACCACATGTTGAGATGAATGCTTTTGAACTGGTGAGTTCTGGCTGATTAAGTGATGGCATCATTGAGAAGGGAAGATTTATAGGAGTGACCATGTGGAGTAACGTTTCTTTCTTTAGAAATGCAAATCAGCATATGAGAATGATTTCTGAAGGATCATGTGACACTTAAAACCCTAGTAATGATGCTTAAAATTCAGCTTTGACAAAACAGGGATTAATAACATTTTAATATATATTGAAATAGAAAACAGTGTTTTTAAATTGTAATAATATTTCACAACATTACTGCTTTTACTGTATTTTGGATCAAATAAATGCATACATTTGAACGGTATGCATGCGCTTTCCGGGGGATGGGGGTGTTTTGTGACCACATGTTACTGTGAAACAGCACAACTGGACTCTGGTCTCTTAAAATGACCCTGCAGAAATATGTCATCTCATGCTGATGACCTCATTCTAACAGAACGTCCAAGTCATGCCAGTCCAGCTGGTCTTTACGACGCCATTCCATCCTCGAATGTTCCAAACAATCTGTACACAGCCCAATAAAGAACAACTCTAAAAATGTGCCTGTTTAAAAAAAACTGGTCTTGGATTAGCATGAATCAGGAACTGAGATTTGGGTTTATGGGCTCTCTTAAAGGTTGTCTGTGATGACAGCTGAAGAATGAAGAATAATGAAACATGATTGACACTGATAAGGAGTGGAGTGGCACGATCGGGGTGGCTATGCCAGTTTAATGCCAGTGTAGGGCCAGCCATAGCCAGTTAAAGGCTCTAATGTGGCAGTGGTTTCATGGTGGTTGGCTTTGAGCAGCAGGAAAGGGAATAAAGGGGCATATAAAATAGGAAGAGAGAGAGAGAAAGGGAGAGAGAGAAATGGGACAGAGTTAAACAACTTTGCTTTTTTCTGTTAATTTACTCTATTTATTTCTCCAATTTATCTTCTACTTTTCCTTTATATATATATATATATATATACGGAGGGCTTTCCTCCGCATGTTTGTGTGCTAAATGTGATTAGCCCTCAGTTTAGCAGTTTAGTTTTATCCACCAATCTATTTTCCATACTGTAGAGAGGAAAGGAAAACTGAAAAATCAAAAGAATTTTATTCTATGGGTTTCCTAGGCTTCTTCAAATCTGTGTGTGCAAGAGAGATATTGGGTGAGCCTATACGGTTGTTTTACACATTGGTAGAGAAAAAAGAAAGAAGTTTTATTTCTCTTGCCACGTGTTAATCTTAGGTTACACTCTTGTCATGCGTTTCTTTCTTTCTTTCTTTGGCACACACACAGATATAATGACTCACAATACAATACATCTCATACTCACCCACTTAATCACTTCAATATTCTTTCAGTTTCTGAAGCCAATCATAAAAGAAGACTTTACAACATGCAGTGGAGTCCAAAAGTCTGAGACTACTATTGAATATGTTTCTATTTTACATTTTGGGGATTTTTCAGTGTCTCTTTCTGAAGGTTACATTGTTACACCAGTAGGTGGAGACAAGTGACTGTCTTTATGAGTGACTCGTTGACTCATTTATACATTTGATTTGTTCAAACACACTGAAACAAGCGACTAATCTTATAATTGACTGAATTTGAACAGTATAGCCCAAATAGTAAGAGTAATATACTATTTCATAATTCTGTCATTCACAGATTTGTTCATGTATTCATTCAGAGGAGAAATAAGTGACTTCATGATTCAATTAATCATTTAATAATTTGTTCAGAAACAACTCGATTCGAATTCATAATTTTCTCAAAATCCTAAAACTTACCCGGTTTAAATTCGATTCTGAATCCCAGATAATGAACCTCACAGCATGTCAATCTGTGGAATCCAGACCTCATGGCACAGTCACTCACTCACTGCCTCCACCATGTGCCCTTAAGATGCATTGAGTCAGATTCCTCAAAGTGTTCCATATGTGTGCTGTGTGAGAGCCCTTCAGATGACAACCTGAAGGAAGAGAAAACAAATTTTGTGTGTACATAAGCACACGTGTGATCTCTCTCTCCCTTTCTATTTTATCCCCAGTATCCTCCTCTCCTCCATTTTCTCCTCTCCTCCCATTCATAAAATATCAAACAGTCCAGGTCCCGGAATAGGGCTGCCCTGCGGCTGCCTGACAGTGTGGATATTTTCAGTAGGTCCTTGCGGTGTTATTGCAGGTGTCCAGGCAGGATGCCCGTGTGAATTCGGAGAACACATCAGACACAGTATAATTCTATTAGTCCTATACACAGATATGTATATTAAAACCATACTTGGCCTGGGGATACCGCAGCGCTTAAGGAGCATAGGACAGAGCAACCCATCCTTAAATATTAAACAACAGAGTGTGTGAGTGTATATGTGTTAATGAACTGTTAAAGAAAGATTGACGGACAAAACAGACAGCTGATGGATAGCTAGAGGGTGGAATGTTTTGTGTGTGTACAGTTCAGTAATTCTGAACTCTTTTGCTAGTTTCTTCCCAAAGTCCAGCAGTATACCATTACATTCAATTACACGGTCTAAAATGTCTAAAATAAGACTTGCTGTGTGTGGGTATGCTTATGCATGTGTGTGAGAGAGCATGAGACACATAAACACTTAACATACTGAAGAATACTGCTGTATGTGCTTCAAAAACACTGGGTGAACAACCTCTCACTTTTTTAGTTTAATTATAAAGGAACAAAGGAACACTGCATTGTATTTTCCAGATATATATATATATATATATATATATATATACTCACCTAAAGGATTATTAGGAACACCATACTAATACTGTGTTTGACCCCCTTTCGCCTTCAGAACTGCCTTAATTCTACGTGGCATTGATTCAACAAGGTGCTGAAAGCATTCTTTAGAAATGTTGGCCCATTTTGATAGGATAGCATCTTGCAGTTGATGGAGATTTGTGGGATGCACATCCAGGGCACGAAGCTCCCGTTCCACCACATCCCAAAGATGCTCTATTGGGTTGAGATCTGGTGACTGTGGGGGCCATTTTAGTACAGTGAACTCATTGTCATGTTCAAGAAACCAATTTGAAATGATTCAAGCTTTGTGACATGGTGCATTATCCTGCTGGAAGTAGCCATCAGAGGATGGGTACATGGTGGTCATAAAGGGATGGGCATGGTCAGAAACAATGTTCAGGTAGGCCGTGGCATTTAAACGATGCCCAATTGGCACTAAGGGGCCTAAAGTGTGCCAAGAAAACATCCCCCACACCATTACACCACCACCAGCAGCCTGCACAGTGGTAACAAGGCATGATGGATCCATGTTCTCATTCTGTTTATGCCAAATTCTGACTCTACCATCTGAATGTCTCAACAGAAATCGAGACTCATCAGACCAGGCAACATTTTTCCAGTCTTCAACTGTCATTTTGATGAGCTTGTGCAAATTGTAGCCTCTTTTTCCTATTTGTAGTGGAGATGAGTGGTACCCGGTAGGGTCTTCTGCTGTTGTAGCCCATCCGCCTTAGGGCTGTGCATGTTGTGGCTTCACAAATGCTTTGCTGCATACCTTGGTTGTAACGAGTGGTTATTTCAGTGAAAGTTGCTCTTCTATCAGCTTGAATCAGTCGGCCCATTCTCCTCTGACCTCTAGCATCAACAAGGCATTTTCTCCCACAGGACTGCCGCATACTGGATGTTTTTCCCTTTTCACACCATTCTTTGTAAACCCTAGAAATGGTTGTGCGTGAAAATCCCAGTAACTGAGCATCAGATTGTGAAATACTCAGACCGGCCCGTCTGGCACCAACAACCATGCCACTCTCAAAATTGCTTAAATCACCTTTCTTTCCCATTCTGACATTCAGTTTGGAGTTCAGGAGATTGTCTTGACCAGGACCACACCCCTAAATGCATTGAAGCAACTGCCATGTGATTGGTTGATTAGATAATTGCATTAATGAGAAATTGAACAGGTGTTCCTAATAATTCTTTAGGTGAGTGTGTGTGTGTGTATATATATATATATATATATATATATATATATATATATATATATATATATATATATATATATATATATATATATATATATATATATATATATATATATATATATATAGTTTATATTGGTATTTATTTGATCTTTAAATTTACTTGATTTTCAAAATGACTACCTTTGGCTGACGTTCTTCTGTTTGCATACAGAAAGGCTGCAAATCTTTTCTAAATAACGACTCGAGACCCATAAACTGTAACAATATAAAAAAATCTTTCTTCAAACTTCAGTTAAGCACATTCAGCATATTCTAGGGGAAAGTGTCTTTTGTCTTTTGCTCCTTATTTATTCATCCCTCTTCTTTTACTTTCCCCAGTCATTTCCTCTGAGCGACTCACTCATTCATGATTTTATTGCTTTTGGATTTACATCGCTTTCACTATCTTTTCTCAAGAGAGAGAGAGTAGACTTCATAAAAAACACCTGCTTGCGCTCTACTTTTTTCATCTTATTCTCTTCCCCACCAAATCTGACCTACGATCTCTTTCATATTTTCTATTCAACACTTCCTCTTTCTCACTTCCTTTCTTCCTTGTGCTCCACGAGAGGGGGTACTCTGGTACTTCATCCGTCCAGTGCTAATGTTGTCCCAAGAGGCTTGGAGACCCTCTGAGTGATGCTCACGCTCCCTGCTGTGGGTCTACAGAAAATCATTTTCATCACCCTCTAGAGGCTAAAGTGAGAAACTACCATCATGTCTCAACTAATCTCTCCCAAAAATATAGATGCCAACAGACAATAAAACCAATAGAGCTTTACTGATTGGCAGCAGAATTTACATATTCAACACATCAGGATCTTAAACCAAAAAAATAAATACAAAAAAATAATAATAAGATAAAATAGGGATAGCTATTGAATTCCTTAAAGACAGAAAGCATTTGCTTTTTGAAAATTATGGTTTTCCCCACCAACAACCATAACCAAGTCACGAATAACCATTTAAACAACACAAAAACATAAATGAAATAATTCCAGAGAACCTGTTAATTTTTTTCTAACAATCCCTTCTATTTAATGCATTAATTCATCTTCTTAACATAGGCCTATATTGTTAGAGACACCGTCTTTACTAATAAGAATGGATCACAAAACCAGAACATTTAGAATCAGAGTAGATTAACTATATGCATATAATATTGTTCACCTGGTTTGTGAGTCTTAGTCTGGTCAGATCGGTCAGTTGGCTGTTTTTTTTAAAGGGTTTCAACCATCTTAACCTAGGCAAGGCCAGCATATTTTTTTTAACAGGGGCAACCTACACTGGAAAAAAAGGAAAACACATGTTGTCCAATTTACTTAATCGCATTATTTGTGATCTACGCAACAAATTTGTGTTTCTCTTCTAAACATGATTTCATTGCTTTCGATTAATGTAATTCTCTAAAATGTGCAATCTACTAGATTCAATTATTTGGGGTGAATGTGAACCAATTAAGTACTCGAAAATGATTTTTGCTGAAACTGTAGTTCCCAGCATGCTTTTTAAAAGTTTTGAAATTAAGTGTTATTTTATGTGTTTTTGGGAAAATGAGAAAAGGGGAAGACTTTGTTTAGTAGTGTTTAATGTTTAATTGGTGGAATTATTAGAACCATTTCAATTACACTGGGTTACCATATGGAGAAGAGCTGAGCGATTGCTTAGGCTGTGGACTGACTCAGCACATGTCATTAAAGAGCATTTCACACTTAGCACATATATGATGTGCTATTGCTGGCAAATACAATGAAAGCTACTGAGTACAGCGTTATAGATCAGTCAAGTGACAACAAAAATATAAAAAAATAAACTTGTGTGTTTTGATTAAAGAGGCAGGGTCTCAAGCCCCCATGTGCACCACTGTTGTTAGGGAGCCATATTAAAATCATTGTGAGATTACTCAATTCGGTTACTTAAAAATTCCATTATGTTGGAATTATGTGAACAAATTATGTTTGTTTAACTTAATTGATTCATGTGGAACTGATGTACATGATTAAATCATGTAAATCCAACACACAATTTTTTTTCCAGTGTATTAAATCTAATATGTGACTAATTTATTCCCCAATGTTTTGTATTTATTTTTGGGCTGCAAGGAAGGACAACGATATGCCAGCTCAGCTTCCTTCCCTAAATAATTTTCTCACACAAACAAAGTTGACCTCTGCCCACGTGTTTCACTATACACTCCCACGCGTGACAGGTCGAAACGCGCGTAGTCGCTGGGGGTCCCTGTCCGCGCCGCCCCATAAAGACTGTCATAAATACGGTAAATACATCAGTGTATATGGTGCACGTTAAGAAATACCGCATTTTCACGGGGAGATTGACTTTATGAATGGGTTTGTGGGTCACGGATGGTTTGGCGTGTCGTTTCATTTGAGGCGGATTGAGGACGCTTCAGTGCCCTCAGACATTTATCCTCCGGTTACCGGTTCTGTGATCGGTCTTTTCCCTCATATGCACACACATAACGGTGGCAGCAGTGGGTCGCAATGGGGTCTCTCTCGTGCTTCTTTCAAAGGGATTTTTTTTTTCTAATAGTTTTTTTCTTCCTCCCATATACCCGCGTTCCTTGCGCTGCCACTTCCGCTATAAAGCCCTTGGCTGGCTGCCACGCGGCCATTAGCACTAGCAAAATAACTGTTAACAATATGGTGCCCAGACACAGCAATTCCGACTCTAAAGTTTAACCAGCCGACATGGTTTGGGTCCAGTGATGCCAGAGGTTACAGAGCGAGGATTAGTAAACAAACGTCTTTTACGCATGAGTGCAGTCTCATCTGTGCAATAAGTGCACAGATAATTTTCAATGATGCTTCACAAGAGACAAAAAAGTACAATTAGTTTATTGTGAAGACGTTTGTAAAAAAAAAAATCTCTTAAATTAAATTATGAATAAGCCTAAATTTAGCTGTGCAATGCCGAGTTAATTAAACAGAAATGTTTTAATTGCGAGCTTAGAGATAAAAAAAGCGCGTGCAGGGTTTCATCTGCTTTATTATAAGCTGAAAAGGCCCGCTATTATTAGGCGCGCGTCCTTCCATTAAAGGTGCAAGAAAAACAAGAACGAAAATGTAAAATAGGAAAGGATATGTTGGTTTGCAGAACCGGTGGACGAAAAAAAAAAAAAAAAAAGGCTAAATAGTTAATAATAATAATAGTTTTTAAATGATGTAATTGTAGGTATATTAGATAGAAATATAAAATCAGCATTAGCTACGGAAGAAATTAAAAAATATTTAAACGCTATGCAGATTAGGCTATAGAGTGAAATTCAATGTCAATACAAAAAAAAAAATAGAAAATCTAATTAATTAGCCTAGATAATCGTTGCATTCGTTTGCTTCAGGTTAAGACGCCAAAATGTAGGCTATATAATAATAGTAATTATTATTGTTGTAATTAGGAGAAAGGTGTATTATTGTGATCATTTACAGTCGTCATAATAAAGCCACATTAACAGTAGCTACTAGCCTATAAATTGTCATAATTTGTTCATGAATGTAAGACGATCAAAACTCATATCTATACTAATAAATAATTTAAGTAGGCATAATCAATTAAAGGTCTTTAATAACTAATTGTAAAAAACAGTAATTTAAAAAATATTGTTACAAAGTAAATCTATAGATTTTGTTTTCCATATCTAAACAGTTTTCCATATTGAAAGGTCAGCTGCAACGTTTAGGTGCAGGAACTCTTAACCAATGGATAAAAATACGTTATTGCTAATATTAATAACCTAAAATGTTACTTAAAAATACACAAGGTTTATATTGTGTGGACTTTAAATGTTGATTAAATGTTTAAATATTGAATGGAGTATAACATTTAGGCTATGAGTAGCCCAGACCGAACATATTCAAAGCCTAGGAATTTAGTAAGGCTGCATATTGTGTAATTTATTCAAAATAAATCATTAGCCCCCATTAACTAAACAAAAAAATAATCTAAACCTCATAATAATAATTCGTATTATTATTATACAAAACAGAAACTTTTATGTTTTGTGTAATTTCTAAAAAAAAAAAAAAAAAAAAAAAATGCTGAGTTGTAAGACTCTCCGTCACATTTAGACGACTACAATACGGAAAAATCATAAAGGTGCAACACATTTGGACTTTATTCATCTAAAACATTTCGGATATTGTCAAGGCCGTCCTCAGACTGCAATGTGAAAATAATCAGGCGTTTGTCCTGCCATAAGTGACATTAACTAAACGAAAAGTGAGTTAAGATGCTGCTGCTGCCTGCTGCTGCTGAAGTGTGTGGCAAACTGAAAATATTCAAGTAGCCTACGTCTGGTAGCCTATATTTATCTTACGCAGATCCATATTGATATAATGAATAACTATGCGTTATACAAGTTTGTATGACAAAATGTAAATATTAGGGGAATGTAACGCGTTTTATAAAGTGGCTATGTCATTTGGATGTTATTTTGTATTTGTATCAATTATATTGCAAAAGGCTATTATTATTTAAGAATGCACGCATCTCTCTTTTTCATTCATATTTGTATTGTTTATATTTTTCTACTGGTTGACATGCAGGTAGGCTACAGCGCTGCATGTGCTCCAATTGCCTTCACGTGCGGTTATTGGGACACGAATTCTCCAAATGGCAGAGCAGTAATTTACACGTTTCAAACGTCGGGAATATTAAGGCTCTGGAGCACTGTACATAAAACCCACAATATGCTCTAAAATCACATTTTATTGTGATTTTATTGGGTTGAATACATCGAATCATTGATAATGTAGGCTATACGCAATCTGTTAAACACATAAAATAGACAGAAATTGTTTTTTGGCAAAAAATAAAAATAAATAAATTAGCTTCTTTGAAATCATTTTGAAATATTTTTTCCTCGTGAATTCAGGTAGGCCTATAGCCTAAGTAATAACAATAGTAGGCCTAGGCTAACACCAAGAACACAATCAGCCTACCAAAATACACCATCAGTAATGATAAATAAAAAAATACCTTATTTAAAGCTGAAGGCTATTTATAATTGAATTGCAAAATTTATTTTTATTTTAAATGTATAAACTTGCTGTAGCCTATCAATAAATGCAAACACTTTCTTTATTTAAAAACTGTATCATGTATTCAATTGACAATAATAGCATAATTCTATTTTGGGGAGGAGGGGGAGGGGGGGTGGCTGATTTATAGTAGCAGGAAATTGTGTCTCGTTGTAAAAAATTAGTAGTTCTTGGGGACTTGTATTTAGAAACTGTAGACTGCAAGTCTCAATGTTAGTTTGACATGTCTTATTACTGTGCAGATACAGGCGTAGATTTGGTAATAATTCTACAGGATTGGCGCACAAGGGCTAGTGAGGAGGTAATGCGGAAGCATGTGGAGCATGTGCAGCCGCAGTGTGAAAATGATCGCAATGCCGCGAGCATGACTGGAGCTCAGTGAGTGAGAGATGATTCATTCATCAGGCCGCTTTACCACATTTGGGCGGAACGTTCCGCACGAGGGGACGAAACGCAGCACGCCTATTGGCAGAGAGCGCCGCTGATTGACGCGAGGCAGCCCCGCCCCTCTTCTGCCCTGGTTATTGGCACTTTAACGAATCCCGGCCACTGCCTCGGTGTCTGTGCGCGTTGACAGACCGATGAGACTGTTTTAAATAGACTGTCGCTTCGTTTTCAGCGTCTTTGACACGTCGCCCGTGTTAATTAGCTACTGAAGTGGACTATTCTGAATCAAGGAATGCTAGATTAAGTGCTTGTGAACTTCTCTTTCCCGACCAATCTGTCTTCTCGGTTTGTAACCATGGCTGAGAAACGACGGTCCCCGTGTACCATGAGCCTCAAAGCGCACGCATTCTCTGTAGAGGCGCTTATTGGCACGGAGAAAAAAAGAAAGCTGGAGGAGGACAATGAAAACTGTTTTGAGGAGGTAAACGAGGAGTCGAGCCTGACAGAAAGTCCGCCACCCCAGACTAGGAGAACTTGTCCCAGCACCAGGAGTTGCGAGATAGACTGCGCGAGCGAGGAATCCCGTAAGTAGCCTATACTTGAGTTACTAAAATGGTCAGAAACAGTTAAGTGCGAAACAAACCACAAGAATAAAATACATCTGTATTTGTACTTATCTCGGCTGAAAAGTAACACGGTACGAAGAAAATGTTATTCTGTATTTCTATAGCCTAGTTTTGTAAATAATAGACTGCTAAATAAATACAAACAAATAATTAACACTAAAGAAGACAGTCTTTGACTGACACAATTTTGTAAAAATATCAATACATTCTTAAAAAGTAAAAATACCAATTTAAACATGTAGTAATCGAGTGAAATCAGGGAGATAACGACGAAAAATACAGTATAGATAGGCCTACACAAAATAACACAGTTATGAGCCTCATAAATATGGGCACTGAGAGTGACTAATCTATTCTGTTTATGAGTTTGGCCACAATCATAAACACTCAAATTAACTTGCCATCACGAAAGCCTAAATAGGCCTACAAAAGGACAACAACAACAACAAAACATTTTTTTTTATTTTTTTTATTGTGTAAATGCTATTTATTTTTTGAAGTAAACGAACGTCATTCTAAGAATCTGTCAGCTCGATAATGCATCACAACGTCATGACTTAAATTCTTAATTCCATAACGGAATTATGGGGAGGGGGAGGGGGTAGACTATCTAAAGATGTAGACTATTTATAAAGTAATAATAGCCTAGTCATGTACAAATGCAGAAATCCAAATACAGAATCACTGCAAATGACGTTTGCATGCCACTTCAGCACTCGTTATTGCAATAACGATAGTTTAAATAAAAAAATGTCTTGCAGATTTTTACAATATGCAATAATTAAGACAAACTCTTTCTGTCTTTCTCAGCGGATTCTGAGGACGTGTTGTTGGATAGCCCGCAACCTGCACCCCAGGGCGCGCAGCTCCTCGCGCAATCAGGCACGAGCTCCGGAGAGGAGACGCGCGTGGATTTGCAAGGCTCAGACTTATGGAAGCGATTCCATGAGATAGGAACCGAAATGATCATCACCAAAGCCGGCAGGTGCATCACACAAAACATGCTTTTCAATCTTAAAACATTAAATGATTGGCTAATATCACCATATTCAATATTTACATTTGAATAACGTGCTTACACTATTTTCTTTATATATATATATATATATATATATATATATATATATATATATATATATATATATATATATATAGCCTAGTAAAAATATGCCATTTTAAATATTTCTTTAATGCAACCAAATAGAAATGCTGAAATATACAGTTTCTTTTGACAGATGGTGGTTATACTTTCATTATAATTTTTAATAGACTTTATAATTAGATTGCGACGAAAATGCCGCTGATATTTTATAGCCTACTGCTCATAGTGATTTTTTTTTTTACACATTTGATAGATTTTGTATTATATTCGGCCTGCTTTTGTGCAGTACAGCTCCTTTTTTTCTGGAGTTGTATTTGACTGATAATTTATTTAAATTAACTGACTTAACTCTAAAAATATAGGCTATTTGAGAAAGAAAAAAAAACGTTTTTGTTTTTATACGGTTAGAAAAATGATGCCCACATAAAAAAGTAAAACTGTGCTCTTTGGAAGATTTCGCAATTCTGGATTGCCTCAATATTATGTAGTCCTAATGAAAATATAAATATAAAATGTATTTTTATCCCATGCAGGCGAATGTTTCCCGCGATGAGGGTTAAGATTGCGGGACTGGATCCTCATCAACAGTATTATATTGCTATGGATATTGTTCCTGTCGACAACAAACGGTACAGGTGAGCAATTTACGAAATTTCTCTTCCCAACTGGTGGCTACAGGACATCCTGTTGTCGGCTAGTGATGTAGGCTATTAATTCTGACAAATGAATGAAACAGTCTAAAATGTGCAAACATAATATTGAGCATTTTGAACTAACCGTTTCCACAAATGGCACTCCGGGACTTTGTTGACATGTTCAGTCCGGCCTTTTGCGATGCCCTTTTGGGAGCTTGACCTCATGGACCTGAAGGTCATGAGACAACGGCAGTCAAAACAATTTCAAAACGCGTTGTGTATCTGAACATTTGTAAAGACAGATTAGGGATTACTCCATTTAAAGAAAAGCAGATTCAAGTTTTAAAATATTACTATTATTTTTTATATATAAGTACACATGTTTAAACAATGTTTTAGTAAACACAAACGCTTGAATTACACGCCAAAGCCCGCTAAATACAGAATAAAATGAGGAAGTAGCCATAGCAACAGTAACGTTAAGTCGCTCAAGTGTTTTCAGTTTAGATATCAATGCATCTACAAAACAAGTAGGCTATTGTTATTTATATAATTATTTACACAGCACAAATATATAATAGAAACCGTTTAGTGACTAAGAAAACTTGTAGTCTTTAAGGTCGGAGACGGTAGCCCAAGTCATCACAAGAAAATAGTCTTCATTGCGCGCGACGAAACTCAAATACATTGCGTCGGTCCAAAACTTTACTTACACATATTGCTTTAAAAAGTCGAGACGTTTAAATGTCACAATATGTAAAGACACTGACTATTTTTTTTCCATTCAAAAAGGTACGTCTACCACAGCTCGAAGTGGATGGTAGCGGGTAACGCCGACTCTCCTGTCCCTCCGCGCGTCTACATCCATCCTGATTCGCCTGCTTCCGGTGAGACGTGGATGCGCCAGGTTATAAGCTTCGACAAACTCAAACTGACCAATAACGAGCTCGACGACCAAGGCCATGTGAGAGAATCTCTTATTGTGTATCCAAGAGTAATTTAATGAATGTAAATGTTTTGTTGCTGTTTTTATTTGTACATTTGAATGAGGAAAACTGCATGTTGGGCTTATAAGGAAAACCTGTAAATACATTAAGGCTTCGGTAAAGCAGACCTTCAGAATTTCCTTCTGTGATCCTGAAATAAATTAAATGTTATAATTGGACAACTCTTTTCATGCACCCCATACACATGCTAGCCATTGTCGCCCGGTGCGCATTTTGTTTTGCTGTATTATTTTAAAGGTCTAAACATGTTGTAATGTGGAGGGTTGTAAACAAACTCAATTGAAAGCATCCCCTGGGCGAGGCAGTTAAAGGCCCGTTTGGCCTTTGAAAATGGAGGCATGTGTGTTTTTATTGAGGTAGAAAACTGCTTTGGTAATTCCTCCGTTTCCCACTCTAAACACTGATGCGCGATGTAATGTTTTCCAGATCATTCTGCACTCCATGCACAAGTACCAGCCCCGTGTCCACGTCATCCGTAAGGAGTGCGGTGAAGAACTCTCGCCCGTTAAGGCGGTTCCCACTGGGGACGGTGTCAAAGCATTCTCATTCCCTGAAACGGTCTTCACAACGGTGACTGCATACCAAAACCAACAGGTAATTCCCAACACATCCTGCCATAACTGTCCTATGCACAATTTGATAAGACATCACAAAAGCTGCAAATAAGGGTTAGATTTGTCAGGTTCGGTGCATTTTCTTTATATTGGATTACATTATTACAGCTTGAGTTTTATTAAACAAAAATGAACATCTAGGAAAGCCATGCCTGCCACAACAAAACCTGCCTATTTTTTTTTGTAATTCCAAGCAAGCAAGACAAAATATTAATGCACATGGGCTTTATCACTGCTTTAGAAAGAAAAAAGCAAGCATGATATATGCAAGTAGTAAAACAATATGAATAATATTATTAGGATACAAGATATGCAAAATTCAACACACAGGACCTATTTTAAAATGATCTGGACTCAATACCAGCCTTTATGAAAATGTATAAAGCAGAACTGTTCTATTGTGACAATAGAAACAAACTGTTGTTTTTGATCATTTTATTTTATTTTTATGTTTTATCTTTATAATAAACCCAGTTAACTTGCAGTTATTTAGGTTACACTGGAATGACAAATGACTTAATTTAAAAGATATATTATTGCAATAATTATACAAATCTCCTAAAGTTGTGATTTGAAGGGCTCTTGCTCTCTAAACTCATAGATCAAAGCCTCTATGAGGCTGAAAGAGTATGTGGCACCCCATAAAGGGCAATTTATTTATAAAGAGGACAGTTACATGTGTGTTTATTTACGCAAATGAATCGACTTTTCTTTGCCAGCAGTTCAGAAGCAAAGTATTGATAAATTACAACACAGGAAAAAAAGTACTTTATATATTTTCATTTGCTATAACAGATTAATACCAGAGCATGTTTTAGATACGTTAGAGCTTGGAATCTTATCATCCTTTTCATGTTAACTGCCAAGTTTTAGAAATTATGTCATCCATTTGTCTGAGCTTATAAAAACACGCACATGTTCTCTTACACACACATACGGAAGAAAAAAAGCTTATAAAATAAACCCACACACATTGCATTGTGGGATACGGGTCACTGGTGCTAGGTCAGGGAATTTGACATTACAGGCTTTGGGTCAGTAAAGAGAATGTGTTTTGTGTGTGGATCTTTTACAGATAACAAGACTGAAGATTGACAGGAATCCATTTGCAAAAGGATTCAGAGACTCAGGAAGAAATAGGTACAATTTAATAACTGTATATGTACAGATCTTTGTTACTAATGCTTAGCTCTGGATTACAAAAGGCTTTGCTTGCTTTTGAGTCAATGGCATTATACTACATTTTAAAAAGCTGCACCAATACTGGAATTGGGAAATGGGGCTTTCAAGGTTTTCCATTCAATTGTATTGATCACAGTTGAGCCAAGCCCATCTGTCACAGAATAGTCTAAGAGCCCCAATAACAAAATTGACTAAATGTGTAGTTTTTGTTTTTACCTTTTTGTGTTGCACACTCTAGCTTTTTTTGAGAGAACAAAACGTTTTTTGTTCAACTTCTCATTCTCTTCTGACATCAGTGTAAAGTTATTTCAGAACTATCAAACCATATTAAAGGATTATCAGATCCAAAGGGAAAAGTCTTCTAGCCAAACTGACCAGCGAGGCCCAGACAAAATAAACATAAAAAGCCATTATTGTACAAAAAATAAATGTATAAATGAAAATACACAGCACAATAAAAATAATCTGCATCCTCACATAACACAAGATAAATAAATAATAAACGTGCAAACAGGAAATGGAGGCTGTGCAGAAATACGGCTCGAAAGCTCAGCGGGAAAGTTTAACTCTGCTCATTATTTTTAAACGAGAGCAATTTTAACACCCCTCTGAATCGCAGCAGACCACATACATCCACTTTTCCGCCGTCCCTCTGCGAGGTCTCGCAGAGCACTTAGACCGAGCCCCGTGGCTCAGTGTTACAGGAAAAGTTAAGCAGTTTGCTAAACAAACTCGGCCACTTGATAGCTCAAGTGGTGTGGCTGATAAAACTGAGGCCGAAACAAGTTGAGGCATCTTGTGTGAATTATCGCCTGAGTGGTACTGCGGAGGGGGTGGAGTAACGTCCACGCTAACAAGGCGCACCGAGCGCCACCATTACTTCCAGAAAAAGCAAGAAAATACCCCCCTCCTCCTCTCTCTTTTTCTTTCTCTCTCCTCGTAAAGCTTTAACTGTGGCTTCCTGCACTCTATGTCTGATCCCACCGATAAAGCTATGTGAAAATAATTATAGCCTTGCCGTCGCACACACACACACTTTATGTTCTTCATTACCTGCTCTGCTTTACTGACCAAATACATACTGATAAGGAAAGGGCTTAGCACTAAGATGGCTGGCAGGATTGAACACATTTTTGGAAAGGTTAGCCAGATGCAGAGCTTTTCCGTTAAGTGGACTGAGAGCTTTACTGAAACACTCTTTCCTTTGTATTTGTAGGCATATTGTGTCTTTCGATAGTACATATTTATTAATCAAATTGCTTGTGTGTGTTGTAGGATGGGACTAGAGGCTCTGGTTGAGTCGTATGCGTTCTGGCGGCCCTCACTGAGAACTCTGACATTTGAGGACATCCCTGGAATCACTAAACAAGGTACCACATGTGTGTGTGTGTTTTTTTCCCTTTAAATTTATCATTGCACAATGGGTTATTGTTCATAAGTATTAATAAGTAAGTATTTGTAAATAATTCCAAAAGTAATATTTTTTTCTTGTACCATTGAGGTACATTTTTTAACATGCTTAACTTCACGCAATTATATGTATGATTTTCTTTCTTCTGTGGAATAAAAAAAAGAATATTTAGCAAAATGTCCCAAATCTTTGATAATGCAATGTCAGTCATTTGGGTCCAATGTTGTTTGGAACAACATAAAGGTAAATAAATACAGAATTCTTTCCCCCATTTTCAATTCCTAAATTTGAATCCCCTTTTAATTGAGCTTTAAAGGAAAACTTTAACTTGAAAATTAAAGAATTCAAATAAATGAATATACTGTCTGTAACTAAAATGTATTACGAAATGAAATACAATCATTTTGAAATAAATGAAGAATACATTTGATTTCATGTTTACTTTAAATCTCTATGAGATTTGTATATTTTAGTTGATTTTATGTGTATATGTTATATTAATGATGTGTCATTATGTCTGTGCTCAGGTTCAGCTGGTTCTCACGGTGTTGTTGGGTCTTCAGCACACACGCATCTGCTGTCCTCGTCCTCATGCTCTTCCCCTACATTCCACCTGGGTTCCGGGGCGGGGCCAGTGTGCGATTACTCCACCTGCAGTCGAACAAGCCACCCTCTTCACCGCTACGCCCCTCCCCTCTCCGCAGACTCCTATAGTCGACTGACCAGCCCAGCAGCAGATGCCTTTTCAACTAATCGGAGCTCTGCATATGTGAGCGGGACCGAAGGTGAAGCGTTCTCGTGCGCACAGACCGGCCTGCCGATCCAGATCCACAGCATGCCAAGCACAACCTCCCAGCTGCAGTACCTAATGCCCAGCCATACCCATAATGCATTTTCCACCAACCAGAGCACACAGGGATCCTATAATGGGTTCCGCCTGCACAGCCCTTATGGTCTTTATGGTTACAACTTCTCCACTTCTCCCCGCTTGGCCACCAGCCCTGAAAAGGCAGCCGCCACGCAAAGTTCATTCCTTGGCTCCTCCCCTAGCGGGACGCTGACGGACAGGCAGGTTCTATCCACTGTGGACGGTCTGCACATGTTAAGTAGTAGTCAACAGAATCTTTTTGACTCACGGACTTTGGGGCTGACAAGCTCCACCTCCCAGGTGACAGCCCACATGGCTTAACCTGTGACCCAAAAACTTTGACAGACCTTAAAACTCAGCTAAGAATGTTTTCTTTGAGTATAAACTAGTTTTTGGGACTAGTCAATAGCATAATTTATAATCCGTCGGACATTCATCATTCTCGCAAGAGTTGAGAGAGGGACATACTGCTATGGCAAGCAAAAGAAACAGATGTACACAATGTAAAGAACTGAGAGAAATCTGCAATATCATTTGTTTCGAGAAAATGACAGCTGAAGATCACATTGAGGATATTTTTTAATAGACTTTAAATCTTTAAAATCATTCTGATGAAGCAGCACAGAGCATTATTGGGCACCAGGTTATGGAAATGCCTGAAAAATCAATCGGGGAACCTAGAAAACACTTTACAGACACACTTGTGCACAATCCTGCTCAGTTTCATGTCACGAAAGGACATCAGCCATCGGATCTCATCAAGGTTCAATGAGACCCCTGAACTGCTGGTAGGAGTGTGAGGACTTTAACAGATGACTTTTGTGAGGCTGGACTCAGCATCTTATGGACAATAAAACAGAGTTTGGCACTTATGAGTGAGCAGACTGAAAACAAGACAGGAAGTGATGTCAAAGTAGTATGAAACCGGCTTCAATGACTTGAATTTTAACTACACCATTTGCTAGGTGACAATCATCAGGTAACTACGTCGCTTGTTTGTGCTGAGGTTTTGAGCACAATCAATCAGCATCTAATGTGGTTTAATCTGAAACGGGACAAGGAAAATACGAAATGTGGGCTAGTGTTTACAAATTCTCTCCAAGTCGAAGGGATTTTGTCTGGATCAGCGCTGCTGTCTGAGTCTTGGAACAGACAGGGCTGAATGAAATCTGACCCAAGATGATAATTCTCACACTTTATAAATACAACCATTGGCATTCTTCAGAAGGATTATAGTCCAGGTCAGCTGTCTCACTCTGAATCCAAGACTGAAAAGAACGTTTTTCCTTTGCAGACATGTTAGCTTTTGCTAATTTACTTATTAAATGTAAATTTTCACAAATATGGAAAATATGAATATTATTGATACTGTGTAAATATTTCACTTGCACTTACCGCCATTTTAAATACTTGCATTTTAATATTCAGGCTTTTTTGCCAGAGGCCACCCTTTTGACACTTCCTCCATATTTGACTCTGGTACTCTCATATTTGGCCTGATAATTAGAAAACCCTTTGAGCCAAATAAAATATATCCATACGGCAAAGAACAATCGAGGTGTTTATGCATGTGTTTCAGCATCAGATGCTTCTCTTGGGGTCAGGCAAAGGTTCTGAATGCCTAACAAATGAAAAATACCACCAGGGGCTCCTAGAGAGGTACACACACACGCACACACACAGACACACACGCGAACAGAATGCATTCATGCACATGAAAGACATACAGTTTGAACTTGCAACCTTACAGTTTAAACAATTAAATGTAAAATGAGAAAAAAGTTTGCGCTTTTGTCCCTGAGAAATAATACAATCAACAAAATTGTTCTGTTTATGTGAATCGGTAAATGAGTGCGACATTACACACATCATCTTCATGTACTTGCAATGTGGTCAGCTTAAGAGTGTGTGTGTGTGTGTGTGTGTCTCTCTCTCTAATGGAGGTTATGCTAGACCTTCTGACTGCTTCTAACTTTTAACACCTAGTGAACTGAAAAAAAAAAAACTAATTATGGGACTTCAAACAGGTAGTGTGTGAACTCATTTTCAAAACTTTGAAAGTTCTCAAACAGCACTAGGAATTTGTACTAGCAGTCTAACATTGGGTCAGTCTTCAGAACCAGAACCAGTGAGACACCTGTTTTGGACTGAAGATGACAGACAAACAGCACATGCAGAGAGAGAGAAGGTTGTTGGGTGCTTTTTTATTTTAGAACAGAGGAATGGTTGGCTTGCTATATCTCACTAACAGGTGACAGACCCCCCCCCCCCCCACCCCATGGTTGGCAAACCTTACATACACCAATATCCTTATGCACACACATACACACTCACACAACTCGCATTACTGGCTCATTATCAGTAAACCTGAGGACATTAACACTCTGAGGCCATTAAAGAGCAGTGTGTGTAAAATGTATCCTTAAATTACACGGTGTACATTTTAAATGGACTTCATAATAGACTAAATATTTAAATATTTACTATAATGGACTTAAATAATTTGTTTTACATTTATATATGCACTTTCATATTGTGTGTACATAAATACATTTATATACACGTATATATCAGTCAACTTAAATGGCAGTAATAATTTAAATATGCAAATTAGATGAAATGATAAATGACCAAAGCCTGTTTATTTTTGACCATAATGATTTTCATATCCAGCAATAAAGTGTAATATAACTCAACTACATATGCTTTTTACATTCACTGGCTAACATGCCTTGTGGTACTGGTCATCATCACTATTCTGCCAGGGCTCTCTTTTCATGTCAGCGTGTTGGCATACGGGATCATCTTTCGGACCGATGATGATGAAAGGGACCCTCAGTGCCTGGCATCATCGTCTCTCCACACGGCCAGCACAGTGTTACATTTTCACACTCCTGAATTTGTCTCACAGGTCTTATAGACATCAGTTACACCCTTCTCCAGCATTTATATTGAATGTGCAATCTTTGCACATTTACATCTCTACAACATTCAAAGTACAGAAAGTTACAGAAAATTACATCAGACCTTAAGTCATTAAGACCCCAAAACAACCTAGAAAAGGCAGAACATTATTCGACCGTTCGCACAAATCATGAATAATTCATTCTTGTTTAACAGCTCTTCATACGCCCATTATGGTTTGGGAAGAAAGCAAGCCTTATTTCCAGCAGTGCAACCCGGGCCACATTACATAACTATGCACTGTTACATATATTCATTTGTGAGTCTCCTGGTATACTACCAAACGGTCTGACATTCAACTTCAATACCCACTAATAGTATGCTTACAGTTTACTTTAGCGAGGAGCCTTGTGTTCTGCATTGCATATGACTAATACAAACGCTGGATACTAGATGATATTTTAGAAATCCATGTCATTTGCTCTATGTTGTGGTCAAGCACTCGTGACAAATCATAAAACCATTTAATCGAATCAATGGCTATGAATTCATAGAACCTCATTTGTATGTTTTCATACAATCCGCTTACGCCCCAGTGACTCGTATGTTTGGGATCGCCATTACGTTTTCCTGTGACCATTAACCTACTAAAATTTGCTCATTTTTATCTGTCAAATGAAACAGTAAAGAGGAAACAGAAAACAAATTACGTTTAAAATGTCCTTGTTACATATGTTACATGTACTTACCGTAGTAATAACAGTAAATTATGCATAATTACATGCAACTAACCCTCAAGCCACACCCTAATCCTACCCTAACCCTATAGTAAGTACATGTTAATTAATATTACTTAAATATATAATTACACTGTAACAATGACACCTTAAAATAAAGTGTAACCATTATTGGTTACTTGATACTTTACCTCTGTCCCATTGTTATTAACAGGTAGTGGTTAACTTTGAGACGGCTATTATGAAATTTGTTAGTCTCAACACCAGTGGTCAATTAATTGAATTACATTAATATTGCTATTTAATGTCCCATGTTGGATGTTCCAATATACGCTTATCTAAAGTTAATTTAGGGATTTATTATTTCAAGGAATCTAAATTATAGGTAATAATGTATTTTCACTATTAAGATCCATAAACATAAATAACACTCTTAGAAATAGCCTATAGATGCGGCAGTCAAATGGAGCATGGCAAGCGCTTCTGCTTGCAGGACATTTCCCTCACATGAAAAAAAAATTCTAGCAAGTGTAAAAGGACAAGTGGACAGTGTGTGTGTGTGTGTTTGTCCGCTGGGTGTTCCAGGAAGAGCACCTGTGGTGTGCAGGGTCGAGCTGTGCTGGTGGTGCTGATATGTGTGAGTGTGGGGGGGCGAGAGGGTCTGCGTGACCCGTTAATGGCCTGGGGGGTATTTGATGACAGTTGCAGTAATCTGAAGCTGACTGGTGTCTCTTACACTCATTTAATCTTTGTCATCAAATCCCACTATCCATCTGATTAATGGCTATGGTTCAACCCTGTTTTCAGAGCCTTATATTTTGCCATGATGAATGTCGATCTATGGCTATATTCTTCTCTGATAATACCATAAAAATATATTACGAAAGACTTCCTCATTCCATGAAACTCTGTTTATGTATAGTATGTGTGTGTGTGTGTGTGAGAGAAACTGATCTCTTCTATAAACGTCTTCTCTGTACCAGGCGTCTAAGCGATCTGTGACTCGGATAAATCAAAACCGAAATGCAAATCATAGCTAAGGTCAGCTCAGCCCTCTCCGGAGTGACACTCCAGTCAGCTCTCATCACACACTAGCACCTTCCATCACACACTCATAAAACGACAAGCAAACACAAGGTATGAAAGTGATATACTTTTATTATTTTACACCTTTGAGGTTGTATTATAACTTAAAATTTTGGATGGTTTAGACTTAAAATAAGCCTGTGTGTATTTTATTCATAGCCTACATGTAATATTTCTTTCAATTTCATCCCTGCCCAGACTAATTTTCATTTATTTTGGTGCAGTCAAAAGTCGTTAAACTTAAATTTCAAAATTCAGGTGATAAATATCCAAAATCTGCAGATATGTAAAAATAAATAATCACCAATTTCAGCCGATAACCAATATGGTCGTGGTATATTGTGCTTCCATAATCTATTTAAATATATATAAATACACTGCAAAGACTGTGTCAACAGTCCGCGTGGAAACAGTAGTTTTTGCGAGGTACTGGGATCATAAAATAGAAGAACTAATCACAAAATTTCCAGGTCAGTGCCAAAATGTTATATTTTTGAAAGACATTGAGGTTTTTTTTTTTTGAGGCACTTAGTAGCAAGTAAACTAGAGAAACTATAGAACTATAAACTAAATAAATATATAAACATAAATATATAAACTATAGACATTTGAATTCTCTTTGGTGGACAGAAATTTTGATTAGAAAGCTTACACACATCTGATGTTTTCATATAGCCAAATTTCACACAGACGCTGATTTGCAATCATTTGCTTGTAATGTCTAGTGTTTTGGTTTCGTTTCATGTTATTTTGTCATGTTCAATGTCATGTTTCCTGGTTTGTCATGCGATTCCCCTCATGTGATCATGTCATGTGCTTCCCTAGTCTCTTGTGTCATTGGTTGATTTTGTCATGTGTGTTCTTAGTTCAGTTCTGTCATTGGTTCATTGTTATGATGGTCTAGTACAGGGGTTTTCAAACTTTTTGTGTGTGTGGACCACTAGTTGTAATTAAGAAATTTTGCGGACCACCTCATAATACACATAATAAAATATGTCTACAAACAGACCTACCTGAATTAATCTGCACCTCTAAATAGGCTTACTAGGACTAAAACTATAACTGGTCATCACATCAGTACAGCAGGCTTGTTAAAAGAAAGTTTACTGCATACAACGGCTGCCACATATTTATTTTATTTATTTACTCAAGTGCATAATCGGGTTAATTTAAACAACAGGCTTATTTTTCAATGGAGTATGAAATCTATACAGTAATAAGAACACTTGGATATAGTCAACATTTCAAAACCTTTGGCAAATTTAGGGGATTATTAGAGTTATTATTTAAAGTTTACAAGTCCTCAAAAAGTGAGGCACTGAACTTGAACGTCACGGCCGAGCGCCACTAGTAATCACACAATAACTTGACAATTTAATTTAAATTTTATATCAATATAGGCCTACATATTCTTTTAACTTTTTATTTTTATGGGAATTTCCTGGTAAAATGAAGGTAAAAAAAAATATTTTATTTTGCCTTTCCACGGACCACCTGCAGTACCCTCACGGACCACAGTTTGGGAATGGCTGGTCTAGTATTCTGTAACAATATCCACTGGAGGCAAGTTGCAGTTGAACCCAAGTGCAGTTTATTACAAGTGAATAAAACAAACAAACAAGGACTTGACTTGAACAGACTCTACTTGAACTCACCAACAGTGGTACAGGGAACAATACTAGACAAAGATGCATGGCAAACAAATACACAGAGACAAATGACTAACAAGACACACCTGTGAACAATCAAGACAATGAACCAGTGACAGAACTGAACTAAGAACCCACATGACTAAATCAACCAATGACAACAGGTGTGTTCGACATCGGCTGCGGCCGGATTCAACTGATCGGCGAGAGTAGCCGCGTGCAGACGGGGAGGAGCTGCAAACGGAGACGTGAAGTCGGACACTTTCTGCTTCCCGTAGTGACGCTCGCGCTGTGTTTGCATACTTTATCAGCTGAAGTGAAATAAATGCAATATTTGGCAATACACAGATGTTTCAGAGACATTATTGTCATGTAATACTTTATGTACTGCTTAATACAGCGTGTGTTTTTACAAGAATAAAGTTCAACATATAAGCCTACACTATCAATGAAGTGGGGTTTACGTTTTTAATCAGTTTTATTTTGATAAACATGACAATATAACATCGCGACTACATGAAAGGAGGTTTTACTGTTATAAAAAACAGATTTGTGCGCATTAGTGGAGCTGAAGGTTTCAGAATAAACACGAAACACACGTGATCGCTGTCATGCGGAGAATCCAGCCAATCGAGGAACAGCTGTGTCGTCATCAGAGTCCGTGCAGCCTCTTGCAGCTGCTCTGGAGAAACTGCACCGGCTGTATCAGCCGACTGCTCTCGAATCGCTCTCGCGGCACTTTGTTGACATACGTCACTGTCACGTGGCGTCGGCGCTGCCTCAAGTCGGACAAAATTTCTAACCGGCATGCACTGCTTCAAGTCAGCCGCGATCGATCTGCGCATCGCTGGGTGAAGTCGAACAAGCCTAGTATGACACGAGATTAGGGAAGCACATGACATGATCACATGAGAGCACAACGGAATCACATGACAAACCAGGAAACATGACATTGAACATGAAACATGAACATGAAACCAAACCAAAACACTAGACATTCCATTGCTTGAGTTTTCCGGTGTCCAATTTTTCTCGTATCGCATATGCTAATAAAAGAAATTGACAAAAAGAAATTTAACTTTGGCCATGATTATAGTATTGGATTTAGTATTGTCTAAATAAAATAGATGTAACAGAACACAACCACAAATTCAGTATGCAAATACTATTGTGATATAATTGCTGTCGGTTACCTCAGTAAATAAAAATAAAATGATATCTTAATTCAAATCACAGTTAAATCCAATAAGGAATGGAAAAGCAAGTTTGTGTTTAAATGCCAGGTAGTTAACAGCAAAGGCCATTTGTCTATTGCACGCAGCATAAATAGTCACACCTACACGCACGTACACACACACACTCCAGTCCCTCTCGTCCCATTAGCAGTAGAATGCGGAGGGCCGGCATCCCCCCTCCTTAATGCTATGGCCAGACTTAGCACTGTCATTTATAGCACAGCACACCATCAATCTTAATAGAAGTGAGAAGTGCAAAGAGCTGATGAAACAGCAGCCATGATCACTATTTCAGCCTGGGAGAGGAAGGGAGGAGTAGGACAGGAGAGAAAGATGAGTGTCCAAGTCAGTAAAAGAGAGAGAGAAGCAGTAAAAGGCTTCGGAACCCTGTGAGAGGTTTTCATGTTCCAGGAGAAAAAGAAATGAAAATTAGGCGTTTAAATGACTCAACTGGTGATAAGAATGTGTTTAGGCACAAAGTGAATGTATTTTTGTGTGCCAGATCTGAGGGTCCTAAAATTATATTTGACACATGACTTTTAATTATACAGTAGAGCAACTGATGGGATTAGCAACAGCAAGGTCAGATTTGATTCCCAAGGAACACACGCAAAAAACAATGTTGCATACTGTAGATTCACTGTAAAAAAAAAAAAAGAAAAAGGATAAATGTATCTGCCAAATACAACATTGATTTCGCGGAGCTTTTATTATGCCGCAGACGACCACTACCGCTCATGCGTATGTGGGGTTGGGGTAACGCAGCGCTGTTTTATCATATTAGATACATTTGAGTGTGTTGAAAGTGATGTTATAATGCTACTCTGTGCGTTCACTCGGCGGCTACTATGAGACACTTGTTGCACACTGAAGTGAGCTAGATCGATATTAGGCATGGTAAAACATTATATTTAAACAATAAGACTAACCGTGTTGAGCTACAAACAATGATTCGTTTTCTGGCGATGAATGTATCCAAACAGTTGCATCCTCGGAATGTATCCTCGGAAATCGAGGGTTAACACAGACATGGTCCGTTTCCTGGTTAAAATAGCTTATTTCTCTGGATTTAAACATTCTTGGAAACATTTGGGATAATACAAGTACACAAGTCAACAAAATATATAACACTGTTCTAGTGGTTTTTGGATATTTTGCATATTGTTCCTTTAAGGAAAAAAAAAGACTGGAATTAAGAAGAAAAAATTCTTGCTTTAAATTTACATTACAATAAAAAAAGAAACGCTTAATAAAAAAAAAAATAGACAAGTGTTAATAAAACTGAATAGTTCGGAAAGTAACAGATGAAAGCAACAAAGGACAGAGCAGAATAAAATGAGTGAGAGGTTGAGATGAGTGGAATAGAAGAAATTTTTATCTCTACAAGGTGCAACAATTTTAAACTCCCCACAGCTAAATGAGTGTGTGTCATGATGCAAAGCATTCTGGATATATGGACCGTGAGCTTTGAGTCCTGCATTCCTCAACAGGCCAAGGACACAGTGATATGAATACAGACTCTCACAGACACACACACCGACTGTGTTAAACCTTCATGGTTAAAACAAGCTCAAGGTCACTCATGCCATCTATAGTGCCCACACACACTAACAAGAGAAGCATGTCATTTTCAGCTGTGAAAAATGACAACCTCGTTAAATTTGCGCCACACACACGCATAGTAATATATACACACAAAATAAAGGACAACAGTTGAAGTAACACAACTCCATCTCTTTAACATTTGCTTATCATGAATTGTCTGAACACTTGTCAGTTGTCAGCTATCAAATTTGCCAAGTATGCAATTGATACACAGGACAAAGAAACTGCAGTAGTAGCATTTTGGCCGACTATGGGCTATATATATAAAGGCTCACAAAAATGTATGTTTCTCTCTCTCTTTCTCTCTGGTGGGCAGTGAGGAAATCTTGGTTTATTTAGGTTTTTGAGAAGTCCCCCCGGTTCCATCTGGAGGGTTCCTGGACTAGAGTCCACTCTCCCATGACAGCTACATCAACGAGCCGCGGCCCCAAACACACGCTCTCATATGCATATAATACGCACACACACATGCTCTCTCTCTCTTAAACACACACACACTCAGACTTTCAGTATTTCTACTTTTTGTACATATAATAATTAAATGTTACCTGCTGTCTCTTTGCAATTATTTGTGAAATCTACTAGAAATTGAGTGAAAATTGCCAGGGAGATTTGTTGGAGCTCAGAGGTCTTGCGTTGCATTACCCAGAGTCCCTGGAGTGTCTTCTGATTGGCTATAGATATGTTTACATCTGAAAAGGAAGGATCAACATGGCCACCCAGGCAGCCTGAAGCCATCAGAGCTGTCAATCAATCAGCACCACTACTGACAACTTTGTAAATGCAACAGCCAATTTAAAACAACTTTAAAGAGACAGTACAACCAAAAATGTCAATACTGTTGATAATTACTTGTCATTGTGATGTTCCAAACCTGTGTGGAAGGAGAATTCTGAAGATCTTTCCATATATCAGCAGTTCATACAGTAGTGTGAGTTGTCAAACTCCACAAAGCAATGTAAAGACGACACCATAAAAGTGCAGTGTATATGACTTGTGCTCTTTATTTTTAAAGAGATGGAACCGGGGGGGTGGGACTTCTCAAAAACCTAAAAACGAAGACCGTATTTTTTGCATTCCGATTCTGACATACAAAGGGACAACAAAACTTTTTTGGGGGATTTTGCTCATTTAATCCTCCACTTGTTACTGCTATTTTTCTTCCACCACTATGCGTACGCAGCTGCTAGTGATGTAACTGATGTCTGCTTCAAATTTGTCTATAGGACAGCATTAGTATTACAGCCAATGTAATCTTTATATATATATATATATATATTTATTAGAGGAAGAACAAAGCAACACATTACATACAAAAAGAGTTAATGCTCCTCTTGATTTTACAATTTGCCCCCCTTTCTCACAACCCACTCCGCAGAACAATTAAAAAAAAAAAATCAATATAAAAAAAAATCCAATAATGGAAAAACAAAATCTCAAAGTTCTGATACAAACAGTGAGGAAAAAATGTATATCATTGTTGATTGCATTATCTGTTCCAACGTGCACAGGCCTTTTCATTTCACTACTAATTTTAGTTTGAGGGAACGGTAACCCTTTACAATAAGGTTGTAACATTAGTTAATGCATTAGATAACATGAACTAACCATGAACAACACCTCTGTTCAGCATTAATTCATCTTTGTTAACGTTAGTTCATAAAAATATAGCTGTTCATGGTTTGTTCTTGTTAGTTCACAGTGCATTAACTAATGTTAGCAAGATTTCAAATGTTGAAATTAACATTAACAAAGATAAATAAATGGTTTATAAGTGCAGTTCATTATTAGTTCATGTTAACTAATGTAGTTAACTAATGTTAAGTTTTACAGAGGGAACAGTTACGCCCTTTTCAAAATATGAGATCAATGGAGTCCATACTGAATTAAAACGTCTGGTGGATCCTCTAAGAAAAAATTAAATTCTCCGATTTCATGTAAATATAAGGATATTTTTGGAGTTTTGTTCTTAATTTATGCTAAAACCGTAAATCTGATCATTAGTAAAGATAGCATACTGAAGGTCATCTGCCTGTTGTCTTATACAAGGCGGCCATGTTAGTGTCAAAATCACATGATCAGTGACTAGTCGATGTCAAGCTTAAGGCGTCATATTGGCAAGTCGACTAGTCTGTGCAACCCCTATACAGCATACAGGTTTGGAACGACATGAGGGTGAACAAATACACACAGAATTCTCATTTTTGGGTGAACTTTCCCTTTAACAAGGGATCATGCCAAAGATATCAGAGATTCAACTGTTACCAAAACCCACAACACTAAAAAAAGACATTTATGGTGACTGAGTATGTATATAAGCCAACACATGTGTGTTTATTATTGAGGAGATGACTGCTGAGAGTAACCGATTGTACTGAAAGACACACAGAGTCTGGAATGACAACATACACACAGACAGACATACGCATACAGAGAAGTAAAAGACACGTTTCAAACTACATACAGAGGCTAAGGATTGTTCTGTGTGTTTAAAAGTGTATAAATCTGCACTGTGCATGTGCGTGAGTTGAGCAGTTTACATTTAAATCAGCCATAATCCGAGAAGTACCTAGGAGGCACACGCTCAGGAGGAGTAAAAGAGCATAAGAAATGTCCCACAGGACTACAGTAACCACTTCTGATATGCACACACTCTCTTCTACACCTACACACACACACAGGACAGCGTGTGTACAGTACCATCTCAATCCACTGTAACAATAATCAATATTAGGATTAGAAAATCAATCAGATTCTCGTCCCATCTGTTTCTGTTAAGTCTAGTTAAACAAACCAAAATTACAGTGAGGTGAATACAATACACATTTCAATCCATCTGTAATTACTAATTATGTATAGGGTATGAAATTAATGTAATATATATATATATATATACAACCGTTTTCAATATTGATAATAACAGGAAATGTTTCTTGAGCAGCAAATCAGCATATTAGAATGATCTCTGAAGGATCATGTGACACTGAAGACTGGAGTAATGATGCTGAAAATTCAGCTTTACCATCACGGAAATAAATTTATATTAAACATAGGCCTATATTAAAATTAAAATAGAAAAGTGTTCATTTGAATTAATATTGTCTTTTGATGAAATAAATGCAGAGAGAGAAACAGGCGACCACATCATTATTGCTGATAGCCGGATGTGCTGGTGACCCCAGAGGTCAGACACAAGCACGGATTATTCCCAAATCCCTGTGTGTGTGTGACAGCCGTTGTTAAAACATACTAGAGTATATTGTGACTGCAGGTAGAGGAAGCTGGGCTTTGAGTTCCACATTTTGTTTACATCTGACTAGAAGGAAAACAGACATATGCAGACCAGCCAGACATTCAACCGTCAATAAAATACAACATTCAAAAGGAATATCTAATCCCAGCAATGCTTTAGTGTTAGTGATATTTAATTATATAAAATTGTATTATTATTGAACGTAGTGTTACTAACATCACATAATGCTGTACACAGTTTCACATAACATAATGCTATTTTTATATTTATTCATTTTACCTTCTTATTTAAAAGTCTTTTGAAATAAAAATCCCCCAGATTTGTATATATTGATTTGTTTGTTTGTTATTTTTGTTTCATTTTTGGAGCTCATTGACATCACTACAAATCCGCTCAGACAGATGAATCAAGAGATTTCAATGTGTAAAAGTGAAACCAGCATTTAAGGAATGTATCAACTTTGTGGATCATATAAGATCTGTGAGAAGTGCAAACCGCATGGGTGTAACGGATGACAGCTTCACCCGCACACCGTCTCCACCGCTCACTGTGCAGCTTATCAGCCCTGCAGTCAGATGGCCAGCCTCTGCAGGCTCCAACAGGCCAACGATAAAGACCGGGATCAGAGACAGACACAAACACATTTACACATGACCTTGTTAATTAAAACTAAAAGGTTCATATTAGCCCACCAAGCAAAACGCACACGCTCCCCTCTGCGTAATGTTGCAAAACACACCTGAGCACCAAATCAAGAAAGAGAACATCATGACAGCATGACAAAAAATGTTTTGGTGGTTGCTCAGCAACTGTGCTATAATTGTGTCTTTATTGCATGTAGTAAATGATCCAAATATTTTGTGCTGTTATATTGTTTACATGCACCATCATCAAGGACATTTCGTAACTTTCAGCCAAACAGAGTAAAGGAGACTTTCTGCTTCCCAAATTCAAGCTGTTAGAGAACAGATCTGATCAATATATGCTTCACAAACACACACATGCACAGAGAAACTCATACAGATTCTCTGACACCACACACTGACATTCAGAAGTACTTCTTATCTGTACACAGGCATGTCTGAATAGCAGGGAGTATCCGTTGCAGCTGTAAGGTTTGGGAGTGTATCACATGTGTGATAGCTCTCTGCACATACACCACATTCATACATGTATACACAACAACACCTACACAAACTGCTCATTTGTCATCTGTTAGTAGTTAAAGTGATACTCTTAACTCGTGTAAAATGAACAAAAATGTGAAAATCTATTTATCTCAAATATAAATGACTTCAACCATCACAAGAAAAAAAAGTGTCTGTGCATTGTCTATAATGAAATATATGAAATATATAATGACATATATTTTTGAGTATGTTAATTGAGTTACTAAATATTTAATGTAATTAATATAATGTTATGTATATGGATGGATGGGATTGGATTAGGGATGCACCGATATGAACATTTTGGCCGATACGATAACCGATAATTCTTTCTATTTGAAAGCCGATAACCGATATATTGGCCGATAAATCTGAATACAAATTTTAATAAACTTTGAGAGCCTGATTACAAAAACAAAAGGTTCACCATTAAAAGCCATGTCCCAAACACTTCAACATAAATTAAACCTATATAGTACAGTAGCCTATTTGAACCAGTGTAAGATTCCTTACCTTTTCAAATTAATTTTACACTCCTATGGCCAAAAAATGGTAACACTTTACAATAAGGTTTAATTTTGTTGGCAATTCATCTTAGTGCATGTTAATCTCAACATTTTCAGATCCAAAGTTGTGTCTTTTAACATTAGGTATGCACTGTGAATGGACTGTTAATAAAAACAAACATTTTATTACTAACATCAACAAAGGTTATTGTTCTCTGTTTGTTCGTGTTAGTTAATGCATTAACAAATGAGATCTTATTTGTAAAATGTTACCAAAAATTCAATTGCCTAAACAAATAAAAATAATATACCTAAATAATGCAAACAAGTTATAGGACAACATTACTTAGGCTGCATAATAAAGAATCAGAATGTAAGTGCATGAAATAACCTCCGCACAGACATTAAGGAAATGGTTTTAAACCGTATTGTTGATGGAAATGATACGAGAACAATAAAAGTGCTAGTTATTCAAAATAACGCTTCTGTGTTTTTGAAAAAAATATGTTTAATATTACAGTAATAGTAAACATCTTTAATATTAGTCTAGTCTAGTAGGAATAATGTTGCTGTTTGAGAGCGCGCGCTGAAGCTGGAGAGAATGAACGAACAACGTAAACTGAAGCGCTTAGAAGGTTAATTAACAACTAAACGCATCATATATGAGAACAATCAGATATTTATACAAAATAAATATCATATTACAACTTATATTAGCACAAAATCACGCATAGGTGAAGGCCTATAACTCCTGTGGATGCTCTTCCCCTGTTTGAGAGCGTGCGTTGAAACTGAAGATGATCACCGGTACAATGAAGCACTGCGGGTTATTGACTTAACGAAACGCATCCTATATGACATTAATTAGATGTTTATACTACAAAAACTTAATATTACGACTTACATATGCTTAAAATGACGCAAATGCACAAGCGAACTTGACTGTGCTGGTCAGAACAACCCGATCTCATGGCAATTCGTACATATTTTACGAGGTGGCTAATTCGTACGAATCTGTACGACCTCAGTCGTACGAATTCATACGATTTTTGCTAAATCGTACGTATTTGACGAGTTGCCAAATTCGTACAAATTCGTACCTCAAACCCCGCCCCTAAACTTAACCGTCACTGGGGATTAGACAAAACGTACAAATTCGTACGAGTGAGGTCGTACAAATTCGTACGAATTAGCCACATCGTACAAATACATACGAATTGGTCGTGAGATAGCGTTGGTCAGAACGCGTTGTGGACGCTTCCCACAACAGCGTGCTGAAACACAACTAAACCCAGAGAATTCACAACGTTTTATAACAAAAATATTCTCATTACAGTGTTATGTATAGGACAGTCCCAGTAGTTATGAACAAAGTTTCTGCTTGAAATGCGCGCGCTGAAGCTAAAGACCGGTACAATGAAGTGCTTTACTGCATCGTTAATTAACTCAACCAAACGCATCCTATATGAGATTATATACACAGAATAATAAATATAATATTACAACTTACAATGGCACAAAAGGCTGTGAATGTACAAGCGAAATTGACTGTGCTTGTAATGAAGGTGCAACTCCGTGGGCGCGCTCTTCCCTCAACAAACGCGCTGAAACAACGTTCTTTTACAGCCATATTCTATTCTCCGTATCATTTTATGTAGATTATATGTTAGACATGCGCCGCACATGTTGCACATAACTGTATTTTCCTTTTCGAAGTGATTCCAATCATATTTAGAGCAATTCAAAACCCATCATGGTGGACAGCGTGTCTGTCTTAGCTGAAGGAAATAATCCATTATCTATCGGCTTGACTATATCGGTCAAATTTTCTTATCGGACTGATAACGATAACATCAAAAATAATAATTTATCGGCCGATAACGATATGTTGCCGATATATCGTGCATTCCTAGATTGGATGGATGGACAAAGTGCTTCACCAATCCTTCGACTACTCTGGACTTTTGTCTGGGTGAGCAGGTTATTGAATCTGGAGTGTTCTGAATTGACAGATGATTTGTGTATATGTTAAAGGCCAGTGGGAGCAGACTGGGGTTGTAGAGAGTAGGTTAGTGGTTTTACTGGAAGGTTTTACCGGTTTGATCATTACTGGCACCTAGAGAATCAGACAGATGTTGAAAAACTATTAAAGAGACACCACAAAACCATGTGTGAGTAAGTGAAAAGAGAGAAATTGAAAGAGTAAATGAAAGACGAGGACGATGAGAAAGGTGTGTGTGTGTGTGTGTGTGTGTAACAAAGTCAGACCGCATAAAGTGAACACATACAAACAGACACACGCAGGCACTTGCACAGACAAACACATATTTCTCTTGCTTGTCAACACCCCTTATCCTGGCTTTGAACTGCAGGGATCCGGAATGACAAACAGTGGCGCATTCATCCAATCCTAATCAGACGATATATCTCATTCACACCCCTACAAACCCTCATTTACACACACACTCACTCACTTCTCACCCTTATCCAGATCTCGTTCTGTTTGTCGTCCAGCATTTCTACACTTACTGATGTGAGCAATGGGGCATAACAATCAGAAGAGAATCTGTGTTCTGATTGGATGACTCTAACGGCAAGGGGAGGGGCCAAAACGTGATCCCTTAACTTTTCCTGAGAAGGCTTATCAACTTCAGAAAAAAGCTTTTCATCTGAAGATGTTAACAATAACAGTTTTTAAAGAGCTTTAAAGAGTAGTTTTTGTAGTCTGTGTATGTGCAGTGCTGAAAAAATATTTTATTCAGGATTGACTTTGAAACCGTTTTTACTGAAGACACGCAAGTAGAAAGACTGAAATAGCATTTTCTGTACTTCAATAATCTTTTCAAATATGTGATTGTTAAATATTATTTTATTTTTTTTAACCTTTCATGATATACATGGATATAAAAAGTGCAAAAAGTTTATTTTATTATTATTAATTCATCATTTTATTGTTTTCTACATGTTCAGTTTTGTGTTAGATTGTTCACTTTTTTCAAAAAATTTTATGATTATGAGTGAAAATCTGACATGTGTGTGTTTGTGTTTGTCAACCTGGATGTGTTTGAACAGCTTGATTGACAGCTTCCTACAGGCTTCTGCTGCTTAAGGAACAGCATGATAAATGGCTCTGATGGCACTAACCAACCATGATAAAGTGGGCCTCCTCACAGAGCCGACTCACAGAACTACCATATAGTTCGTCCCTCTGGTGCAGCTGGAATGCATGTCCTCACCATTACTGTTAGTGGTCATGCTGGTAGATGAGAGACTCAGAGTTCACTGCCATGACTGTGACATCAGACACTGCGGGATGGGAAATCAATACACCAGGGCTTCTAATTCAAAAACAGCAAGCTGCAAACACCAGTAAGTCCAACACATTTGGCAGAATATACAAATTTATATAACCTGCTTAGTTATTTGAGGCTTAAAAGGCACAATATGCAAGATTAAAATATATATTTATATATATATATATATATATATATATATATATATATATATATTTATTTATATATATATATATATATATATATATATATATATATATATATATATATATATATATATATATATATATATATATATATATATATATATATTAGGGCTGTCAAAAGATTAATCACGATTAATCACATCCAAAATAAAAGTTTGTGTTTACATAATATATGTGTGTGAACTGTGTATAATTATTATTTATATATAAAAACACACACAAGCATGTATATATTTAAGAAAAATGTATTATATTTATATATAACATTTATATATAATATAAATTATATAAATGTATACAGTATATACATGCAAATATTTCTTAAATATATACATGAATATTTATATAAACATAATAATTATACAGAGTACACAGAAATATATTATGTAACCACAAACTTTTATTTTGGATGTGATTAATCGTGATGAATCTTTTGACAGCCCTAATATATATATATATATATATATATATATATATATATATATATATATATATATATATATATATATATATATATAAAAACACTAGAACAATGTTATATATTTCGTTCATGGATACGTTCATGACAGAAAACTAATCATTGTCATATAGCTCAACACAGTTAGTCTTATTGTTTAGATCTTGATTTACCATGAGTACCATGTTTTACCATGCCTAATATCGATCTAACTCACTGCAGTGTTTTGCAGCAATTTTCTCATAGTAACTACCAAGCAAACGCAGAGAGTAGCATTATAACATAACCTTCAACACACTCAAATGTATCTAATATGATACATCGCTGCTTTACCCCACATACGCATGAGCGGTAGTGGTCGACTGCGGCACAATAAAAGCTCTGCGAAATCAAGGTGTCATCAAGCTACGCCTTTGTTTTGAATAAACAACCTCTAGCTGTGAAAAATGACATATTGTGGCTTTAATCTTAATTGACTTATGTTAAAATGTTTTCTCCTATCTGTTTATTGTAATTAAAAACTTTATTGGTTACAGTTATTACCTACCCCAGATGCCGCCATATGCCTAGATTCAAGCATTTAATGAAACAAGCTTAAAACAATTCACCCTTTTACAGCATAGCCTATTTAGTTAACAAATAACTTCCAGTCATGTGTAATCTAAATATGAATTTAATTTACGTTAAACAATGCTACAATTCAGCATTATTAACCTTTCATGCGATCTGTCAAATCCATCCTTATAATCAAGCTCTGAGGATCATATTACTCGTGGTTTGTGGTGCATTTTGAGTCTCTGACTGAATCATTGAAACATTGTTGTTGACTTGAGAACAACTGCAATAGGATCAGTCCAGTTCATCAATGAATCGTTCAGTGAGATCTGTGAATTATCAAAAATAATTAAAAATAATGATTAATTCACAATTTTTTTGATATAGCCTATTTTAACGAAAAATGGCAACAAGATATTATGCTTTGATATGTAGTAAAGTAAAAGTTTTCCAAAATGAAAATACTCTGATAAAAGGCTTGAAAAAATGTAATAGACCTTAATCAGGGTATCACCATATTATTTTTTTTACCGTTTTTTTTTTTTTTAATCGGTTTGAATGAATTCAAACCGAGCGGCAACCTCCCGCAGTTTCTCTTGAAGCCAAAACAGAAGTGACTAGAACTGCAATTCATTGAGCCCCATGTTAAAATGCCCAACTTTACAGCAGAAATGAACACGTTTACAGCCAGGTACAAATTGTGGTTTTGGTCTATACGGCTAATTTTGCCCTTCATGACAACTGTGAGGGGAACTCATTCGTAAACTCATTCGTTTACATTATATAAAGCCTTAAAGTTCTGCATAATTAAGGGCGTGGCCACTATGAGTGACAGGTGGATAGCCATTTATCTGCTGTCTGTTAGTCATCACCTCAGCTCCAGCCACGTCCCGCCTCTTTGCCCATTTTCTATTATCCAGGAGTGACGCGCGATGACGCGCTGCCAAGATGGCAACGGCTAGCTCGTCCCTACTTTACACTTCAAAACGGCTCTTCAGAATCCTATAGGTGACGTCACGGACACTACGTCCATATTTTTTTACAGTCTATGGTTCATACGATCTAAGGCTGCACGATTAATTGAAATCGAACTGCAATCGGGATTTGGCTTATGTGCGATTATGAAAGCGCAAAGGCTGTGATTTTAATGAAATAAATAAATGCCCAGCATGTTAGTGAAGAGCGGCTTTGTGATCAGGAGTAAGCGCTGCTCCGTCTGAAAGACTGCGAGTTTGAGTCGCTTATAACGTGCGTTTGAAAAAGCAACGTGTCAAACATCTTCACAAACTAGTAAACCTGTTGTCCAACAAAATACGTTTAATAATCCGTTTTAACTCACTTCATATAGTCATATAGAGTGTTTGTGAGCTGACGTGGCTTCTTATCACAGAATGAGGCAGACAATGTATTATTCTATAGTATTCTATACAGTGATAAAGTCTATGTCAATCAGCACTGCTTTATTATTATGAAAATCCCCGAGAAGGTTTGAAGAACTCAAATACACCATATCTTGATGCAGTCGTGTTTACTGTCTTCATGTTTAATCAGTCAAAGCGTTTCTATCTTCCTTTTATTCAGCCTAAATCGCTAGCTTAGTTTCACATTAGGGATTTCCAAGGGGGTAATCCAGCCCCCGGAAAGCGTACCTTCCATAGTCAAGTCAAGTCAACTTTATTTATATAGCGCTTTTAACAATGCAGATTGTTTCAAAGCAGCTTTACAGTGTTAAACAGCAAAATAATGCAACATAATTGTATTCAGCTGTATAGCCATTCCGGAAAAAACGGTGATGTCATCAGTTCATTTCAATTATCATACAGTGAACGTGTGGGCTTTAGATCAGTAATTAGATCAGTAATTTAGTTTATATGGTTAAATTTAGTTTAATAATTAGATTTATTTGGATATTTAGTTGAAAAAATTAAGAAAAATTTAGTGTCCCCAACTAAGCAAGCCAAGCCAGAGGCAACAGTGGCAAGGAAACCAAAACCCCATTAGGTGACCTAATGGAGAAAAATAAACCTTGGGAGAAACCAGGCTCAGTCGGGGTGCCAGTTCTCCTCTGGCCAATTAACAAACAGCATATGATTATTATTCTGGCAACTTTACAGGTCAGAGGTCATAATAGATCGGAATATTCAAAAGATCAGAGCCAACACGCCGGAGACGGCTTTATTGAGGATGATGTGTTGATTAAATAATTATTAAAGTGCAATATTCGAACAATTGGAGTCATCACACCGGAGACGGGTTTATTGAGGATAACATATCGATTTAACAATTATTCAATTGTAATATTCTAACAATCTGAGTCATCATGCCGGAGACGGGTTTATTGAGGATGACATATCGATTTAACAATTATTAAATTGTAATATTCTAACAATCGGAGTCATCACGCAGGAGACGGGTTTATTGAGGATGCCGTGTCAACGAGGCAATTTCAGGGGGTGGCTATGAACTAACTGTTCCGCATTTTGCATTGAGAGCATGTGGCGTAATTTAGATATATTTTTAAGATGGTAAAATGCAATTTTACAGATGCTAGAAACGTGGCTTTCAAACGAAAGATTGGTATCAAAGAGCACACCCAGGTTCCTCACTGACGACGAGGACTTGACAGAGCAGCCATCAAGTGTTAGACAGTATTCTAGGTTACTACTTGTGGAGCTTTTTTGTCCAATAATTAAATTGAGTTGCAGGAAATTACTGGTCATCCAATGTTTTATATCAGCTATGCATTCCGTTAATCTTGTGAATTGGTAAGATTCGTCAGGGCGTCAAGAAATATAGAGCTGAGTATCGTCAGCATAATGAAAACTAACGCCATGCTTCCTAATGATATCTCCCAGTGGTAGCATGTACAGGGTGAAGAGCAACGGTCCTAGCACTGAGCCCTGCGGTACTCCATACTGAACTTGTGATCGGTGTGACATCTCTTCATTTACTGCTACAAACTGATAACGGTCACATAGGTATGATTTAAACCATGACAAAGCAATTCCACTAATGCCTACATAATTTTCGAGACTATTCAAAAGAATGTTGTGGTCGATAGTATCGAATGCAGCGCTAAGATCGAGTAACACTAATAGAGAGATACAGCCACAATCGGATGATAAGAGTAAATCATTTGTAACTCTGATGAGAGCAGTCTCAGTACTATGATACGGTCTAAATCCTCACAGATACCATTTCTTTCTAAAAAGGAACATAATTATGAAGACACTGTCTTTTCAAGTATTTCTGACAGAAAGGGTAGATTTGAGATTGGCCTATAATTGACTAATTCTGTAGGATCAAGTTGCGTTTTTTAAATAAGTGGTTTAATAATAGACAACTTAAACGTTTTCGGTACATATCCTAATGACAAAGATGAATTAATGACATTAAGAAGAGGATCTATGACCTCTGGTAGCATCTCTTTTAATAGCCTAGTCGGTACAGGGTCAAGCATACATGTTGTTGATTTTGATGATTTAACAAGTTTAGCCAATTCTTCTACTCCTATAGCAGTGAATTAGTGTAATTTTTCCTCAGTGACACTACAATGCTCTGTCTGATGTGATACTGTAGTAGACGGCTGCATGGTTAAAATTATCTTCCTAATATTATCAATCTTACATGTAAAGAAGTTAATAAAGTCATTACGGCTGTGCTGTTTACAAACATCAGAAGTTGAAGCTTTATTTTTGGTTAATTTAGCCGCTGTATCGAATAAATACCTAGGGTTGTGTTTGTTTTCTTCCAAGAGAGTCGAGAAATAAGCAGATCTAGCAGTTTTTACAGCCTTTCTGTATGCGATCATGCGCTCTTTCCACAAATTACGAAAGACCTCTAGTTTTGTTTTCTTCCAGCTGCGCTCCATTTTTCTGGCTGCTGTTTTAAGGGCCCGAGTGTGCTCGTTGTACCATAGCGTTGGGATTATTTTCTTTCATCTTCTTTAAGCGCAGGGGAGCAACTGTGTCTAGAGTCAATAGTTTCTCTTGCAACATTGAGTTCCCTTTCAGTCAGTACACTACGAGTTACGTCAGTTACTGACGAAATGGGGTTTCGCTTAGAAGCCAATCGCCTTTGAGACCTACAAAACGAGCCAATGGCATGAAAATGCCATGGGTCTGTGGAATTTGCATAATGCAACCCCGACCCACCGCGTGGGTATAAAGGGCGTCGCATTGCATACTCGCATTATGTTTCTGCTTCAGAGCTGAGTATCACTTGCCTGAGCGTTGTATATCTCTTCAAGACGAGCTTCTCTCCAGAGTGTTGGTGTGATGGCGCGTTCCAGCGAGTTCCGCATTCCTGTCGGTCTGTGCAGTGATCCGCACAGCGTGTGTGTTCTCCCTGGGCGCTTCAGCATTTCTGCAGAGTTTAACTCCTCTCTAAAAGAGCTGCACGTGGCATGTCTTTTTCAAGATGTCTCGCCGTGCTCTGTTCCTGGGTGTGGGAGACTGGTTAGTCCGTTTGACGGGCATGAACGCTGTTTAGTGTGCTTGGGCCTCGTGCACGCTGAGCGCGCGTTCGTGGATGCGTCATGTTCCCACTGCGGGTGTTGGTGTTGCCATGGTGTTGCCGGATGATGGCGCTGGTGTTTCCCGGGCTGGGCCCAGCATGTCATTTGGCGCACCGGCGGATGACGCCATGTCTCTCACCGCATCACAAGGTGGGCTGGATTCCTCCGGAAATGAAGATTCGGCTGTGCTGCCTCCTTCGGGAGCTCCTGCATTGCCTGAGTCTGATCCGGAGCGGCCTGCTTACGGCCCTGCTTTCCCAGGCGGCTGAGAGCCTTGGGCTTGTGTGGAACCCTCCGCCATGTCCCGAGTGTTCGAGGCTGGATGATTGGTATCTGGGGGCGGCCCGTGCTGAAGGCGCCCGACAACCCCCAGTGCCCTTCTTCCCGGAAGTGCATGAGGAGGTGTCGAAATCGTGAAAGTCTCCCCTGACTTTTTGTGATCGCTCGGCATCTACCTCCACCTTATTTGCTCTCGATGGTGGCACGGAGAAAGGGTACATTGGGGTCCCCCCGGTTGAACGCTCTGTCGCGATGCAGCTTTGCCCGCAGAGCGCTTCAACCTGGCGCGGTGACCCTAAACACCCGTCCAAAGCCTGTAGGTTTACGTCTACTCTGGTGGCGAAGACCTACAGAGCCGCGGGACAAGCCGTGTCCGCCCTGCATGCTATGGCCATCCTTCAGGTCTACCAGGCCAAGGTGCTCAGAGACATGCACGAGGGTAACGCTGACCCCGCACTTATGCAAAAGCTGCGTGCGGCCACCAACCTCACGCTATGAGCGACGAAGGTGACTGCGTGCTCTCTCGGTCAGGTGATGTCCACTTCGGTGGTCCAGCGGACCCGGTTACTCAATTCCCCCATTTCCCAGGCTGGGTTATTCGGCGGGCCGGTCAAGGATTTTGCCCAACAGTTCTCGGCCGCACAGAAGCAGACTGAGGCGATCAAACATATTCTGCCCCGGCGGCCAGCGGCTGCCTCCACCCAGGCGCCGGCACAGAAGCCTCAGTCTGCTCCCCGCCGAGGCCGCCCTCCTGCGGCTCCCGCCCCTCCTGCTAGGCCCAAGCAGCAGCCTTCACCCGGGCCCAAGCGCGGAGGACGTCGCAGGAAGGCAGCCTGCCCCAGCCCCCCAGCCTGCCAAACGGCAGTCTAAGCGGCGGTCCTGAGACGGGTGATATCGGTTCTTTCCCAGGAGATGGTAGCAGGACCAGCAGCAGAATCCTTGGTTTTCCCCTTCCGCCACTGGCATCACGGTCGGTGGCACCCTATTCATGGTTAAAGAAAGAACTGACATATTCACCTCCGAGCCCCAAGAGGGCGCAACTGACAGTGGGCAACGCTATCCAGCCTCACCACTCTCAGCCCCCTCTGTCGCCAGCCCCCTGGCAGACGAGACCCCCGTGGAATGCTCGTCCTTCCCTGGTCTCCTCTGTCAGGGCGCGGAACTCGACCCCGCCCACACCTCGGGACGCTCCCACGCCTCCCATGTCTGGGCCGGTCGTTCTGCCTCGCTGCCCCATCGTGGGTATGCCTGTGGTTCACATTACCCCGCTGGTTCAGTTTTTGGGAGCCTGGCTTGCGCTTCCCAACCTGTCCAGCTGGCTCACTCGCACCATCAGGCTCGGCTATGCGATTCAGTTCGCACGATCTCCTCCCCGGTTTCGGGGAGTCCGCTATACCATGGTGGGTGGCAACACCCCTGTCATGCGTGCAGAGATCGCCACCCTACTCAGCGAAGGGTGCGGTCGAGATTGTCCCTCCAGCCGAGATGAAGTCCGGCTTCTACAGCCCTTACTTCATTGTACCCAAGAAAAACGGTGGGTTACGACTAGAGTTGTTCCAATTCCGATACTAGTATCGGAAATATCACCGATACCACAAAAAATTGTGGCATCGGTACTTGAACCCATGTATGATCCGATACAATTTTCTTAAACAAGACCTAACTTAGTTATGACCACGAGCTTTGCCTAACCACTGCGCAGTTCTTCTTCGGTACTCCGAATGCATTGCAAACACAGGAAGTTGTGCTGTTTTGCCACAAGGAACCACTGTTTAAAGCAGCGAAGAAGAAATGAAAACGCGTTAGCAGTAGGCTATGTCCGCTGTTTACTGGCTGTTTAGCAGTATTTAGTCTCTGTGTGGATGGCGGGCGCCCACGCTTGCTCGCTGTCTTTGTAATCTCTGCCGTGTCACCATCAAGCGGCAACCTCCTGTTTCTCTACGTCCATATTCACAGTCTATGGCCACTATATGAGGACACGAATGCATAAACTGTCACTTCATGAGAATTTACCGTTTCATTTGGGAAAACTGTCATATAAGGAACACAGACACTGAAATATCTTCATGGCAACCCGTCAAAATAAAAGTTTGATTTAAAACATTTTAAATTGACAGAATATATTAGGCTACTGCTGTACAGTAGATTTAGCTACGTCTCTATGTAATAATAATAATACGTCTCTACTAATAATAATAATGCCTAGATGGTTGCTTATTTTTCACTTGTTTTATTAGAGATTATTTTCTGATTCCTACATTTATTTGTTGCACAGTTTTTTTATACAATTATATTGTACAACTAAAATACCTTTTTCAGTTTGCAGTGTTAGATTTGCAGAGTTGCAGCGTCAGAACTAGACTTCTGAATAATACTGAAGATATTATTATAAATTACAGCAACCACTCCCCCTTTACATTTCATTTCAGACGCGGCTCGTGTTTATAACAATAATCTTGGGGGGTGGACTCCTTTAAAGTAATGTAGTCATCAGGTTTTAGCCAGGTTTCTGTCAAACACAGCACATCTAGATTATTATCTGTAATGATATCATTAACAATAATCAATTAAATATCATTTCCCCGCTTTTGGGGAAAGGGATCGAATATTCAGCAACCCAAGCTTTATCAAATGTTCATCTGTATTATATCTGTTGTTTTATTTGTTTATTTGTTGGACATCAATCATAGGGGCAGCAATTGCTAACCAAGCCATCACCTGCTGTTAGCATCCCATTGACTTCCATTCATTTTCGCCTCACTTTGACAGCGAATATCTTTACATCTGAGGCGTTAAAAGACTCCATTTGTCCATTGTTTATTTCTAAACAAACACGACAATGAATAAAAGGCTCCATTACCTTGTATCTTTCACTATCGCCCCATAGAAGCCGTTTTTGTAAAAAATAGGCTAACGATTCCGTCGCGCTGTAGCCTACCGTATAGACCAGAGGAGAAACTTGCAGGCAATCTTTTACTGTCTATAAGGCAAACAGGGGGGGCGTGGAGGCATAAACGCCGATAGAGATGTCGCAAATCCTGCTTTATTCATCAAAAGTTGCTCCTGCTCACTCTCTCTCTACAAGATTTGGTGATTCAGATTTCACTTTGCACAACTACTAGAAGACTTACAACTGTCAGAAAGGTTGTCACATCACATCTACGTCATCAAGCTCAGTCTGAGGATGCGCAGTACGCTCAGCCATCAAGAAGTGAGTGCTTCTAACTGACTTCAATTTTCTCAGTTGAAGTCTATGGGGTAGCTGTGTCCATTTCTTTTACTGTCTATGGGGATTTCCCATAGAGATTTCCTGAAAAAGATTACTTCTCTGAGGCAAATGTGGAGTTTCTGCTCGAGGGCGCCCTCTGGTCTCCAGTATGAATGAAACTTAATGGTAACAAATGAGAAAATAATACTTCTCTCTAAATAAATTTATATGACAATCCATGTTTTTCTTAAATATACAGGAGTTTTTTTTATCATACACAGTGGATGCATAAGAGGCTCATATTTCATATTAAAGACATAGAATAAGTTTTCTGTAAAATATTATTATTATTATTATTATTATTAGTAGTAGTAGTAGTAGTAGTAGTAGTAGTAGTAGTAGTATATGGTTATATTCTTAAATACTCTATTTTTAATAATATAATATGTTATTGTAATAGTAATATTTCTTATTTGGTAAATATTTTTATTCAGCAATAATAATAATAATAATAATAAATATTATTAGTCATATTAATATACTGTATAAACACAAAATGTTATGTAAACACTTTTCATTTGTAAAAAATAAATCGCATTTAAATCGCAAATCGCAATTTAAAGGAACTGTATGTAAGAAATGTATTTCAATTAATCATAAAATCGCCCTGATATGTCACTAGACATTAAGAAATCATGTTAATTTCAAATAATTTTATCACTGACAACAGTAGTCCAGCCAGGATACTGTCATTTAAAAGTGAAGTTGCAGCCCTCAACTGATGTTGATGTTGACATGTTTTGTTTTGGCCTGAAGCGCCACCCTCCACCTATCTACCAATCACGAAGTCAGTATTGTTTCGGCATTCGGGTTGCCGGCTCTGCTCTAGTTACCACAGCTGCAGCTACAAACATTTTTGGATACAAAATTGAACTTTATGAAATCTAAAAGACCTCGTTATGAATCAGAAAAACGTTGTGACAATGAAAAAAAAAAAAAAACTTGCTGTGTAGGACTCTTGCCATTGGAAGCTCCTTGTAGCAGCCTACGTTCCTGCTGGATTCTGCAGCTTATCTGGCAACCTCGAGTCAGGGGGAAGGGGGAGAGGGGATACACCACTCTAAAGTATTTTGAAAGTGATTGCAGTACCAGTTTTGGCCACAATCTTACATACATTTCCTTTAAACCAAAATAATAGCAATTAGATATGTTTGAATCGAGATTGCGAACTTTTAACAATTAATCGTGCAGCTCTACTATCCTTCAGGCAGTTGGTTACACAAAACATTTAGAGGGTATTTAATTCAAGATAGTATGAGTGATTGGATGCGAGTGATAGTCCAATCAAAATGCAAATGACTGAGTGTAAATACCCTCATAGGCATATTGACCCATTAACATGTCCTCGAATGCACCACCATTTTGCTACTTTTAGTGCAGTTTGCTTATTCTGTATTCTGAATTAGCAGAACTGGTAAAGTCACTAGCTTCAAATGTTCCCCTGGAAACAAAAATATTAGAGTTGCACAGAATTGGTCAAACCTCAAACTTTCCTGTTAATTTATCAAACACAAACAAAATATCCACAGCTGACACTTCGATGTTAGCGTTGGACCTCAGTGCTTGCATTTTTGCCCGAATAAACGTATACTTTTAAGGGCAGTAGCTGAACTCAACAACAACCACAGAATCTCATCAAAATCCCATTATGGGATTGCAAAACATGTTAGGTGTTGAAAATTCAAGACTGAGTCTACAAAAAAAAAAAGAGTGGTTATGCGTTTATATTTATGCCAAAGGTGGTAGCTGTTAGCATTAGCAGGCAGCTGCCTACGGGTTCATAAATTTACAGGGTTATAGAGACCAGTGAGGAAATCTCAGTCAGCAGTCTGGTCCAACTGAGCGTGCTTGGTTCCCATGACGACCTCCTTCCCCTCTCACTGGCTCCAAGCAATGCAAATGTAGCATGGAGCTCTGCAACGCCCAATAACCCATCACCGGGGGCAACGGCCAATATCCCATTGCCATGGGTAACTAGTGATGCCTAGAAGCAGGACTGCATTAGGGGAATTGGAGGGAATACTGTAGGGGAATTCTGAGAGTGTAATTGAAATAAAATGGAACATGTGTCTTAAAGGTTGAGACCTGCTGGAGCAAGTGGAGTGGAAACATGGTAAAGAGAGTTAACACTGAAGCTGTTTGTACAGGGACACACAATTACAGACTCAACCACAAAGCTCTGAGTTAACACACTCGCACACAACTGCATGCACATACACCTAAGAACAACCATGCGTATAAATGCATGAACATTTACATCAAAGATATTTTTCCATTCAATTTCCATAAATATACAGATGTCTTTGCGGTCTCCAGTGGCTTCAAAAGGAAAACAGAGTATGAAGAAAACATTAAAGAAGGAAAAAAGCAGTGAAAAACAGCATAACATCTAATCTGCAAAATACATTGTTAAGCATGTAGAAAAACTGTCACGGAGCGAGACATTGCAAATACCTCATCTTTTTTCTCAATTTCACTCATGCGTCATTTTTTATAATACTGCCCTTTTTCTTTCCTGCTCTCTGTTTCCTTTTCTTGCTCTCCATTTCTGTCTTTCGCTCTCCTTTATTGTGTGTGTGTGTGTGTGTGTGTGTGAGAGTGTGTGAGAGAGAGAGAGAGAGAGAGAGAGAGAGAGAGAGAGAGAGAGAGAGAGAGTGTGTGTATACTATGTGCTAAGTTTATTTTCTCTTGGTGCTAATGTAAATTCCTCATGAACACCTTCCATCACACACTCAATGATCCACAACGCAAGTCTCCACAAGAGACCGCTTCATCACACATCTTACACACACACAAAATACATGCTTCTTACACCATTTTACCTCAGGGACAACACACATGCACATACACTGCTATAAACGCTCTCAAATCGGAGTCACTTTTGTTTAAACTGCAGTTTCTTAATCAGTATTTTTGTCTCGTTTTCCAGTACAAATATTTAAACATCCTTTCAACAAGATTTCATTGCATTGTCCAGATTAGTTAAGTAAAACTGTCATATCTTGAATCAAAAATGAGAAAACTGGTTTTATTTCTGGTTTTATGCATAAACGGCCACTAGATTCTACTGGATTTTAGCTAAAACAATAGGAGAAAACTATTTGCCAATAGGAAAGAAAGAGAATTAAACTTTATTCAAGATATTGAAACTAACAACTATATGAAAAGACATCGTAATATCTTATCCTACAAACAAGATAGATTTACATGAGAAGCTAAATTGCATGTGTAGTTATATTACTTGGGGGAGGGAAACTTTTTTTTTTTTTGAGAGGTATAAGAGTTTTCATCCACTGGAGTGAAAGTTTGCGGTCTGTGTTTATTTGTACACCTTTAACACCACATCTCCACAGACAGACGCGTTAACAAGGAGCTTGTGCGTCGTGTGTGGCCTGTGTGTGACCTCTGTCAGTGTGTGTATCTGCCTGTACATGACCCACATTTAAATTACACCTGACACAATGGCTTCCACATTACCTGTCACCATTCTGCTCTTTTTTTTTTAAAGAGACATCTGCATTGTACACGTGAATGTGATTCAGTGCATTAAAGATAAAGTGTGAGTCGTGCATTCCTGTAGTGGGAGTTTGACCAGCTCTGCTCTATCACACTACAACAACAGACCACATACACCACCTTTATTACTAGCCACAAATCACACAGCCCACTCTCTCAATCGCCTTGCCCCTTTGCCCCTTCTTATCGCCATGTCTCACTCTCACTCCCCACTCTTTCCCAGTACTCTAGAAACCTGGTAATATCTAGGAACCCAGAATTTTCATCCATAACGCTCTCAAGATAATAACCCAGAGCCCTTTGGGGCCTTTGTTGAGTAGTAGTATTACTAAAACAACAAATTGCTTCATCCCAAAGATGGACTGGTTTCCTTTTCTCTGTCTTTTGTTATAGATCTTGGTATGTTCTATGTCTGTATACTGTGTATCTGTCATTTTCCCCCAAAAATGTCAAATGTATATACTTTTTAACCACAATTGATCGTCTTGTGCTGGTCTGCAACGAGCCAGGCATTACGTAACGTACGTTGAAAAGGTCACACCAAACGTGGGCGGAAGTACCGCCCCATTGTTCACATAGCGAATGTTCGAAGACTAATACAAACACTTTTTTAACAAAACCGGTAAAACAATGATAAATTAATAAATATGTAATTCAACATACAATAAAATTTTAACGATCCTCTTTCTCCACACTTTTTAATAATGGGGCGGTACTTCCGCCCCCGTTCGGCATGACCTTTTCAACGTATGCTACATAATGCCTAGCTCGTTGCAGACCAGCACAAGATGATCAATTGTGGTTAAAAAGTATATACATTAGAATTTTGTTTTTGAAAATGACCGATTGTTTCGCTAGATAAGACCCTATTCCTTGGCTGGGATCACGCAGTACCATTTGCAGCCCTTTGAAACTGCATTGATGTGGACATTCAACATTTTGGTTGCAATTGAAGTCCATTGTGTGGAGAAAAATTCTGACATGTTTTCCTCAAAAACCTTAATTTCTTTTCCACTGCAGAAAGAAGGACATGGACAACTTGGATGGCATTGGGGTAAGTAAATTATCAGGAAATTTGAATTTTGAGGTGAACTAATCCTTTAAAGGTTGCTAATTTTGGAGTTTTGGAGGTCTCCTACAATAGGTTTATATGCATCCAAGCTTCAAAAACACTAATTTTCCCATAATATACATTGCAGAATCACCTCTTTTCTCAGTGTCTGAAACAGTTCAATAAAGGATTCATTGTCTCTAAACCCCTCCTTTCCGTGAGCCTACTCTGCTCTGATTGGTCAGATGGCCCAGTCTGTTGTGATTGGTCTGCAGCTTACAGCCCGTGCCAGAAACAAAATGCCATTACCATATCTGAATTTCAGCTCCGGAGGCTTCCTCAGCACTTATATTCACAGTGATACGAACAGAAACTATGACGTTGGTTTTACTCTTTCAATCTGAGCCTGAGTCCACATCCTTTGGAAGTGCATGCAAAGTAGATTTGCAGTGCAGAAAACAGCGTCTTCTCGACAACACGAAGCAAACACTTCCAGGCCTCAGCTACAACTACACTGTTTAAGGGCGGGTCATAGTAGACGTTGTTCACGGGCAGCCAATGAAGACCTTAGGCTGGCATTATACAGACCTATGAAGGTTTATAACAGGAAATGAGACTCATTTCAGCAAATCAGAATCGATTCTTTCTTCTAGAAGACCAACTTTATTTATCATGTACTTTGATCTTTAAAACTTTGCAGATCTTTTACGTTCACAAACTGCTATATTACACACTACATGAAAGGTAATCTTCGAAAAAGCATTATAGGGTCACTTTAATATCTTCATGTTTTATAGTTGCATTTAGCAGATTAAAGCGGGTAGAGCTGGGTGATAATATAATATGGTTTAAATTTTGTGAAAATACAAGCAATCAAACCGTTGTGATATGCTATAGTATATATCGCCTTACACAAGTGTACTGTATGTATGCAGATAAAGTTGGACATACTTTATATAAAGAGCTGGGCGAAAATATAGTTACATTTTGCGACCAAATAAAATTCACGCAGTTGAGATTTGTTAAATAGTATATATGGTATATATACATGCACATGTTTGTCTATGTGTCCAGTGCCAACAGAAGGGGGCGTTTGATGGACTCTTGAGGTTTGTCCATAAAGAGCCACATGTTCGGGTCCTTCATAAAGCGTAATGACAGATTGGGAGGCTTGCGCTGCATTGTTACCACATACATCGTGTCATTACAGCAGATCTGAGCACTGCGGTGGAAGATATTTACAATCAGGCAGTTTTTAGATGCCCTCAACCAAAGTTAGAGCTTTAACTACCCAGACCCTGCATAGCTAGAGTTGCTAATTTAATCTAGAGAGGAGAGGAATGCTTAAAATACACATGTACAAAACATCAGAGAAACTTAACACACTTCAGTTCCTCAAGCTGTTTGAAAAGGCAGTGTCAGCAATGTTACCTGAAAGCCCAAGAACAAATGTGTTAAAAACATAAAAGCATGGCTTTTTAGGAGTGTGTGAGTGCAGGTGGGTGTTCAACACAGCCCACTATGTTCAAGTGAAGAAATAAGCAGGACAGTGCTGACACCACATGTTGATCTCTGAGGTCAAAGGTTAAAGGGCAGGGCACGAGCAGTGGGTTGTCTCTGTTAAGAACATGTATTTACATCAAGGAGTAAGCTGCCAGACTTTCCACAGGTTAAAAAAATGACAACAACGGTCAAGGTCGCGCTATATTCTTCTCCCCTTAAAAATGATTTATATAATTACACAATACTAAGACAGAAACATTTTTATTTGATCTTTTACCATTTCTAAAAGTACTGGTCTCATTCTTATTTATTTATTCTCATGTCTGATTATCTTTAACCCTAAGTATTAAACTTCGGCACGTAACTCATTGGCCTGACAACATCTAGTATTTGTTTTTCACCAGAAATCTCTTTGTACATTTGTAAATATAGATTTTTTAAATACAAGATTAATGAGTGGATGTTGATGTTTACAGGACATCTGGGGCACCGGTGCGTAACGTTTTGCTACGGTTTCCGGTTGAACGTCATGTTTCCTGGAAACGGTGTGCAACCGTGTATATAAACCATGCGGTATTAAAGAGACAGCTCATACAATCGGTCCAAGTAAAGTTGTTCACAAATGTGTTCGCTGCAGCTCAGTATGTATACGCAGCAATTGAAGATATTAGAAGACATGATTGTCGTAAAAAAAACAATTATACAGTATATATATCAACATGATGATGTATTTATTTATATTTTTAGCCTCATTGCAAGGCAAATTTCATATATGGTAATTAAGTGCTTTACATAAAAATGAGAAAGAAAATACAAGCTATTAAAAAAGTAAGAACTAGAAATAAAATAAAATAAAATAAAATTAGGATTGATTACCAGCAGATAAAAAAAGGTTCATTAAATGGGATTGGGATTGGATTCCACACATAATATGTTAATATATTTACAATATGAATTAATAATAACAATGTGTAAATTGTTTTAGAAAATAATTACTATTACTCACATTTTACTCATGTCACTCAAGATACTAGGTATACTGTAAAAATGACACAGAGTATCAAACAAAATATTAAATGTGTGTACACTACCGTTCAAGGTTTGGGTAGAATTTTGTTGAAAGAAATCAATACTTTAATCCGGAAAGGATGCATTAAATTGATCAAAACTGTGTGTAAAGACATTTATAATGTTACAAAAGTTCCTTTGAACTTTCTATCCATTGTTTTCCACAAACATATTCGGTAACACTTTAGAATAATGGTCATTAGTTAATGTATTAACTAACATGAACTAACCATGAGCAGTACATTTGTTACTGTATTTGTTCATCTTTGTTAACGTTAGTTAATATAAATCCAGCTGTTCATGGTTTGTTCATGTTAGTTCACACTGCATTAACTAATGTTAACAAGATTTTAATAAAAACATTAGTAAATGTTGAAATTAACATTAACAAAGATAAATAAATGCTTTATAAGTGCAGTTCATTATTAGTTCATGTTAACTAATATAGTTAACTAATGTTAACTAATGACCATTATTCTAAAGTGTTACCAAATATTCAGCAGCACAACTGTTTTCAACACTGAAAATAATATATATATGTCTCTTATTCACACTCTTTTTTCAGACTCAAATTCTCATTGTTCACTTTCGCTCTTTCTTTCTGATCTCCATACACTCTGTTTGTTCTATCTGTCATCAGGCCCACCTCCTATCACACGTTCACAGAAAGGAAAACAGAGTCTCCCTCCATCCCTTCATATGTCTCTCCTGCCATTCCTTCATCCATCTCAGAAACTCTGGACTAGTCAAAATAATGCTATCGCTAAGGAAAACACTGCCATGAGGTGCCGCCACGGCTAAGGGCGATGACAGCGTCTGCTCGCACATTCCACCCGGGAACTATCAAGGGGGACCATCTTCACACACACACACACACACACACACACTGAAGTACACAAACAGTACCACCCCAGTAACTCCCTTCAGAGGCAAATATCTAATAAAATGATATATTAATTCAAAAATATTAACATCACAAACAAACTATGTCTGAAAGGCAGTCCTGTTTGCATTGTTTATTAGTGTGTATGGAAGATCAGAGATCAGGAATGTTGCCAACTGAAAATTGATAAACCATAATAGCGTTGATCCGAAACTATGGAATTAGATTTGTTTAAAAAAAAATGAACGAAACTTTATGAAACGGAACGAAACTTTTTCAGAAACTATCAAAAATATCCATTACAAAAGAAGAAAAACAAATTGAAAATGAAAAAATTTCGCACAAATTTAACAGGATATTCAAATATGCTTCATTCTTTGTTAATGTTTTTCAAAGATTCATTTTCATTTCGCTTACGCTTCGCAGTTTTTCGTTTGCAGTTTTGACACAAACATCTCGTGGGGGCGGGCTTAACAGTGATCTGCTCTGATTGGATAGTGAGCTTTCGATGGACAGGTGCTCTCTGACCTGGAAGTATAGACGTCACTCAGTGGCGCACACATTGGAAAACCTTCGCGTTGCTTTGCATAAAGTTTATACAAGTTTGTAAAGAATTTCTAAACAATTTAGTTTATTAGTTTGTAAAGATGAGCTCTCAGGAGAGACACGGAGCGGCGGCGGCATCATCTTCATCATCTTCCTCCTCCGCTTTAGCCTGACGTCGTCATACTCAATTCTAGTCAGAATTTGAGTCTGATACTGCTCCGTTGGGCTGTGATTATGGGGCGTGTTTAAACCGAACCAGGAAAGACCTCAATTAGATAGACCAACAACCAATCAGAGCAACGGAGCCACACATAACGTTAAGGCCTGTACACACCGGGACGAATATCGCACGCGTTTATCGCCAGCGTTTTTCGTGACGTTTTTCGGCGCGTCTTGAGTGTTCACACCCAAGCGATTTTCACTCGCGATGCGCCGAGTGAACGTGCAATTTCACTCCCTGACATTAGATGGCGCTTATTGAAAAACAGAAATAGCCCGGTACACAAGGTGGCGCTGCGCTCGCTGCATCCCTTGTCACACAGAAGAAGAAGAAGAGAGAGAGTATTTACATGTTAGCCGAAACACACATAACTTTCTCACATATTAGAACATGGATTTCTCAAGCAGCTCCAGCGATGAGGACATTGTTGTTCTGTTGAACGAGGAAAGACAACAGAAAAGACGCAGATTTTGGATACATCCCATAGTTAAAAAAAGAAGTAAATCTTCAAACTCGCTGACGGACATTCTAAAATACCCCCGAAAACGTTCATAATACATTTTTAGCTCTTGTATCAGTCGATAGAACTCCCCATGTTCTTCTCTTTTTTTAACTATGGGATGTATCCAAAATCTGCGTCTTTTCTGTTGTCTTTCCTCGTTCAACAGAACAACAATGTCCTCATCGCTGGAGCTGCTGGAGTCTTCTTCGCCAATGTGTGCTCGGCTAGACCGTTTTGTGCTTGCGCCACCAAGTCGTGTTTTACTGTAACTTCAGCAGCTCCAGGCACGTGAACAAAAGCGCCGATCTGATTGGTCGGCCAGTTTTTAACGCGCCGCGTCAAAAAAAAAAACCGAACCCGAGGCGTTTTTTTAAAAATGACGCTTTTACGCCTGACGTTTTACGCGTCGGTGTGAACACTCACATTGGCGCCCATTGTTTAGTCACGAGGCGTTAAACGTCGGCGATAAACGCGCGCGAAAATCGTCCCGGTGTGAACAGGCCTTTAGTTGTCAAATGTCAACAGAACTCAACTGCACTGTGTTGCCAAGTCCGCGGGTTGAAGCGACCCCAATTATGTGATATACAGACCCAGGAATGCGAAATTTAGCAGGCAGTCCAGCCAAAATAACACATATTTTACCCCCCAAATGCCATTTTTCCCGGAGAACCCCCCTGGAAAGCTATTGGGCTTGTTTTTAGCTAGTTTTGAGTAGCAATTTGGCGAGTTTTGCTGTATGACTTGGCAACCCTGCGACGCACGCTAGAAGAAGTAACGTTAGAAGAAGAAGATGAGTGTAAACGATCTTTGCCGGTGTTGTAAAAAAAGAATTTAAGGATACACAGAGTACTTACCAACACGATCATCATTTCTGAGAGAAATAAAGGTGAATGCATATACGAACAAGTTCTCCGTTTAGGATTAGAACAAATTCAACCCAAGCGCCTTTGATGACGTGGATGATTACGTTACTGTTTATCATCTGTCCATCATCGTCTAGAGCCCGCCCTGACAATTTCATTGGTCCGAACAGTTTCTGTTCGGGCATAATTACTTCTCTATGGATCAAGTCCAGACCGAACTGCCCGTGCAAAATAAAATTGTGGACGGGGCTAAGTTCGTCTGGCATCCAGGCTACCTCCGCTTGTTCTTCAAGGCAGTTTGAAGTTCTGTGTTACTGAAGTAACCAATGACATCGATTAAAGTTGTATCCATGTACAGTGTTAAGTGTATCCTTACTTAACTAAGCCATTTTATGGTTTGCCTATAGTCAACAGTGTCAGCATTAACAATGTCAACAAATCAACCATTGCTTTGTACAAAAACATACAATATACCCACAATATGATCTATCTATCAATCAATACAATGACATAGTTTCTGACCTGCAGCACTAAAAGATATGCATGGCTTCTAAAGTTTTAATTTAGAAGAATTGGGATACATTTATTTATCATTATTGACAGAGGTATAGAAAAGAGTTATTGTCACTCTTTTTTTCATAACACAACATAACATAAAACCTATCCAAAAATGCTTAATTGATAAGTACAGTATAAACTGGGTGGAAAAAACATGTTCAAATATCACATAAACACATTAATGTATTACTATTGTTGTTCATTTAACATGCATTCATGCTCAAATGCTTGATAAATAAATCACTGACATTTATGAGATCTCTCAACTTAAACTCTTTGGACTGACATAAACAATCTCTCCAGCATATTCGGCCTCTTTCAGAGAACGGCTGAAAGAAAACCACTTCAAAGAACGGCCAATATTAAGTAACGCCTGGAGTTTGTTAGAAGCTAATTGACAAAACCTGAAAAGCTTCAGAAGAAAACTCTGCGGTCTGATGCGTCTAAAGTTCAACTCTTTGCAAGCACTATGTTTGACATACACAAAATTCAGATAACAGGAAACACCATTGCTACTGTCAGACATGATGCTCTGGGGTTGCTCTTCAGCAGGAACTAGAAAGCTTGTTCTCTTCAAGAACAACACTACTGAAAGTTGGAAAAAAATGTGCTTTAAATAGGATTCAAATCCCATTACAGGGGTGGCCTTTATAAAACATTTATTTTATGTTCCTAGAAACCATTTCTATGATATAATCTTGCTGAAAGGTCCAAACTGTGGCCAAGTCTGAACCTCCTGGCAGAGGCATGCAGGTTTTGGGCAGTTGTGGTAAAAATAATACAGTGTCAATATATGGCATTATGGGATGTATTTTTAGACGCTGTATGTTTTATAGGACATAACCATATATTATTTCATGTTAATGTAACATATTTGAGCTACTTAAATCTACTTTGAATTGTAAAATGTCCTGTGATAAACAGCCACATGATGACTTAAAATGTATACAAATCTGTCTTTCTGTGAACAGAGGCTAATCCAAATGCATAGAAGAGCGCAGTGTTAGCCATAAAAGTTAATCAGGGTAACACACAAGGTTAAAATAACCCTATAATGAAAAATAACATAGAACATCATAATGTGCACAAATAACAACAAAATAAGAAAAACATAACTTAAGATAACTCAATTTTAGTTCCAGACTGTAAAAAGGACTCGACTTTATTAACTGAAAAAAACCCCATAACATTTAACAATATTTTACTGCAAAACTACATATATTGTCTTTATATATATATATATATTTATTTATATATATATATATATATTTTTTTTTACATAGCTGTACTCAGTGCTAATCATTATGCAAATCACTTTTACACAATTTTTCACACCACTATAGCAACAAAAAAAGGCCACCAAAGCACCAAAGATCCACCACATTACTTTATTGTGTGTCAGGTGCTTTTCCTTGATGATATTATATATTGCCCATTTTGGTGTCATCGGACTACAAGACACAATTCCAGCTGTAATATAACTCCTGGCAAAGTTAAATACTCCAGACGTTGCAGTTTGTGCTCAGTAATGGCTTCATTTGTGCATCCTTTCTTAAGCACTTGTTGACATTGATTTGTCATCTAACAGCTGATTTTGAAGTGTGGGATTCTAAAACTATGACCCCTGGGCAAAATCCCCATGCATAATACTCTGGCAAATCTGCAGTTGCTTCAGACTTCTGAAAGGTTTTGATTTTAGCCTTTGTGCTTAGCGGTATTTTCAACTGTTTATGTATTCTTTTATATCTGTTACCTGATCTGAGCAGTTCAACAATCATCTGTCACTTTTCTGCTGAAAGCTCTGCGGTTTAACCCATGGTGATGGACAAAGGTATTTTACATGCGTGCAAACTCATATTTATACCCCAGGGAAACGACTATTGGAGAAAGGCAGCAATACAGTTCTTGGAAACGGAGACCAACTGTAAAGCATAGGATTTCATAACAGCCGCCACTTTGTTTGGCTTTAAATATTCTTTGAGAGTGCCAATAGTTCTGAAACCCATATTTTGAATAAATAAAAGCATACTATCCAATAAAATACACTGCAAAAAAGATTGTTAAAATTATTAGTGTTTTACAAGAAAATACTATTGCAGTTTTTCGACTTCAAAATGTAACTTTTAATTCAATGAATTTGAAATCAACTTGCATTTTCTTTGTAATTATTTGTGAAATTCACTAGCAATTTAATTGTAAATCCTACACTTGAAATATATTGTGTTCAAATAAAGTCACAAACACGATTCAACCTAAAATGTGCTGCTTTATGGATACATATTCAATTTAGTGTTGATTTAATGAATGCCTTTGTTCTATGTTCAAGCACCTGAACTCTTGAAATGCAAAGGGACTTGCAGTTTCCCTCTCCTCCCCTTTGTTTAGGGTCAGGTTTTGGAGACAGCATGGTTCTCCCTGTCATTTCGTCCACCATCAGCGGAGGTTGTGGCTTTGCACTTCTCTCTCTCTCCTCATCACTCTCTCAGCATAAAAAGGTCCAGATGGAGCAGCCAAGCAGCAGCTGCTAATTGAATGGCACATAAAACAATTTTGCCATTGTCTCAGGAAGTAACCAAATCAACAGCACATTTATGACCACTGATGACCAGTTAAACATACAGGGAGCAAGAGAGAGAGAGAGAGAAACTAATTAGCTGGGCTTACAAAAACACTCATGATATCCTGGAGAGAGAGAGAGAGAGCGAGGCCAGTATTTTATCTGTGGTTGTGGTAGGTAGGAGGTTTTTCTCCAGATTTAATGAGGCTGAGATAGGGAGGTCATGACTGGAGAGAAATGTAATGGCTGCCTGTTTGGAAGCACCTGGATTACCACTACATTAATGTCCTGAGGTTTATTAGCTGCAGCATAACACATAAGAGTAGAGAATATTCAAGAGTAAAGCACACATGTATATAAAACACATGCACCCAACAATAAACACATACACATTTACATTACGTTCAACTCCCACTGAACTTACATAAAATGAAGCAAAGGTCAAACATATTGCTTTAATATTAGATCAAAGAAAACTATTTCACATTTTTAAAAGTTTAAAAATATACTTAAACTGAAGCCCATATTTATATGGTCAATTACACTTGCACGCTCTTGCCCCTTGGCACTGGGTTTTAGAGTGGCATGTGTGTATATAATGGTTGTCGTTGCCTGACCATCTACCAACTCATTTAAACCATTGGTAGAGAAACTGATTAAAGGGGGTAACAGTCTGTTTCTGATTGTGAGTTCTAGCAATACAATTAAAATTGAGAGGAGTAAATATGTGATTAACAGATAGAGCTAAAAAATATTCTGAGATGCCTTATAGTAGGCATAAAATGAAAATTAACCGTAAATGCATGTTATAGATCTGATTCTGAACGATTCATGTATTCATGTATATGTTTATTAAATCCCACCCCTTTCTTACAATCAAATGCAAGCTCGCATTCAGTTGAGCGCAACACCCACAGGTCAAAATCCAATCAACAACCCCTTTTTTGATTATTTGGTACTCTTGAATGTCACAAGATGGAAATTTTGTTATAATTTACCGCACCCTTTTCATTCTACATGTCAAAGGCCTGCAAGCTTCAAAGTATACCCAAAGCACCATAAAAGTGGTCCATATTTCAAGTCTTCTGAAGTCCTACGATATAGCCTTATGTGACAAAAAGACAGAAGTCAACATGAACCGATGTTGCGTTGCGTCCTTTTCTCCCTTATTGTGATCTGAATGAAAAAACTTCTCAAACAAGAAGAAGTCCATCACTTGAAACTGGCACTCACACAAAAATGGCTGTGAATAAAATAAAATAACTTTGATCAGTCTACTTAGGATTCAATTAATAAATATTTAACACTTGCTTTAATTTGCCTATAAATAAATATATACAGATTAAAAAGTAAGATTTCACAATTCTGCCAAACAGAGGCTCTAAATTACAGTTTTCTCATCAACACTATACTGTTCACTATACTGTACCCATTGCACATCACCACAATGTTCAATGATTCTCAAACGACTTGATGGATGAATCCATAGATATACATAATAAAGGCTATATGTCTTACGGCTCTAACGAGTCTCTAACGAGTCTCTAACGTCATCACCGGCGGCCATTTTGTCACAGGCAAGCTTTCTGGCGGGCTCTGTGGTACCTGATGTAAGGTGAGTGATCTGCATGAACACAAATACACTTATCTCGCTGAAATCTTGACGGATTTACAAATGGTTTGGTTTCTTACAAACGTTATTAACGTGGCTATAATTCTGGATGCTTGAACACATTATGAATAATTATTCATAAGTATGCAGTGTCATAACTACATCTCTGAAGTTTATAACAAACCAAACAAAATCGGTAGAAAATTGAGCAAGTTATGGTTATTTAAAACGTACATGCACCATTAAAACACGTTACGCGTGAGCGAGCTGACTGTGACAAGATGGCCGCCAGGTGCGGACGTCGACCTCCATTGGCCAGCAGCGTAGACGAGACATCTAGCCTTTATTATGTATATCTATGGATGAATCAGTCTCTCTAAATCCCTCCTTTCCGCAAGCCTACTCTGCTCTGATTGGTCTCCGCCATGGTCTCTGCGTACAGCGCGTATTCCCGGAAACAAATGGCCATTAACCATAACTGAACTCCAGCTCTGTCCGGCATCCCTAGGCTTCGATTGTACACACTGTAAAGACAGTAATGAGTACACTGATTTTACACCAATCCCAGTGCGAGTCCGAATCGATGAAACATTGGAAGAACTAGTTATTAACAAGTGTGTTTGTGTTTATTGCGGTGCACATGCAGGAACTGTATCAATAACAGTACTATAGTCAAGCACTAACATGAATGACTGATGGAACATTAAAGTTTGCACAACAAATCTTCCATCAATTATCTTTATTTAAAGTAGTAAGAATGACAGACAATCTGCATTAATAGATACAGTTTTAGGTAATACTGCAGCTCACAGCTGATTTACAGCAGTATCTCAGTAAGACAGAAATAACTAGAGTTAGCTGGTTAGCCAGGTACAATATGAAACGCAATAAACACATTGTAGAGCACAGCATCTTCTCGACAGGATGCCACAGGAATCAACTGCAGAGTGCTAGGTGGTTCGAGTTTTCCCTGGTGTCTATGCGTGCAATAAGTGGACTGGCAATATGCTAATGTTTCGTCTTGACGTCACAACAAAACGACTTAGGGCTCTTTTAAAAAACAATTTGTTTAATTGACTCAGAGTTGACTCTTACTTTTGAGAGACAACAACTTTATCTATGGTGCACTTCAGATTTAAAACTTTGTAGGATGTAGGATAACATTCACTTAGAATTGTTACACACTACGTGAAAGGTAATTTTCAAAAAATCCATAATAGGGGCAAATTAATCTTTTAATTCAACAAGTGGTAGTAAAGACTTTTAAAAAAGTATTAAATAAAGATTTATTTTTTTAATAAATGCTGTTCTTTTGAACTTTCTATTCAAATAAATCTGGGGGAAATTTTTTTTCCACAAAAATATTAAGCAGCACAACTAATAATAAGAACTGTTTCCAAATCAGCATATCAGAATGATCATGTGACACTGAAGACCCACATCCATGTGACTGGCCTCCTACAACAAACACACAGCTGAAGTTGCATCAAAATCTGTCAATGTTTACAGAAGTTATAACACACTTCCTGTTTCCCTTTTCTCGCCATTTCAAAGCCACAGCCAAACCATTCAAGTAATGATGCTGAAAATTCAGTCACAGGAATAAATTATATTTTAAAATATATTAATAGAAAACAGCTAGGGGTGTAACGGTACACAAAACTGACGGTTTGGTACGTACCTCAGTTTTGAAGTCCCGGTTCGGTATGGATTCGGTACAGCAGTTAGCTATTAAAGATTAACAACAGAGCCCAAACTATTAGCCTAAATTCAGTTGCTATTTATTTTTAGATATAATAATCAACACTCATAAGCTTCACATAAGGCAGTTTTTGCATTAACTTCTAAATCTAATTATTTTTATTCGTTGTTGAAATATAATCATTTAGTGGCTGTAATTTTCATAACAGGTTTATTTAAACATACATTAAATAAACAAGACATCACTAACAGGCTAAGTAGTATATAATGAATATATATAGGCTAATATAATGAACATAACGGCTAATATAGTGCATGTATTCAGTGAAAGAGTTGATTTCTCTAGTGAGCTAACAGATGTGGACACTGAATGACTTCTGAGTAAACGTGATTCTGCATGACATTGTTTACAAGTTGTTTTATTGTCTTTCCGCGGTTGAAACACAGATGTAGCGATTACACGACATATGATACATTTCAGTAAGTTGTAATGTATCCTCAACATACTTTAAGATGTATTAATTTATGTTTATTCTTTAGGAAGAGATGATCGCATTGACTCGCGCGCTGCCGCTTTAAGTTGAACTGATACGTGTCTATCAGTCACGTCACATTAAAGAGCGTTAAAACGGCATTTATCGTTTGAATTTCGTGATTAAATGGACTGAATACTTAATATGTTCGTGTGGGAACTCGGATTGAAGTGTGTTCCGCGCTTACAACAAGCCGACTGTTAACTGTTAAAGATTACATTCATAACCGTTTGGTACACGCGTGCACCGTACCGAAAGCCCTGTACCGAAACGGTTAAATACGAATAAGTGTACCGTTACACCCCTAAAAACAGCTAATAATACTGCTTTTACGTACGAGGAGGAAAGTGGGATCAAAAGGGTTCAGTCGGCTCACACACCACAACTTCATCAGGAGTTTTTTTTAACCATAGACTCACAAAATCAACAGCTCGCTAATCACAGATCATACACACAGCAGATCATGTACTCCCATCCTTTTCTTTCCGTCTTTCTAACTTTCTCTTATAAACATCATCTTCCCTTTCTCCTCCTCTCCCTATCTGTCTGCAGGGAAGACATCTCTATCTTCCTCTGATAAGTGGAGAGGGAAGCGGTGGCGATAATTTATGACATCATGAGACACAAGAGCATTCTCTCAGACAGCTGTCCACATGGCAACGTGCCAAATGTGGGCGGGTCCTCAGGGAATACTACAGGAACACTGAGCAAAACTCATGCGAAAGATAATTGGGATCAACCAAAAAAACTAAGTATGGGAAAAAATTGCGTGAGCTGGTGATAGAGTGATAAGATGGAGGAATAAGCTTACGCCTTCATTCCTCCATAAATCACATTTATGGCATTTCATTTGCTGATAGCAGCGGTCCCTCCTACCTTTTCAGACATCGTTACGCGGAAAATATGGGATGGCGAACCTTTGTAGTGTGAGCGTTATGTCCGCAGCCAGGCCGGAGGTTATTTATTGGCCGGCGGAGGAGAGGAAAGGGGGTGAGGGAGAGCGAGGGATGGGGAAAGAGAGAAATGAGTGAGTGTGTGATCGGCTGCGGCCTTATTAGTGTGATTTACAACAGAGCCGCATTAGTTCAGCTTCATAAGAGCCCCAACCTACAAACCCACAAACACACACACACACACACACACACACATACATGAAAAACATCATTACCACTGTAAGTCTGAGTCCAACATGATGGAATTCATTATTTTACCATTTTAAGGCTAAATAAATTAAGCATGAAGATGTCACACACACACACACACACACACACTTTCAGAGGAAAGCCAATCTCGAAATGTTTCTCATGAATCTTAATGACACAGCATGTTTTAATCTGAATCTCTGAAGAGGGAAACATGGCACAGCATTGACCATATTATTCACACACACACATACACACACACACACACACACACACACACACACGCAGTCTCTGAATCTACTTCAGGCAGAGTAAATATGGCCATTTGTGGGTTTGTGTGAAAGAAAAAGCCAAAGGATGAATGGAGAGACAGTGGCAGAGAAAGAGAGAGGGGAAAAGTGTGTGCGAGCTGTTTTCATGCTCATGTTCTAAAAGGCATCAGGCGCTAATAAAGAGCTCAGAGCAAGCGGTTGGTGTTTAACATCTGTGAAAGCTATCAAGAAACAAAGAGGTGGTCTTTGACTTTTCGCTCACTCTCTCCCTCTCGCTCTGTGTTATTTAATTTTTCGGCTCATATTGGCTTCTCACTTGCCAAAGTATTTACAGACAGTGAAAAGCATGAAGAAAATGAGCAAAAGCAAGAAAAATTAAATGACCTCTGCAAACCACTCAGTTAGGTCATTGCTGTTATGAAGTACATTTTCATGTCTCCATCATATATGGTCTACTACAGGGGTTTTCACAATTTTTAATGCCATTGACTCGCAAATATGATCATCCCCTTGCAAGGCATACATAAACAATGATTTTTGAATGATTTTAATAGGCTACTTCAACATTGTTAAAAGTGTACGTTTTAGGTTGAAGCATATAGCAGAGAATAGATTGGACACACAAATGTTATCATTAGGGGTGGCACGGCACCGTTCGGTTCGCTTGTCTCGGAGCGTGTGCGTCGCACGGTTTCGACGCATGCGCAATGTATCCTCGTGCCTGTATGTTACCTCAGACAGTGGGTGTCCTTTTCGCGCAAAATAAGAGGTGTGTGTGTGTGTGTGTGTGTGTGTGTGTGTGTGTGTGGGGACATACAGTAAAATAAAGTAAAAGTGGAGTGCTGCAGGTCACGTCAGAAATGCAAGTGGGAGAGACAAGGAAGGCTGCCCGGAGTTGGAGGATGCGCCAGCGACGTATAGCAGGCAGAGCAGATGCAGTGCGTATGGAGAGCGGGAGCCACGCGTCCGTTGTGCATTCACACACTGGCAGTGTTTGTCTCGAGCAGCTGAACTGCGGCTAGTGTATTGCAAATGCAGACAAATATTGTCCATTCTGTCACATTTTACAGTGTTCTCCTCCGACCCCTGTCATATATCTGCTGCAAATGCGACTGTGTTCCCCTCTGTCTCATACACACATGCATTTAACATGCTGTATATAAGAAGTTCACATGATAAATGTAACATTTAAATGTTAAGATATGCTTCTAGTTTTAATAATTTAAACATGCCTTTGAAGTTTGGGCAAAAACTTCTGGCAGTGTTGTGTTTTCGTGTATTTTTTTTTCTTTTCACAGTGCTGGATGTCATATGGCGATTGTAAAACACACGGAACACTTCATGGTGAAATTTGTTAATCAGGTCAGCTGAATTAAAGCCACAGTGCATTGTTCTGATCAAAATTGACATGATTAACATGAAAAATGTTACGCCAATGTGTCGGACTTGGTAGACAGCCAGTTAGGAAACAACTTCTACATGATATAACAATTTTTTAATACTGTATCCTAATTGTGGATGATTAAGCTATCTATCATATGCTGAAGTAAATTTCTGGAGTGTTAACGATTAAAAAAAACAACAAGAACCGTACAGAACCGAAAACCGTGACCTTACAACCGTGATACGAACCGAACTGTGGGTTTTGTGAACCGTGCCACCCCTAGTTACCATATGTGACTTGCTTGATGTTAAAAAGAGTTATTAAACGCAATAACTTGCGAAAACAAATCCTTGCAGTCTCGTGCTGTCTGCTGTCTGACACACACACCGAAACGTGCGCACAAGCCGTTCTTTTTTTCATGTCTTGTTACACACTCGAACTGTCAAATGCACACAGTTGTGTCAAAATGGCTGTCTTGATGAGTATTCATGTAAACACAGTCGGTTATGCTTTAAGTGAAAGATATCAGTTGGGGAAATAAATGGATTTCACACTTAAAGCAATATCGTATCGCATATTGAATATCACATTATTTAACAAGGATATCGCATATCGCATTTTTCTTCAATATCACACAGCACTACTTGACGTCATTCTTCATCAACATGAGGGTAACAGCGTAAATAAAGACAAAATGTTCAGGTTTGGGTGAACTATTGTCTTCTCTCTCCCTGTATAACACAGACAATTCCTCATTCACTCTGAACCCTCTTGAGTCTTTCAGCAGGAATCTCATGTCACACACACTCAAACACATTCATGAGTCTGACAGTGAGGTCAACTACTACATTAACACACACCAATGCAAGTGTCTCAGTGACATCAGAAAGAAAGAGCCGCGTACAGTATCGTCTTTACTCTATGAAAGCAGCACTCACCCTGTGCTATCAGCCCTGTGACTCTGACTCGTCTATGTGTGATAACTCTACGCTTGAACATCTCCAGACAGCCTCGAAACATACGCATGTCATGTCACCCCTTTTTAATCTATCTTTGTGTGATGGGATGCCAGGAGATGTCCCCCGTTATCACATACACACAAAACAAGACTGCATCCATATCGTTGCATTGCTGGTTTCTGTCACAAACACATGCTCAGAAGAACACAACTAACATTATGAACATGCTACATCATCACTTTCTATATGTTAATTATACGTGATTCTGCTTGGTTAGGTCACTGATACATGCTTCGGTATGTACAGTAGCTAATACGGTTTCCTTGGTTGTTTTATGTTCTTGCTAAGGTATTAGTGGGTTATTTGTAGCTCAGTTACTCCATATTGTTCCCACACAAGATTTTAGTGGAAAACCACACTGCTTGCATAAGTGCTTGTGTATTCTCTATCTCCTTCCCTTTCTTCTGACATGGTTCTTTCAGTCTCATATAGATACGCAGAGAGGTTTCATTGAAACGGAGACAGAGAGGAATGAATAAGTGATTAAATGGGGCGCCTGAGAAGCTCAAAACTGTATATTTTTGTGCAGCATAAGTTATCCTTATCATTAGTGTGGAAAACTGTATCCATCATGCTCTACACACACACATACACACACACACACACACACAGAAAAGCAAAGCACATGAAGGTCTATCCACTCTGGCTTACAGTATTTCTCTGTACAATAAAATAATGTGAACGGAGCTTTGAAGATAAGTAACCAGGTGGAATTTGTCAAGTGGACTGAAACTCCTACATCTGAAGGTCATGAGCAGCTTCTGAGTAATCTTTCATACTTTTATTGATGTTCTAGAGTATTTAGGGTAACAAATGATCTAGAACCATTAAGGAAATTCTAAAACGCTTGACATTTTCTACAGCTTTTGTTCCTCCATAAAGGTGAAGTCTAACAGTCCTCTGAACCTTGATGCCTGTGATGTGTGTATTAAAATTTAAAGGGATACAGTTCACCCAAAAATGAAAGCTCATTTAGTCACCTCATTTTAAACCCTTATGGATTTCTTTTTTTAAAAGGAGGACTTAAACAATGTCAATGCTCTTTTTCATAAAGTTTGGCTTGAAGAACAGGCAATAATAGTCACTGAAAGTCGTGCCCTCCACAGTAGCTCTCAAATCTCATTTGTGCTTAAAACATTCAAATACAATTCAGGCTAACTGGAAAAATATGCCTTTGGCAACATTTTTGCTAAATTATATTACGTTGCTTCATGAACATTTCACAACACATTCTAAGTAAAATGTACGGTGAGGGGTGCTAAAAATAAAGTGGAGTTTGTGAATCTGGCAATATTTATTTAGTTGGTTTTTGTATTTTATTTTATTTAACCTTTGTTTAACCAGATAAAATCAGTTGAGAACAAGTTCTCATTTACAACTGCGACCTGGCCAAGACAAAGCAAAACAGTGCGATGAAAACAAACAACACAGAGATACACATAAAAATAAACGTCTCGGTTACGTATGGTAACCCTCGTTCCCTGAAGGAGGGAACGGAGACGTACGTCGGACGTACCGACGAATTGGGATCACTTCTGGGAGCCCCTATCAGCTTCGAGCTATCTAGAACCGGCCAATGGACAATTGGCGTGCGAGATTTGCATCTCGCGCCCCGCCCCGCGCCGCGGGTATAAACAGGAAGCGAGAGCGAATGCACGCTGTTTTTCACTGAGGAGCCACACGTAATGGCTCAACCTGCAGTGATGGTACAGCAACTGTGGCGACGGGACGTACGTCTCCGTTCCCTCCTTCAGGGAACGAGGGTTACCATACGTAACCGAGACGTTCCCATTCAGTCGGTCACGTTCGACGTACGTCGGACGTACCGACGAATTGGGATCCCCTATGGAAAACGCCATAGTTACTACCACTTCCAGCGCCCAGCGATGAGCCCCTCAGACCCCGATCTGATGCGGGCGGGAAAGTTCACGCAGGGAGAGTCCAAGCTGCTGTTCCGCAAGACCCACTCAGCTGACTGTATTGGATAACGCTGGGAAAGCGTGCCTGTGAAGGCAGCTGCGGAAGCCACATCATGCCCAGAGGGAGTTAACATGTGGAGAATACACGTATGGGCTGGCCGTGGGCAGCACAACATACGGAAGTCCCAGGGGTGGCCCCGGCCAATTAGAGGAGGGGGACAACACGTACCTGGGACGGCAGAGGAGACTCTGCCGAGGGAAAGACACGGACTCGCCGAAGGGAGCCGTACCGTGGAAGAATACACATATGGGACCGCCGTGGGGGTCACTACATATGGAACCCAGCCTAACACAAGTTCCACCAATGCATACGAGTGTTAGACCTGGCGTCAAACGCTCCGCCACGTCCGACTGCCGCGGGTTGCGGAGGACTCAACAGGGTTCGCCGATCCGGGGAACTCGACTGGAGCAGAATAAGCGCACGCATCCGTCTACCATAGGGGAGGGAATGGCGCAGCAAGCCGACACTAGAACGGGCACCTCGGTGTTACTGACTATGGGAAGTGAGCACACAGGAAGAAACCGGCTCTACACGGAGGCTATAGAATCTAGCGAACGTGTTAGGTGTCGCCCAGCCCGCAGCTCTACAAATATCTGTCAGCGAGGCGCCACGAGCCAACGCCCAGGAAGAGGCAACATCCCTAGTGGAGTGGGCTCTTAACCCGAGCGGGCAGGGCACGTCTTGGGACTGATAAGCCAAGACGATGGCATCCACTATCCAGTGGGCCATCCTCTGCTTGGAGACAGCCTTTCCCTTCTGCTGTCCTCCGTAACAGACGAAGAGCTGCTCTGAGGTCCTGAAGCTTTGCGTTCTGTCCACGTAAGTCCGGAGAGCACGGACGGGACAGAGAAAAGCTAGGGCTGGGTCTGCCTCCTCCGAAGGCAGCGCTTGCAGGCTCACCACTTGGTCCCGGAAGGGAGTAGTGGGAACCTTGGGCACATATCCAGGCCGGGGTCTCATGATCACATGAGAGTTACCGGGCCCGAATTCCAGGCACGATTCGTCGACCGAAAATGCCTGCAGGTCCCCTACCCTCTTGATGGAGGCCAACGCAGTCAGGAGTATCGTCTTTAACGACAGAACTTTCAACTCAGCTGACTGCAGAGGCTCAAAAGGTTCTCTCTGTAGTGCAGTTAGCACCAGAGTTAAGTCCCAAGAGGGTATGGAGGGAGGACGAGGTGGATTTAATCTCCTCGCTCCCCTAAGGAACCTGACGATCAGATCGTGCTTACCTAGAGATTTTCCATCTACGAACTCATGATTAGCGGCGATAGCGGCGACATAGACCTTGAGGGTGGAGGGAGACAGCCTTCGCTCCAACCCATCCTGTAGAAAGGTAAGCACAGATGCGATCGAACATCTTCGGGGGTCTTCTCGGCGAGAAGAGCACCAATCGACGAACAGGTTCCACTTCAACGCATAGAGGCGCCTCGTAGAGGGGGCTCTAGCGGAAGTGATGGTGTCAACTACCGCTTGCGGTAGGTCACCTAGAACCTCCGCGTCCCGTCCAGGGACCAGACATGGAGTTTCCAGAGGTCTGGACGCGGGTGCCATAGGGTGCCCCGTCTCTGAGTCAGGAGGTCCTGCCTCAGAGGAATGGGCCAGGGAGGTGCTGTCGCAAGGAGCACTAGTTCCGGGAACCAAGTCCGGTTGGGCCAATACGGAGCGACCAACAGGACCTGCTCCTCGTCCTCCCTGACTTTGCACAGTGTCTGCGCAAGAAGGCTCACTGGGGGAAACGCATACTTGCGTTCTTCCCGGGGCCAGCTGTGGGCCAGGGCATCCGACCCGAGGGTTCCCTCGGTCAAGGAATAAAACCACTGACAGTGGGTCGTCTCTGGGGAGGCAAACAGGTCTACCTGTGCGGCCCCGAAACGACTCCAGATTAGCTGGACCACCTGGGGATGGAGTCGCCATTCTCCCGGAAGTACCTGCTGACGTGACAGCTCGTCGGCCGCACGATTGAGCAGGCCCGGAATGAAAACAGCACGAAGCGACCTCAGATGCTTCTGACTCCATAAGAGGAGATGGCGGGCGAGTTGCGACATGCAACGGGAGCGTAGACCACCCTGTTTGTTGATGTACGCTACGGCCGCAGTGTTGTCCGTCCGGACCAGAACGTGCTTGCCTCTGAGCGGCACTTTGAAGCGGCTGAGTGCAAGACGAACTGCTAACAACTCGAGGCAATTGATATGCCATTGCAGCTGAGGCCCCGTCCACAGACCCGAAGCTGCAAGCCCGTTGTACGTGGCACCCCAACCCGTGGATGAGGCATCCGTGGAGACAACGGAGTGCCTGGACACTTGTTCTAGGGGAACTCCCGCCCGGAGAAACAAGGGGTCCGACCACGGGCCGAAGGTTTGGCGGCACCTCGGAGTCACTTGGACACGGAGGGAACCGCTGTGCCACGCCCATCTCGGGACTCGATCGTGTAGCCAGCGTTGAAGCGGTCTCATATGAAGCAACCCGAGCGGCGTTACTGCGGCTGCGGATGCCATATGCCCCAGGAGCCTCTGAAAATGTTTCAGTGGTACCGCTGTCCTGCCTCTGAACGAATTCAAGCAGTTCAACACTGACTGGACGCGCTCCTCGGTGAGGCGCGCTGTCATGGCGACCGAGTCTATCTCCATACCGAGAAAAGAGATCCTCTGTGTAGGACAGAGTTTGCTCTTCTCCCAGTTGACCCGAAGTCCCAACTGGCTGAGGTGACTGAGCACCTTGTCCCTGTGTTCGCACAACTGCTCCCGCGACTGGGCAAGAATCAGCCAGTCGTCGAGGTAGTTGAGGATGCGAACGCCATGTTCTCTCATGGGAACAATGGCCGCCTCCGCCACCTTCGTAAAGACGCGGGGCGACAGGGACAGGCCGAAGGGTAAGACGCGGTACTGATATGCCCGTCCCTCGAACGCGAAGCGCAGAAAGGGCCGGTGTCGAGGGAGAATCGAGACATGAAAGTACGCGTCCTTCAGGTCGATCGCTGCAAACCAATCTCGGGGACGGATGCACCTGAAGATGCGCTTCTGCGTTAACATCGTGAACGGCAGCCTGTGAAGGGACCGGTTCAGGAATCGCAGGTCCAAGATCGGTCGTAACCCGCCGCCTTTCTTGGGTACAATGAAGTACGGGCTGTAGAACCCGGACCTCATATCGGCTTGAGGGACCGGCTCTATCGCGTCCTTCGCCAGTAGGACATCGATCTCCGCCCTGAGCACGGGGGCGTTCGCCTCCACTACAGTCGTGAAGTGAACGCCCCTGAACTTGGGGGGACGCCGGGCGAACTGAATCGCATAGCCGAGTCTGATGGTACGGAGGAGCCACCGAGACGGGCTGGGAAGCGCTAGCCAGGCTCCCAGACTCCGAGCAAGGGGGATCATCGGTACCACAGACGTACCCGCAGCGGGGCAGCGAGGCGGAACGCAGGGATCCGGCTCGGACGGCATGGGAGCGGCCCGAAGCGGGATCTGAGTGTGCTGTGCAACACATACCTGCATCCGCGGAGGGGACGTGCGAGTGTGGGGAGGCCGCTTGTGTGCGTCCCGACAGCCGGCGTCCCCTGCTGGCGAAGGGAGAGGTACTTGAGGGTGGCGAGGCATGGGAGCGTCGACCACCGTCAAGCGCGCTCTCTTGGCACCCAGAGATATTGGAAACTGCTCTTTTATTGAAGTTTTGGGTGCCGCTGGCACTGGTGCCCAAACACGTGAGACAGCGATTGTGACCGTCAGCAGAGGACAGGGAACGACCGCATCCAGAAACGCACGGGTGGAAAGACATCTTGAAAAAGACGGCACGTCACCCGTGAACTCTTTTTGTGAGGAAACGCTCTGTGCTGAAGCACTCAGGGGAACCGCGACAGCGCACGGGGATATAGTGCAGCCCGTGCCTGTACTCAAACAGGAAAAACGCCCACCCAGACCAACAGGTTGCTGTGATAACAGCAGTTTTTCTCTGTATCACAGAGGCAGCTGAAGAGTCAGCGCGGTCCCGCTGAAAGGTGCCGTTTCTCCAACACGCTTAGATAGCAGCGAAAAAGTTTTACTCGAATGAGTGAGTCCTTCATGTGCCAGTGTGGCTCCGAAGTGAATGACAGCGTGCATTCGCTCTCGCTTCCTGTTTATACCCGCGGCGCGGGGCGGGGCGCGAGATGCAAATCTCGCACGCCAATTGTCCATTGGCCGGTTCTAGATAGCTCGAAGCTGATAGGGGCTCCCAGAAGTGATCCCAATTCGTCGGTACGTCCGACGTACGTCGAACGTGACCGACTGAATGGGAACATATAATTAATAAACCAATCCATATACACCCAAAAAAAAAAAAAAGTACACAATAAACGGAGATAAGAGACTATACACAGGTGCAGTGATCAATAAACAGTTTTGATAGCTGATGCTTAAAGTTAGTGACAGAAATAGGAACCTCAAGTTTCAAGGATTTTTGCAATTCATTCCAGTCATAGGCAGCAGAGAACTGAAAGGAATGGCGACCAAAAGAAGTGTAGGTTTTTGGTATGGCCAGTAAAATATACCTGCTAGAGCGCATACTACGGGTGGATGTTGCTATGGTTACCAGGGAGCTGAGATAGGGTGGGGATATGCCTAATAAAGACTTATAAATAACTTGAAGCCAATGGATTCGGCGGCGAGTATATAATGAGGGCCAGCCAATAAGAGAATAAAGATCACAGTGATGAGCAGTGTATGGAGCTTTGGTAACAAAACGGATAGCACTATGATAAATTACATCCAGTTTACTAAGTAAAGTTTTGGAGGCTATTTTGTAAATAACATCGCCAAAATCAAAGATTGGAAGGATGGTAAGTTTTACAAGAGCATATTTTGCAGCATAAGTGAAGGATGCTTTGTGACGGAATAAAAAAACGATTCTAGATTTAATTTTGGATTGGAGATAGTTGATATGAATCTGAAAATTAAGTTATGTAATGTAAGAGTCCACATATTCTAAATCAGCCCCGTCGAGAGTAGTGATGGTAGTCTGGTTGGCAGCTATGGGCAGTGTTCGATTAAAAAGCATGCATTTAGTCTTACTAACGTTTAAAAGCAGTTGGAGATCACGAAAAGCATATTGTATGGCATTGAAACTAGTTTGAAGATTAGTTAACACACAATCCAAAGAAGGGCCGGATGTATATAAAATGGTGTCATCTGCATACAAATGCATCAGTGAATCACCAGCAACACTAGCAACATCATTAATGTATATAGAAAATAAGGTTGGGCCAAGAATTGAACCCTGTGGCACCCCCATTGAGACTGCAAGAGGACTGGACAGCAGACCCTCCGATTTTACACACTGAACTCTATCTAAGAAATAGTTAGAGAACCAAGCAAGGCAGTCACTTGAGAAACCAAGGCTGTTGAGTCTGCCAATGAGAATACGATGATTGACAGAGTCAAACGCCTTGGCAAGATCGATGAAGATGGCTGCACAATAATGTCTCCTATCGATAGAGGTTATGATATCGTTAAGTACCTTAAGCGTAGCTGAAGTGCATCCATGACCAGCTCGAAAGCCAGATTGCATAGCAGAGAAAATACGATGCGATTCAAGATATTCAGTAATCTGTTTATTAACTTGGCTTTCGAAGATTTTAGCAAGACCTGGCAGGATAGATATAGGTCTATAACAATTTGGATCTAGAGTGTCTCCCCCTTTGAAAAGCGGGATGACCGCAGCAGCTTTCCAGTCTCTAGGGATCTCACAGGATACAAAAGAGAGGTTGAATAGGCTGGTAATCGGAGTTGCAATAATTTCGGCTGATAATTTTAAAAAGAAAGGGTCCAGATTGTCAAGCCCAGCAGATTTGTGAGAATCCAGATTTAGCAGCTCTTTAAAAACATCAGCTGTCTTGATTTGTTTAAAAGAAAAATGAGGAGTGCTAGAACAAGTTGCTGTCGGAGGTACAAAACTTTTGGCCGAGATAGGAGTAGCCAAGTGAAAAGCATGACCAGCCTCAGCAAAATGCTTATTAAAATTTTGGATTATCATGAATTTATCTGTGGTAACAGTATTTCCAAACTTTAGTGCAGTGGGCAACTGGGAGGAGATGGTCTTATTCTCCATAGACTTTATAGTGTCCCAGAACTTTTTGGAATTAGTACCACAGGATGAAAGTTTCTGTTTAAAAAAACTAGTCTTTGTATGTTCTGTATTAGTTCAGAAATTAAATGTCCAGCGACGGCCCTAAAAGATTCTCTAACGCATTTGAATATCATTTGAAAAGTCTAAACAATAATCTTAACAAAAGCAAATGCGCTACACATCGTAAGTGCTATAGTGTACCAGGTGAGTTACTGAGCAAGTTTACTACATCAAAGCCATATTGTTATAGCTGGTTATATCATACAAACATCAAAATGTACTAGTTTACAAATCATTCACTATGGTAAATAAGTATTGAGGTAGTATTGTCAAACAACCGCATGAAAATAAGACTTTAATAATTGATAATCTGCCCTTATAATCATCATTTGAGTGAAAAGGAATAAACATTGTTGGTGTTTTGAATGTTATGTATAGGGTTTTTATTTTTTTTAAGTGTTGCAGAAATGTAGGTAGAGAAGTTTTTCCAGTGAGCCTAGGTTGTTAAAATTTGTTGCATTAAGATGCATCATGCCAAATTTGAAGTTGATACTAAACTCTATTCATCCTTTCACATTTTGCAACCAATCACAGCATGCTAAATTTGATTACTTGGAAGTGTAAATAAGATTTGAGAGCTACAGCCATAGGCAGAAGGTGAACCTACTCCAGAGTAAGGCTAAAAGTAGCATATTAACTATGTAAACCCATCTTTTTAGGCAAGTAGTCTACCAGATGTAGGTGTCATGTCATAAAATATTTTTTAATAGACTTAACATGTTCTATTTAATGTGATCAAGTTACTAATTATAAAGCTTGAAAGGGATAGTTCACCCAAAAATTAAAATTTTATGTTTATCTGTTTACCCCCATGGCATTCAAGATATAGGTGACTTTGTTTCTTCAGTAGAACACAAATGAAGATTTTTAACTCCAACCGTTGCAGTCAGTCAGTCAGTCAGTCAGTCGTATAATGCATGTGAATAGTAACAAAATATATGAGAGTTGAAAAAACATGGACAGACAAATCTAAATTAAACCCTGCGGCTCGTGATGACACATTGATGTCTTAAGACTTAAAACTTGTTACTATTCACATGCATTATACGGCTGACAGATGGCAACGGTTGGAGTTAAAAATCTTCATTTGTGTTCTACTGAAGAAACAAAGTTTCTTCAAAACATAAAAATTTCATTTTTGGGTGAACTATCCCTTTAATTTCCAGTTATTTAAACAGATTAAATTATATAAAGCGAGCAAAGAACGTTTACATTATCAAAGAACATTAACACTGGCTTAAGGCCTTTGCACACAGAGTCCGAAATTCGCATGCAAAATTTTCGTCAAAAAATTCATTCGACCTCACGTTATGTCAATCACACTTGCACACTGCCTCCGAAACTTGTCCGTAAAAAAAAAAAAAAAAAAGGAACAGGTTCGATTTTCTGCATTTTTGCATGCGTTTTTCCCATTTACAGTGCTGATGCCCAACCTAAAACTGCTGGTAATGGTGGCGAATGAATCGCCAGTGCTCAGATATCTACAATTATATATACAGTCCCTGTAAATCTAAAGTAAACTTTGAATCGGTCTGGATAATCACGCAGCTCCTTGATAAGGAGGTGGAACTCTCCTTCCTCTCTACGCGATCGCAGGAGTGGATGGACCCAATATTTCCTCTTTCTTTTTCTCTTTTTAAGAAGAGAGAAGACAAAACAATCATCCTCACTACTTGAAGACGGCATTTTGTATTGTTTTGCAGGGTTTTTTTCGTAACGCATTCATTAATACGCATCGGACTCAGTGTGCAAGTGTGCTCTGTGCGTGATGAATTTTTCGGATCAAGAATATGAAAAAAACGGATGCGAAAATTTGGCCCAAGTCCACGTTAGCCCCGGCTAAGCCTTCCCCAGCCTTACACATGCTCTACCTATGGCTACAGCAGAAAGATAACTAACTTTATAACAAAACAAAAAAAAACATGAAAACAAAAACCATGAATGTCTCATCCGCATGGAGATTTGACTTGCGCAGATGTTTCTTTGAATCTTTGTTCTCTGCTAACTACTAATTTTAAGACACTTTGTTTTGAGGTATTATAATGGAAACATGTCTGATTGGATTACTTATAAAACAGCAGAAAGGATTTTTATATGCAAACGTTCTCCATCAACACACACACACACATACGCACACATTCCTGTTTTGAAACAGTGCAAAGCCTGCATTTCCCTTTTTAAGATTTTAATTACATCCGCAGGGAAAAGACTTCTTTTGACACGTTAGCATTTCTATTCTAAACCAGAGAGAGAGAGAGGGAGAGAGGTGGCATTTGTTAATGGCACAATGCCTGTGTTACCAAGTTTATACATCAAAATAACCAGGCACATTATAAAGTGGAACAGTGACCACATAAAGACACCAGAAATGTGCAGTAAAGAGAGGCCTATTATGGATTTCATTAGTAAAAAACTCATGCACCCACTTACTCGTACACACACACACACACACACACACACACACACACACAGAGTAAAAAGAGAAAGGCATGTGGTGTGACATATCGGCCTCTAAAATGCCTTGTGACGCACAGATGGTCTTCACAAAAGTGTTTCTATGGGCGTGTGATAGGCACACTTCTTCTGAGAAGATGTTTAGAAGTTTTGGAGTAGGAAGGTAGATTATTACCATGATAATGCCACAATTGTACATTGTAAAAAATAAAAACAAAAATGTACTGGTAATTTTCTGACAGTACTATATCCAGTAATTTTACAGAAATTTATGTTAACCCTTAAAACACAAACTAATGCAATGTGTAATTCAAAATACAGGTAAAACCCTATTTTTTCTGACTTTTTTTTTATAGTGTACTACCAAAGCTGGATCTGGTAATACAAAACAGAAAAATGCTAAATGAATGAAATTAATACATGCATAAAGTGGGGTCCAAAAGTCTGTGAATACAAATCAGTTTTTCCCCTTCTAAAGTTGGTTAAAAAAAAGATAATGTAAAAGAAGAAATATTAATATTTCTAATATTATTATATAATATTAGAAAAATATTCTAATAAGATAATATAATCTATGAGGGGGTTTTATTTGAGGAAAAAAAGCATTTTTAACTAAAGATGTTTGGACTCCACTGTATATACGCACACATAAGAAAATCACCATACAATAAGCAACTGAACTTAAAAAAATTGGAATTGGAAATACAACTAATATTATTTTAGTACATTTTACAAGAAAATTCTATTTCAGTCTTTCTAGATTTAATTCAATGTGTTACAATTGCCATTTCTTTGAAATTTCCAGTAAATTCCATAAACAATCACAAAGTAAAACCTACACCAATTTTTTGTAGTAGGTGGTGTGCTATGGTATGTGTGCAAATAGGAGGGTGTGAAACCCATTAAGTGGCTAATTAAAGCTTGTCTTGTATCACCGCTTCAACCACCTGTAGAGTGTCACCCACTGTCACTCCCCTCTGATGGCTTTACCATCTCAGTCATGCCAGAAAAGACCACACACACACACACGTTCAAACAAAAATGCACACAACAATGATACATTCACAACTATAACACCATAATCTTTATCACTTCCATTTTAAAAGGAAATGAGCCTTAGGGAGAGAGTGTTTGGTCCAGGACCAAAAGTGTCGATTAAGTTCAAAAGTAGTCAGATCTTCCAGAGAACTCACCCTTCTACAACAAAACCAGATTAAAGCCAAAAAAAATGACATAATTTGGCCTGTACTGGTTTCAACCTTATTTTTTCTTCTTTCTTTTGTCATCTGCAAATCATCTACAATTACCCTCAATGCACCCACCAGATTACCATTATCACTATTACAACATTCCCCTTTGCTGCCTGGAGACAGAAACAATCCTCTAACATCCAGTCTGCTCCAGTTCATTGGGCACAGGGGGGAACTGATGATATTAGCTGCTCTTACATACACATTTCAGGAGAAAGAGTTTACAAACTCTACAGCTCTTTCTGTTCTTGAGTTAACCTCCTCTTAATTTCAAGAGTTGTTGATGTACACTGATGAATCATTGAGGCTGTAAGTGTAACATAAAAAATACTTGGATAATTTGAGTAGCTCACTTAATTTGGATTTGTAGCAAAAACATATTTTGTAATATAAATCGCACCTCTTATCCGGAGTAATCTAGACAAGGCTTTGTAAACGTGCATTTCCAACACACTATTTACGTTATATTTACTTAACATATTTACTGCTGGATTTGGCTGATGCAATGAACCCCTTTCACGCAATGACAACGAATTTTTGCAACATAAATCTAGCATTTTTTCTCATATTTCATATTTTCTGCTTGTGGATGTACTCACACTAAGCGATCTGAACCGTGTTTGACCCCCAAAGTCTGGTTCGGTTGACTAGTGTGAGTTATAACGGTCCTGGTTCTCACCTTATTGATGAACATGAATTGTTACTACTTAATAGGTACTACTTACTCTACTTTCTAGTTCCCAGAATGCTTTGGGATGGGATCTAATTGGAAGAGAAAATATTGAAATGTATTTATCTTCATGTGTTTTTAAGCTAGATAAATAAAGTAGAAGGCTTGTTATTATTGTTCAATGTTCTATTAAGTTGGGATTTAGAAAAGTTTGTTGTCATGTTGGGAGTTTTGTGAGAGTAAAGAGAGCAGGTGACTGGGTGTCTTGCACTGTGGGCTGGACAGGTATTTACGATGCTGTCTGCATGTATAACATCCATACTTTCCCAATAAAGTCAACAGTTCGGAAACGTTTTAATGTTTTCCATTGTGTGTGCATATGACTGGTCTCTTCCCCTCAATAAACCAGACCCTGCCGGCCCACTGCAGCCTGAGTCTGGCTCTGACTGACTCATTTAACATATACTATCACAGACAGAAAGAAAGGGATGAAGAGAAGAGATGGTGTCTAGGGGTGTATCCTGAGGGGTTTGTGGAAAATATGTTTGGTAATCTGTGATATGGACAAACATTAGCCCTTAAAGGGGTCATATAATGCCATTTTTGTACAAGTTAATATGATTCTTTAGTGTCTAAATGAAAAGTTTGTAATATACTTTAATTAAAAATGCTCATTAGTATTCTAAGAAAACACTCATTTTACCTGGTCAAAATCAGCTCTGTTTTCAGCAAGCAATTTCAGTGCATGTGCCCTTAAATGATAATGAGCTTTGCTCACCCCGCCCCTCAGTTCTGCGGTGCGTTCGGTTCGACACAACACACGTGGAGTGTTGCCTTGACAACAGTTGAGGGTATATCTCGGATTAAGAATGGCAACGGGAGTCTCTGAGTGCAACCGTATCAATTTGAACCGAAGTCGGACCCGGAACAAGATGACGGCCCCAACGAAGTTCGACAATTAAGGTTTCTGATGTTTATAACGTTTCTGAATGGTTGGTTAACGTAATGTCACTTTGATCTAACGTTATCTTTGTACTGGCAGGGTAGCGTAGTGAGATACGAATGCTATGTGTTTAGTGATGTCTGCGTTAGTTCATTGACAGATTGTAGTGTTACCACGTTAACTTTATCACCAGAGTACAGAGTTTGTAATAACCATAACGCATTGTTCATTATAAACGTGGGATTATGAATTATATTGAGAATGTCATACATAGAAAGCATGCCGTAATGTAACTTACCCTGTAAACTTTAGCCGCATTCATCGTGAAGCGTGCGAGCGATTTGAAAAGATTAATATAAAGGTTAATAAAACGCTACACTTACTTCTTCTGGAGGTGCAGCAGGAACACAAATTAGTTGGTAGCGATCCTTTTTTCAGGAGCAGCTTCTTAGCAAAACCTGCTTTATACTGACCCTCGTTTATAAAGCAGTCTGCTGAGAAATGATTCACGCAAACATGAAAGCATTGACGGTGATCAGGGGGAATATTCCCTTCGAAAACAAAACTCAGCCACTGCGTCTTCAACGGTTCGGATTTAGGAACATCAAAATGACTGCTGTGTTCGTTATTACACCCAAGAACAGAAAACCACAATCGCTTAGACGCCATTCTGCTCCAGCATATCAACAATGGTGGACTGATGACAGCTCGCTCAGGGCGGGTCTGTGTTGAAACGCTGCTGTCAATCAACAATCGTGGGCGGAGCGTCCGACCGTGTGACATCACACAGTCAGACGGCTCGATTTGAGACCGGGGAAAACATATAAGGAGATTTAAAAAAAACACTGGATGGAGTTTTATCATTATAGGATGGTTGTGTACAGGCACTGCCAACACACATTTCCGTACAATTAACTTATAAAAGTGCATGTACCATTATATGACCCCTTTAAAAGATTAGTTCACCCAAAAATTATAATTCAAAATGTAAAAAGTTTTTCTTTATTCTGTGGAACAAAAAAAATGTTTTGCATAATGTTTAAGTCAATATGTTTCTTTCTCTATTAGCAATGAATGGGAACTGAAGAATTCAAGAGAAAAACAAGAAATCAAGAATAAAAGTATCATAAAAACGGTTCATACAGCCAAACCAAAATTTATTCAGACACCTTCAACATTTTCTCACATCATCACAGTTTATTCGCTATAGTTTAGAAAATGGTAATAAAACATGACAATAACTCAGAGTTAAACTGTGTCAGAAATTAATCTTGATAATGTCAGATAACATTGAAAGAAAGGTATGTATGGATTACAATCAACCAATCAGCTGTTAAATTTAAGTACACAATTAGATAATACCAATTTAAGTCAACCAATGACCAAGCAATGCTTCATTTTGACAAGTCTTTGGTGTAAAAGGTAGGGATGGGCGATATCTTATCGTTTGCGATTTACCGGTAAAAATTCTCCCCACGATAAGAATTTGTCTTCCCGCGATAATAACGATAAAGCCTAGTTGATAGCGCGACCCATCCGCACCGTGCCACCGCTGGCCGTCTCTTGATGCTTAAAGCGTTTACTTTATGATGGCCGCGGTGGCTGCGTTCGTCAATTTGTATAGCTGAACGGGGGTTGGAGAGAGAATTTTCTTGTAGTGCCCTCGCAGCACTCGGTGCCCTAAGAGCCGCGCAATGAGAGCGGCGGCACTGAATCCGCATCTCACGTGCAGAGCGAAAACAACCATGGCGGAAGCTGCGGAAGAGTTCATAGCTAAACGAGGGGCTACCTGAGGGCAATCTGAACCTGTACATACAAATGTATTTTCACTCGCTGAGCACTTAGAGCGAATATCTTAAGCGCTCAGTCCTTCTCAATCGATCGGTAAAGCATACTATTTCAGTTGATCTCAATGAATGCGCAGTGTATTTGACGCACAGTAAACACTAGTGTGAGGCGCGCGACTGAGAGCGCTCAGTGTTTCACACACACTCAAAGAGAGAGCGAGAGAGTCTTATACCACACAGAATTGATGTGCTACATGTAAACAATATCCTGTGTTGTATTTTCCTGTAAAATAATGGCGTTTATTTGGAATTATTCAGCCTTTCATGAACAGGAAAAAACGAATGCACAAACGGGAATCTCATTGGCTGGCGTGCACCTATTACTGTGCCTGTTTTGATTTCAGCAAATCAGTTTGAATGAGCGCTGACAACATGATTAATATTCATGAACCCAGAAGCTCATTATTCCTTAGTCCAGTTTATTTTTATCAGTAGAAGAATTCGTGGTATTATTATCTTATCAACTCAAATTACTGAAGTTCTATCATTAAATCATTATTTTCAGCTTTTTTGTAATCTGAAGACATTTTTGGGATAATTACTTTTGCTGTTTCTGCTATTTTTACCACTGTTTGCACCATGAGTGTATGAATAAATTCAGAATCGGTTTACATGTAAAACTTGTCATTGATTTGAATTATTATTGTTTGTATTGTGTGATGTTTTTTAGCACAGTTGCACTATTTAAACATTACCTGCACTTTTACAGAAGACAATTATATCTGCAACTTTTCCATTTCTGAAAAGGCTGGTGTGGAATTTTACATAAAAAAATAATTAAATATATATATATATATATATATATTTTATTTTTTATTTTTATATTTTTTTTAATGTATTATAGGAGCCTATTTGATGACATGTACGTTTTACTTTAGATGATTGTTTGTTTTTCTGAAACTCGCAAGATTGCATGCAGCTTTCATTTGTATCCAAAAACATGGGGAATGATACTACGTTTATCGTCATTGATATCGTTATCGCAATAAATACTAGAAAATATCGGGATAAATTTTTAAGTCCATATCGCCCATCCCTAGTAAAAGGTCGCATTAGCAATTCAAGAAAAACACTTAAGCAAAACCCAGTCAGGTCAAAGTATCTGAATAATTTTGGTCCCAGATTTGTATCAATTTTAAAATGAGTTAGTCCACTATATGAAGAATATTTGGGTATAATATGTCACAGTTTACTTTATTTTGCTCTCCTCACTTACATAAATGAACTATAGTGTCCTGCACCCACTAGTAAAAAAATGTATCTGGTAAAAGTAATTATTGGTTTGACTAAGTCTTATGTGGTATTCCAAATGTTCTGAAGTCATTAGACAGATTTGTGAGGAAGAGACCAACATGTAAGTTGTTATTCATTGAAAATCTGCCTTAACATGTTCATGAGAGAAAAAGATTTTAAATTTGTGAACAAATGATTCTTTTCAATGAAACGATTGATCCGGTTCACACTGATCTGAGTGATTCATTTCCAAATCAGACTAATCTGTTCCACTCACTGATTCAAAGTTCCTGGCAGCATTTAACAGTGAATAATCACTTAAAGTTTAATCTGTTCCTCACACAAAATGCATAGAATATAGTGCTGAAGTCATATGGGCCACTTTTATGGTATTTTTGAATTGTTGAAAGCTAAATTCACCATTTATTGTAATTGCATGTGAAAGCTTTCCTTTTGTGTTCAATGAACGAATGAAATGCATGAGGGTGAGTAAAAGATGACAATTTTCAGTTTTGGGTCTTGTATGATCTTATGTGGTCTCTGCCATGGCTTGCAAAATGCATGTACATTTTGTCAGACACACTAAGCCTCCAGAAATAGCCTATTTTAAGTCATCCAGAGACCAGTGTGAGTTTGTATGTATGCGCTCTCACCCTGTCTCTCCAATCCTGTCTGTCCAATATTTGTTATTTAGTCTGTGGCTTTGACAAATCTGCACACCACACACATACACACTCTCTCTTCCTCTGCACACACACACAGGATGTCCAAACAGCCCTGCAGGGCTTTGCGGGCCAGTGTATACCCAGCTCTGTCCAGATAAAGGAGAGAGAGAGAGGCCAGAATGAGGGGCAAACAGGACGTTAGATTCCTTTGGACAGGATCATTTACAATGTTGAAGTATTTTCATACATGACTATCAACAATTTTCATGCATTACATATATGATTGTCCAAAACAAAGTTAAAGTGACTGTGTGGAGAATCGATTTGAGATTTAACCCTCTCTCTCTCTCTCTTCATAAGAAGATGAATCAACAAAATAACATTAGGCGAAAGGACAGATAAGTCTATATATATATATATAGTTTATATTTAAAGGAAATGTGGCAAATCTAATAATGCTCATTATCAAAAACAGCTAATTAAAAAAAACAAAACAAAAAAGTCAGTCCTTCCAATTACTTTATGAAATGAACCGTTTTTAGAGCGGAGCTTTAAAAAGAATTGATTGACATTTTGGTCCTGATTTTATGATTAGCATGATTATGTTCCCATGTTTTTGCAAATGTTTGATTTCTCTATGGGTCGAAAGCTTTCCATAGAATGTGGCTTTTGGTTTAGGGTATTTCTGAATCCAACGCAGAGAAAAATATCCCAAACATTTTAACAGTCTTTCTTCAAACGCAACCTCATGTTCCTTTCAGTCTTTTTTAAACCGCCTACATTTAATTAAGTTTCAGATGAAGGAGATCCCTTTTGTGCTTGTTGGATTGTACAACCCTGTTTCCTGGTTCAAAAGAAGCAGACAAAGGAAATGCTTTATATTCATTAAATCCCAAAGCAAACTGTAAATCTCAGATGTTTATTAACTCTGTGGTAATTTAAGACAATAATAAGATTGTCCTCAAACCTACGAAAGATAAAACTACTTAATTAATTAATTATTCATATTGTTAAACCACTGCACAAGTTACAGCTTAAAATGGCAAATAAATACATTCTTTCCAGTATAGTCCAGTTTAATACATGTAAATAAATGTAATGCTGCCAATCCGCAGGGCATCTCATTATAGTACCAAGAGTCTATTTGTGAACAAGAGAGAGAAAGACAGAGACAATGGTGCCTGGCTCCCCCTAGTGTTTCTATATGAATTTTACCTTCAGTTGATAGATGGACACAGGCAAAGCTAGTCCCAAAACTATCAGATAGTAATCAGATAACTATCAGAGATAAATTAACAACCCTCCCAGGCCACTGTGTTCATACAGACATGGCCAAAACTGGACACTTAACATTATTTACTAAAGCAACTTACAACAAATGCGTTCATACGTCATATTTGTGACATTACATAGGCCTAATTCTTCCAGAACTCATATTCCTGACATTTTTACTCACCATCATGCCATTCTGAACTCATTTGACTGTTTTGAACACAAAAGGAGGAATTCATAAGGTTCATAATGTTGCGAATTATGAACTCAAATGAACGAGGACGAAAGTTTTCAAGCTTATAAATGATGCACCATCAAAAGTGGTCCATATGACTCACATACAAGTTACAGTATATGAGTATGTACAATATTTTACAGAATATACATATAAAAAGGACAGAAATTGACATGCTTTCATTACTACTAATATTAATAATACTACTCTTATGGTGCTATTGCATCCTTTTTGAAGCTTGAAAGACTAATTTACTGTGAATGTGAAAATTCACACACGTTGGAAATGACATGAGGGTGAGCAAATTATGACAGAATTATCATTATCAAATAATTGAAATAAATTATCATTTAGCTAAACTATCGCGTTCAGCGGGGAACTATAGAAGCCAATTATATAAAAGTCATATATTAAAATTCAAATAAATGATGTTCCATTAAAATACATACAATTCACTCACTTGCAAATACTACATCATTTCATCAAAACTGATGCAGCAAAACCTTTTGTAAGTGTGTGAGCGTATTAGCGTTTCAAGTTGCAGGTGTGTGTTGGTTGACCAGATCTTCCTGATTACTGTTCCACTGGGCTTGGTTACACACATGATATCTCCATCATATTTATATTAAATCCCTTCTGTCGCTCTTACTGTTCCTCTTCAGGAGTGAGACGGAGAGGGAAAAGCGACCACTCCTATAAAGTTTCCTCCCAGAGGGGAAAGCTGATCTGGTAAATTTTGACTCCATACATGTCAATGTCACTGACTGTAGCAGTTAACCGTGTGTGTTTGAGCGTGAAAGAATGGTCCGCACATCACAGGATCTGATCGACAGCACAGGAACAACAGCTTTTCAGCACTGCACCCTTGAACGCAAAGTCACATCACCCATTACGGCAGCACAAGTTACATGAAGTCTCATATTGTAAATGGATTTAAGGCAAGAGGAACTCTGAATCCAAAAACGAATCCTAATCTTGACAAATGGTTTTGGAGATTTCAGTCTTTTCTTAACCGACAGGTATCAAGATGCAAATAAACACAAAGACAGAACTTTACAGAAACACACTCAAATTGTACATAGGAAAAACATAAGTTATTTAGTTGCTATACAGTATAAAACTACAATGGATATAATCAACTGCTATCTACTTGAATGAGAAAAGACTGATATGTCCAAAACCATTTGTCAAGATTAGGATTTGTTTTTGCATTAGGTATCATTAAATAACAATTAACAATATTTCTACAGCATAGATCAGCTAAGATAGTTTGTGTGTGTGTGTGTGTGTGTGTGTGTGTGTGTGTGTGTGTGTGTGTGTGTGTGAAAATAATGGTATATTTGATAGCATTAATGTCAGATGGAGATTTTATTACTGATTTTTTTATAAAATAAATAAACTGAATTAAAGAGAACTACTAGAATATTTATAAATAAACATTAACCTAGATTAATATATGCCATAAAAGTGAGGTTAATATTTAATCATAACTAATACCTAAAGAATATCTATCCATCCATCCAATAGAATTTTAAATATATACTTTTTAAAATTCTTGATAGCATTATTGTCAGATTTATTGCTGATTTGAAATATGGGTTAGACTTTATACATATTTTTTTATATTAGTTTTTCAACAAGTATATTGTTCCTTCCATCTTAGATTGTATTTGGCATAAGAGCAGCACAACTTTAAAACTCATCAATCAGAATCAATCAATACTGAGGCAGCGTAACAGTGGCAATGATCTCTCCTCAGCAGCTGGAATGAGTGTGTGCGTGTGTGTGTGTGTGTGTGTGTGTGTGTGTGTGTGTGTGTGTGTGTGTGTGTGTGTGTGTGTGTGTGTGTGTGTGTGTGTGTGTGTGTGTGTGTGTGTGTGTAAATTCCATCCAAAAGGTCAAGGGGCAAATGTCAGGCTCTTACACATATGTCTTCTCAACAGGAGCCTCTCAACTCCTCTCAGATGATCACACACATACGCACAAACAGTTTCTGAGAGTGATTTGCTGACAAGTCCAATTTCAACTTGAAAACAAAAGCTTTTTAGAGGCAGTCATGCCATTCTTTGTTTCACGTATAAGATAGTTTGGTTTGGGAGGTCAAGTGGAGCATGCGTGTCAAGCCCTCAGGTGCGTTTGTCCACCTGCAACATTAATTGGTTGGATGCTCACTGACTCATGCAGACATTCGTACAAACTTTCCTTTTGTGATCTTTTCAGCCCCTGCAGACAGAGATCCAAAAAGCATGTGTGTGTGTGTGTGTGTGTGAGTGTGTATGTAGGTAGTTATGCGGGTGGTTAGCGGCAAATTGAAATTCCATTCATCCCCTTTACCCCCAGCCCAGTCCAGCACAGCTGAAAGTCAAAGTGTGCCCTTTTCTCTCTCTCCTTCCTTGCTCTCTTTAAAGCGTTTCTTATCCAAACAGGAAGTTGCCTCCTGACCTGCAGGATGTAAGAGAACACCAGTGGAAATTTCATTAGACTGCACTGATCGCTCGTGGACGAATTAACACACCAATTACCCGCCTCACTGCACCTGTAAAACTTTACTATGTGTCACTCTGACCAAGTCTGACCACACCAGCTCTATATGTGCGAGTGTGCGAGTGTGCGTGTGTGTGTGTGTGAGGGACTGGGAGAGTGCTCCTGTCTGGATGATCCGTTTCAGGATTTGTGTTTTCATACTTTTATGCATAATTAATTAATATGTAGTACCTATCTAAAGCATGGGTTGTTCTAAAATAGCAATGGGAATCGTGAAGTACTCAACGATTCCAGTTCCTTAATGGTTCCATTAATGATTTGTTTAATACTGTTAAGGATTACACAGACTTTTGAGTGACTTTAAATACAGTAATATAAACAAAACATACGGTACATGAGTATGGTAAAATATCATTCACTCATTCATTTATATTTATAAAATACTACAGACAAAATGCACAAGTTATAGTTAGTTACAGTAACATCACAGTTAGTTGTAGACATGTGCCGGTAAACGGTAATACGATATACCGCAATAATGAACATGCACAATATTGTTATCGTGGGCACTTCAAAATACCGTGAATAATTATTTATTACGAATTATTCCGATTTTTAGAATGCATTTTTAGAATACTATACCCATCAGCTGTTTAAAATGAACAACAATTAGACTGTGCATGAGCCGAGCACATGGCGGAGCTGAAGTGCACATTCACACTCTGACAGCAGAGGGCGCTGACGGAACAGCAGAAATGCAGCCGTTTCCCCGGTAACCCTCGTAAACAAAACCATAAGGTGCTAATCACATAACCTAATACTTAATACTTAAAGACTTGAGGCTATTCATTTTCAAACTTAAACATTTTATATTTTAATCTGGACTAAATTACATGCCCTAAATATTGTTTGAATATGTTCTGACTGTTGTTCAGTCACACACTTTACAATAAGGCTCCATTATTTAATATTAGTTCATTCATTAACAAACTGACAATGAAAAATACTTCTAAATCATTTATTAATCTTAATTAAATGTAAATTTCACCATTTAATAACACATTATTAAAATCAAAAGTTGTAACTATTATTTAATGGAGCTTACACTAACCGTTTTAAACTAACATTATCAAAGAATAATAACTTCTGTAAAAATGTAGCTATTCATTCTTTGTTAAATTCTATGTGCATTAACTGGTGAGACATTATTGTAAAGTGTTACCTATTGTTCTTTATAATTCTTTTGCACTTAATCTGTTTTAAATATTTGTTTACTTTATACATTTTTGTGTATTGCTTTATTGTATTTAAATGTTTGGTTCTTTTGTTATAAGAAAGTTATTAAACCTGTTATAGTATGACAACACTTTTTTTGCAACTTATTTCAATATCGTGATAATACCGTATAACGTAATAAAAGCTTCAGCAATTAATCGCAACATGAAAATTTGATACCGGCACATGCCTAGTTAGTTGTCTGTGTTTGATTCACTAAAAAGAGCTGTCTTACTAAAAATCATTTGTTCGGGAAACGGACTACACTGGTGGCACTGCACAGCTTAAATTCACTCAAAAGAACCAGATCATAAGAGTCATTCGTTCTGGAATCAGACAGCACTGACCGAGATCAAAGTGTTTGAATGATTAACAATCAAAAGCTAAACTGATGGAAAATATTTTATTCACGGTTAAAGATCATTGGTTAGTGCGCACCGCTTCTGAATAAGAACCTTTTCTCATCCCCAAGCCTAGAATAATGCCTGAGAAAAGCATCTGCCTTTGTGGAATAATGCCTAAGGAAATCACGGGCTGCTACAGAATACTTTGCAAGGGTGTTGATCTGTCCTCAGATCTAGTTTGAGTATACAGTATATTATGCTAAGACTGTGCGTTTTCGCATCGAGCCAGAAGTGTAATCTCACTCCCCGATTCGTTCCAATTCCTCTAATGGCTAGCTAACCATGACCATTATTCAACACTAGATAACAAGGCACACGCATACAAACACGGACAAACAAACATACACAAGCATCTGATTGACAAGCAGTGTTAATTGTATTACAACTTGCACCAATAGATCTGTTATATATAACCAGAGTTTGGAAATGTAATAGGTTACAGATTACAAGTTACCCTATTTAAAATGTAATAAGTAGTTTAACTATTTCAATTACTTTATTAAAGTAATGTAACTGATTACATTTGATTACTTTTCTAATTTCCAGACGTGGTGCTCTGCAAATTCAAACAAGAGAACCAATCAAAAGCACCAGAATAGCATTGCTTTACTAAATGGCATCGTGCAAAAACAGGCAAATCAACCAATTAATATTATTCAACATATCCTAGCTTTTTACGAAAAATATTCAGATGTAACCCCCTTTTTTAATCATTAACATTTTCATAAGTAACTGATTTAACTACACATTTTTTTCAGTAACTGTAACTGACTACATTTGTTATTTTGTAATTAAATTACGTAATCTAGTTGCATGTAACTAGTTAGTCCCCAACTCTGTATATAACAAATGAAATAAAATACACAACTTAAAACCCATTCACAAAGCCATGGTTTGGGCCTTAACAGTAGTGACCACTTAGATCCTATGGAAGATTTCATATAATTAATATAATAATATAATATATTCAACTGTCCTGTATCATATCAGAGCAGCATATGGCAGGACTATAGTGAATAGCATTGAGTCAGAGGTGAAGTATAGTGTTGTTCTGTTTGACACTGCTGGGTCAGCGGTCTCTCTCTATGCTTCTATTCATCTGCACTGTGCCTTTGAAGCTGACTCGCTTTACCCGGTTGAAAGAGGCTGATGTGCAAATGAAGAATGATCAGAGAGCCCAAAACTTTAATATTGTTATTGTAGGAGCCCATCGAGGTTTGCAGAATTTCTCACCATTTCAGTCTCATTCTCTTCCTGTCTCCACGGAACACACAATCTCAAATACACACTGGGCTATTTTTCTCCAAATCTTTTCACTCTGTGCTGATTGTATGTAAAATTTTGGTGTGTGTGTGTGTGTTCAGCGTTCTGGGAGTGTGAATTTGTAATGTATTTGTGCTGGAGTTGTGCAGCGATGTTGGGAAATTACTATAAATACACGGAGGCCTTTAAAACCTGCCGCTCACCACCGGCCTGGGGCCTGCGGCCTGTTGGCCAAACAGAAGTGTTGCCCAGGGAGTGAAATCCAAGTCAGAGCAGCGGGATTCGCTTATGCTTTTATCCCACCAACGCTCGGAAGTCCAGCAGGAATGTCCCGGCATCCTGCAGTGATAAAATAATCTCTGCATCCTGCTGAGTAACCGCAGATTGCCTGTGTGTGTTTGAGAGGGTGTGTAAAACCGAGAGAGAGCGAACATGGCCTAACCCCTCACACTCGCGTCACCCACCTGTAGATGTGAGAGCTGCTGTTAGCGTCTCATTTCTCTTATCTACTAGCATGTAGAAATATAATCTCACCCTTAAAGATGATAAATGCTAATGTGTCGGGATGGTTTAGTGATCTAAAAACTAAAAAAACTAGTAGGCAAGGTCAGCTGATGAGTGACATTTTCAATGGTGGTGAAAGAATTTAGAGTTAACAGCTTGTCAAATTGAATCTGCATTTTTTAAAGCTCATCCTTGTTAGCACCACAACTACTACATCTATTAAAATAGCGCTTTCACTCAGTGTCTTAAAGGGATAGTTGACCCAAAAAATCCTGTCATTAATTACTCACCCTCATGTCGCTCCAAGCTAGACTTTCATTCATCTTCGGAACACAAATTAAGATATTTTAGATTAAATATGAGAGCTCCATAGACAGCAATGCAACTACCACTTTGACGTTCGTGAAGAGATTAAAAGTTCATAAAGAGATCAGAAAACTATGAATTCAGCGGTTTAGGTCCAAGACTTTTTGAAGAGACTTGATCATTTTATATGATTGAATGAACAGATTGAATGTAGGCTTTTATTGACATATAAACATTTATCAATTTACACATCAGTCGAGGCTCAAGCATGTTTGCTTGACACGCGAGAACCAATGAGGTTCACTCTTGTGTGTTACCAGTGTTAGGGAGTAACTAGTTACATGTAACTAAATTACGTCATTTAATTACAAAATAAATGTAACTATAACCAGTTACAATTAATGGAGTGAAAAAAATTGTAATTAAATTAGTTACTTATGAAAATGTTAATGATAACAAAGGGGGTTGCATCTGAATATTTTCTGTAAAAAACATAGGAATCAATGCTATTCTGATGCTTTTGATTGGTTCTCGTTTGAATTTGCAGCGCACCATGTCTGCCAATTCAATCCACATTGCCGCTGAAAGCTTTAGGCTACAACATGTCTGAGAGTTGCCACCATGGCGTTGGCGAGTGATAAAAATGTGTTCCAGTGCTGGAAAATAGAAAATTAATCAAATGTAATCAGTTACATTACTTTAATAAAGTAACTGAAATCGTTACACTACTTATTACATTTTAGATAGGGTAACTTGTAATCTGCAACCGATTACATTTCCAAAGTAACCTCACCAACACTGTGCGTTATGCAGCACGTTTGAACTTCGCAAACTTTGCGTCAAGCAGGATCATTTGAGCTTCTGTTTATGTTCACAGATCAATGTTTATATGTGAATAAAAGCCTAAATGCAATCTGTTCATCATATAAAGCAACCAAGTCTCTTCAGAATATTTGGACTAAACCGCTCAATTCATATGGATTTGTTTTATGATCTCTTTATGAACTTTCTGAAGCGTCAAATTGGTAGTTGCGTAGCTGTCAATGAAAGGACATAAAATTCTCACATTTCATCAAAACTATCTTCATTTGTGTTCAGAAGATGAACGAAAGTCTTACGGGTTTGGAACGCCATGAGGGTGAATAATTAATGACAGAATTTTCATTTTTGGGTGAACTATCCCTTTAAACAATAACTCAGGAAGATTACTGCTGGACATCAAATTACTAGCTATGAGAAAGGTCTTATGCCAGTTTTATTCATTAGGGTGCTGTCACATTTCCCATGGCGGAAACATTTAGATCAGGAGTTCCACATGATGAGGGTGGAAAAAGGTTCTCCATGCAGATTTCACTCAGGTTCAAGTTGGTCATGCAAATTCACCATACTACTGACCAACTGAGTGTTGTTTGGTTTGAAAGTTATGTGTACTTGACCTGTGATTCATACATTTCTATGCTATTGACAATGAACGTGTTTTTTTAATGCAAAATTTCACTGGTGTCTCCTTCACACAATTTCCCACGGAAACCATCCCGCTAGGTCTAAAATACAAACACTAATAATAGGCTTTTAATAGTGAATCAGGGTAAGACAAAAACATGTTTTGAAACAAGGATCGGTGAGGTATTGACATTTAAATGTTGTTGATTTTGAACCAAAAAGTTACATAGTGTACCTTTTAATTACTGAAAATGATTTTTAATAGTTTTGGTTTTAGTTTGCAAGAACAACACTGAAACACCAACAAATCAAATGCAAGCACATCTTTTAAATAAGTTAAAAGAGGTGCATGCATTTTATCATTCAATCAAACTAGTCCAAGAATCTGACATTTCTCTGCACTTTAAACCAATTATTTTGCCGTTGTTAGAAAGGTTTTGTATGATCTGAGAGCCAGCAGAGGTCTACTCTGCCCTGAGGAGAGGGTTCCACTCACACGTTTTATTTCACATTTTTCCTTTTATTTTCAACTTCCCTCAATTTTCTCCATATGTCTAACAGCCGCAACTGCCGCTGGAGGGGTATGCGCAGGGTGGAAGGAAAGAAAGGAGGACAAAATGAGTGTTAGAGAGTTGGAGAACGCAAGGCCTGTCTGAGCCAAATATGACCCATCAACACCTCTGTCATCTGGATCTGCGGAAAATTGAAGACTACATGAAATGTAATTTATATATTTGATAATCTGAAACTCATTGGATTTAATGCAGAGATAAATTATTAAACCAAACCAGGGTTTAAAAGTAATTACACATTTGTTTAAGACAGACGCCTACATTAGAACTGAATTACATTATTGCAGTTTGCAAAAAATAGAGAGTTTGTATTTACAATAGCAGTTTGTATTTACAGTAGCATTTACAATACTTACAGCATTCCAACAGAAAGGAAGGGTTGGAAAACAAGTTCTTAATTAAAAGTACAGATATCTTCCAGCGAAAATGACTCCATTTGGAGTTACAAGTCACCAATTCCAATACAACTTGAGAAAATGTTAACAGTACTCAAGTATTTTACTCGTACTGAATGTAGGCTCAAAGATGCACTAGTCCTCAACATCTAAGCGACATGCCAGTGAAAAACAAGAAACTGCTGATATGCAAGGAGAACAATCACGTTTATTTTCTAAAATTGAAATACCTGTAAAACTGAAGACTTAAATATTGCAATAAATCAAGGTCGACACAACAGCCTCTTAAACGTCTGCAAACACTCTAGGTCTCTTCAATATAACAAAAAATGTAAACTTAAATAGTGAAAGTCTACTTGCATTGGACGTGGTTTCAGCCTCATGTCCTCATCTCATATATGAAGCATCTGCAGTTCAATAACTACCTGTTAATGCACTCACATTCACATAAAGTAGTCTTGTAGATAAGTTTGGGTAAGGCAAAACGCACAAGATAAAGTACATTCAATGCCCTGTGAGATGGCGATAATGCTTCTTTTGTAGCAGAAATAAACTGCTGCAGAAAAAGTTAGGTGCCATTGCATTAACAAATCCACTTGAAGACAAGATTTCAACCTCAAAAGCATTACGGCTGCTAGTACTGCGGTATGCAGGGAAGGAGAAACGAGTCTTCACTACGCTGATAAACCGCTTTTGTGAGGAAATGGCTTATCATTCATTCATCGACAGCCCATCAGCTAATCTTAAACAAGCTTGCTCTCAAACATTCATTTGGAATTATCTATTTTTACAGTTATGACAGGTATGTTTCAGTTTACGGCATTTCTCATTTATTTCGATGGTATCCGCAAACACTGAGTGACTGTCGCACAACTCTGAATGAAATTCAATGACGTCAATGCTGTAATGTGATTGATTATCAAGGCACATGTGATCCAAGTTAGCCGTTACGCTTTCTCCAATAGTAGAGCCACAGACATCTCCCTATAATAAGACCATCTCTAGCATTACTCATCACAAATGTACTGGATAAAAGAATACATATACTTATTCAAAAATTTTGTCAAGTAGAGAGTAAAAGTTGTTCATATCTTTGATACTCAGTAAAACTACATAGCCAAAATGATACTTTAGTACAATAACTAATTCTCAAATACTTTACACCACAGTCAGTTCTTACTTAGGATTGGTTCCATTTTTTTTTTTTTCAGAATAGAATGTTTGGTTGCTTTTTGATAATGCGTTTTGAAAGATTCTCACATGTGCATTCGAATAAAAACTCTGACAGTGTTTCCTACAATACTTATTCAGTGCCACTGCAACACCGCTTTTGAGATCTATGATGGAGGGTTAAGATTTCAAATCTTCTCAAAGTTCTGTCAAGAAACTCTAGATGGCCGATAGGTCCTTAACTCAATCTGCTTGCAATCACATCATTCTCTAAAGGGCACAGCTGACTGGTTCCTGCTGTATCACTAGCCAATGAGCCAATTTCAACCTTCAAATACTCGGACAGCATTTGCCTTAGTAGGGCAGTGTGTTTTCATACACACTCCACCCTCCCCAGCTCCACCTGTATAGATCTGCTATGGGTAATTCATGTATGCAATATTTTTATGCAGCATGTCGTGTAAGTATGGGCAGTAGCAAGTCCCGTACTTGCCCTGCAACAGCAATAACCAAAAGCAGCAGCGTAGCAGATCTATTCCGCCAAGAACAAACATATCAACATTGTCATATCCATTCCATGCTAAACACTCTGAGAGTTGTCATGACAGAACTTAAATTTTGATATTTTCCTCACACAAAGCTAGAATGGCCTCAGAAATCTTCGAATATAGTTTTTGGACATTTATTTTTTTATGGTACAACTTTTGTTCTTTTTGGAGCTTTACAACCCCTGGTCACTGTCAATCTTGGTTGCATGGACAAGAGCAAATAGGACATTCTCTCCATTCGCCTTCCACAAAAGAAAGTAAGTCATACAGTTTTGGAATGACATTAATGTTAACTATTGCTTTCAACCGACTTGCTCCTTTTCAGCTTTTATTTCCCCGTAGCCTCCCTCCACTGTGTGCTTTCCTCCATTTGGTCTGCCGTTCCCACACTCTGTATAGTGAAGCTGTCAGTAAGTCCCCCTCTCATAAACTCGTTGGGTATAGGGTGAGTATGTGTGGATTTTGTGTGTTCAGTGGACCGTAGCAAACCCTGCACCAGCCATGCTTAATCATCAGGGTGTGCCTTACATTTCTCCCAGCCTCCCTCGCTCGAGCGCTCTCTCTCCCTCTCCAGGTGTTTTAATGGGATTTGATTTTATATCTGTAGCAGCGGTAGAGCCATATAACGGTACCCGTTCTGTATCCATGGCAATCACACGCACACACTGAAGCCATATGTAAAGTTGAAAGGGTGTGCGAGTGTGCACGTGTGTGTGCACGTATGTGCATGTGCCCCGCTGTTCTCCGTCCCCGTGAAGACAGCGAGGCCCTCTTCTGGCGGCGCGTCAAAGCCTGCGATCACCACGGGAGCCGTGGGTATGTTTACAAGGAAGTGAGTGTAAGCTCTAAAAACATCCAACAGAATCAGATCAGAGCCGGAGTGCGAGTATGTGTGTGTGTGTTTGTGAACACTGAGCTTGACTTTACCTCCCTCTGATTTCCCTGGTATAATATATCAAAGCTTCCCTTTATGTGTGTGTCTGTATGTTCGTCTTTCTCTTCAGATCACCATTCACTCTTACACACCTGCCACCGTACTCACCAAAACATAACCACACAAACTCAGACCCTCATCATAGTGGGTGCACAAATCCACACAATTTCAGATATCGGCACACTTGACCAACTATGCTGGAAATGAAAATGAAATCACTTTAATATCTTAATTGTTCCTTCTAGGAGAGCTAAACAGAAAGTAAATTGAGACTCTAATTTTTCTTTTAAAAAAAGACTCCTCATTACAAACTGTACTCAGATTTGCCAAAGTCTACTAAAAGATCTTTATAAACCCTCTATAAATATTTCTCATCCAATTCTTCCAAAACCAAATGATCTGAGTGGCTATTCATGTTCATTTTTATAGCTCTATAATCTTACTGCAGTTTGCGGCTGTATGATTAATTGGAATAAAACATAATGAGCATATTGAACTTAATACGCTGCATGTTTCAGAGTAAAAGTTTGATGGTTTAACATTTGGGGAAAAAATTAAGACAGCTTTATATTAGGTGGCCTTAACTACTATGTACTAACATTTTAATTAATCATTTGATACAATGTACTTATTGTGTACATACATGTCTTTACATTGTACTTACATTTTTAAATATACCAGTATGTTATTACATTTGTAATTAATTTCTGTAGTTACATTTGTAATTACACAGTTGACACTTCCCTTACACCTAACCCTACCCTTAAACTTACCCACACCACCACACCTGTCCCTAACCCTACCCATATCCCACCTCAATATCAGCAAAAGGGTTTTGCAATACAACATGAACACAATAAGTACATTGTACTTTTTATTTTATTTTATCCAAATACATAGTAGTAAAAAGCCACCTAATATAAAGTGAGACCAATATATATTTTTTGCATTTTAAAACGCAACTACAATGAGACAAATTGCAGTTTGATTTTCCTGCAGCCCTACTGGAAGTAAACTTTTGTCTCTTGTGGTCTATTTTTATTTCTCCAAAGGAATTATGAGAGAAACATCTTAGACGATGTTGAAACTTTGATCAAATATAACTAATAATTCCATCATGACTCCTTGGCTATGAAAGAAAAACAACTTCTGTGACATTGTGATTATCGATGTCTTTCGTCAAAAGCATTGTCAATATATAGCCTATTTATATGGATTCTTCTGTAAAATATTTTTCAAGAGTCTGTGTGTGTCCAAGCATTGAGACCTCCAGTACACCAGCACCAAATGGTGTGGATAGCTGAGGTCATAGGTCATCCAGGAGGACCTAAAGGCCACAAAGAAACAAATGGCAGCTCTAGTGGCAAAGTAAGAATTTGCTTGTAATGAGACCTTCCTCCTCAGATGCTGGATGCTTGTTAAATCAGATGTCTGAAGTTATGCAGCATGGTTTCTTTGAAGTATTTGAAGCATCTTTTGCTGAAGCAAGGGAGAAAACTATAATGTGCAATAAATGTCAAAAACTTAATACAACAAACTCACAGTGGACATACAAGATATGTGCACCCACAATTCAATCTTCAAACATCTCAGAATAACATTGATTGAAACTAAGTCATTGATACTAATACAAGTCAATTGTTTGAATATGTGCTGTGTATAAACTAACATTATGCAGAAAATACCAAATGAAAATTCAAATTATTACCATTATATCACCATTACAATTATATAGCATGGATGTTACAAAAAGCACCAGCCTTCGATTAAGTCTACATTTAATTAAGTTTTATTAAGATAGGCTGCTAATATGTCAAAGATGTTTGAGGAAATTTAACAGCGCTGTATGCCGAACATTGTCTGAATAAAAGAGCAAAAGCCAAAAAGTATTACAATTATATCTGCTCTCCTTATTTATGTTTTCCTGTCTGATCCTGCATTAAATTACCACTAACTGTCTTTCAGTTGTCCATAAAAATATTATTTCTGCTGTGTGCGGATTCTCGCCGGATATGTGTGTGTAAAAGCTCATTGATGTGCGTGTTTGAGTAGTGTTCATTCTGAAGAGGTGTTGTGTGGTCAAAATCGAGAATGACAGGACAAGAGGAAACAGGGGGCGAGTCAACTTCCTACACAGAATGACAGAACCAATCACTATCTTAGACCACACACACATGCGAATTCATCAGTTCACAGAATCCCAATAGAGATGGGAATTTCTTTATGAAAAAGAGAAAAACACGAATAACTTAAGTGTTTATAAATAAAACCTGTTATAAATTAGTCAGCAACAAAAAATGTCACCAATTTTTCACTCTACCGTTCTCCATCATTTATTAAATACAGTTGGAGACTCAATGTCCTCATTTCTTTCAGTTGACCAGTCTCACCGAGAGAAGCTGAAGGAAACAGATGATTTGAAGCTCAATGTTGAAAACTTGAGTGAGGTGGACCGTAACGAAAAACAGATGCTTGAGTCGCTCTTGTTCCTCCCTGTTTCTCTTTCCTTCTTACTCCACTCCCTGTCTCTGGCAGCGCTACAGATTCAATTTTATTTTAATCTCAGACTGTCTTATTTAACAATCATTTAGCGCAAAATCTAATGCGGATGTGCTTCAGACTTCAGAATTAAATGAAAAAGGATAATGACAGCCAAAATTTGTTATGAGTATGGACTACATATTGAAGCCAATTACTTTCTATGTTAGTACTGTTGGTGGTATTGAACCCTGTTTAAGAAATATTTGCATCTACTATATATATATATATATATATATATATATATATATATATATATATATATATATATATATATATATATATATATATATATATATATACACATTTATTTTATATATAAATATAACAAACTTTTTAAATGCGCACACACACATGCTATTTTTGTCATGTTTTCAAGTAACAATATTTTAAAAGAGCTTAACTTCATCCCTAAAACAAAGAAAACAATGCAAAATACATTCTTAAAACAAATCATATCATACACAATTTAGCTTTCAAGTAAATTTAGGTCACACTTTAGATTAGGGTCCAATTCTCACTATTAACTATGACTTTAATAGTTTAAAATGCCCCATTGTTTAAAAGTGTGGAAAAGAAGGATCGTTCCGATTTTATTGTATGTTGAATGACATATTTATTATTGAATTTAATTTAATTTAATTTAATCATTGTTTTACCCGGTTTGTTAAAAAAGCGTTTGTATTAGTCTTTGAACGTTTGCTTTATAAACAATGGGGCGGTACTTCCACCCACGTTTGGTGTGACCTTTTCAACGTACGTTACATAATGCCTGGCTCGTTGCAGACCAGCACAAGACGATCAATTGTGGTTAAAAAGTATATATTTTTATTTTTTTTTTAGAAAATGACCGAATGTTTAGCTAAATAAGACCCCATTTCCTCAGCTGGGATCACGCAGTACCATTTGAAGCCCTTCGAAGCCCTTTGAAACTGCATTGATGTGGACATTCAACATTTTGGTTGCAATTGAAGTCCATTATGTGGAGAAAAATCCTGAAATGTTTTCCTTAAAAAACTTAATTTTCTTTCCACTGCAGAAAGAAAGACATGGACATCTTGGATGGCATTGGAGTGAGTAAATTATCAGGACATTTTAATTTTGAGGTGAACTAATCCTTTAAGGGATGTAGAATATGGTCATGCAGAATAGGACATTAATATGTGCTTTTAAGTACTAATAAACAGCCAACATCCTAGTAATATGCATGCTAATAAGCTAAGAAACTAGTTAATAGTGAGAATTGACCTAAACGAAAGTGTTACCTAAATTTCTCTTCTATTAAGGATGTTTTTAGTTGAAAATGATTACGAATTTTTCTCTCTCTAGAGTATATTTTGTTGACGTTTTCGGACGTCTCAGACAAGGCAGCATGCAAAAACCTGGTGTGTATTTCCTGCGATTCAACCAAAATATACAGGGCAGGCACAGCTGGTCCAACTAAGCTCGGACAAATCTGCCAAACAGTTATCAAATTAAACCAAATTAGTGAGATAACAGCTCCCCACAATACACACATACTTTCGAACTGACTTGAGAACCCTGCAAAGGCTCTTCAAATAAACCTGTGACAAACCAAAACACACACGTCCGTCTGAGGGGGATGTGTGCTGTCAGCGAGGAGTCACGGGGAATATTGCATTAAAAGAACAGAAGAGGAAAGTGAAAATTGACACATTAATGTTGTGGGAGAGGGGGGAAACGCAAGGAAAAAGAGAGCGAGAGAGAGCGCAAGGAGGAGACGGACCCCCGGTCTAATCGATTCCATCCTTGCTTGTTAAGATACGCTGCTTTTCTTCTGCTGACACATAAAATAAAGAGAGCTGGTAATGCCATCTCTGAAAAGTCCACTCCACCAAGAAGGCACAGCTGTTAAACGAATTTTCTCTTAATGTAAAGCCAAAGTAAGACATCACTGTAAAAAGAGAGAGAGGGAGGCAGATGATATCATCCATCTTTCACCCCCTCCTCCTCCTCCGATCCCTTGTCCGGCTAATTTAATTGTCAAGGTGAAAACGGGAAGTTCTGTCGTTTTGCTTCATAAACTTCGACTAGTCATCGGCTAGTGTGTATTAGCAGAGGCTTATCTCCGGCTTGTTGCGGATGATGATGAACGCGTGTCTCCCTGAGGTCCTGTAGAGAATATGTGTGAGCGAGAGAGCGTGTGTGTTTTTTGTGTATGACGGATGGTGTAACGAGTGTTTATGGTGCATGTCGTGTGGTCTTCAGTATTAGGAAAAGAGTTTGCAGGAGGTAGGGTCTTCTCCAGGGGGCGATCACGGCAAACCGTGCCTGTTCCGGCCACAGAAACTCATGTAGGAAGGTTCACTGGAAAACCAGAGGAGTCTAGAATATGACTTCACTGTTTTAGAAGAGAGACGAATCATTTCAAAGTAACACACAAGTAATTAGAAACAACTGAGGGCCAGAGCAAATGACGGCAAAGGCACGAGTGTGTAGGTAAGTAATTCATTCTCACAGTGTTTTACGAAGGCAAGGTCCAATTAGAGCATTGTAAAGATGTGAGGTCTTTAACGTGCCGACCGCAGGTGTATTTGCACATAGTGAAAATGTTAAGATAAAACACACAGGGTTTCTGCACTCACTTTGCAAAGAGGAAACACATGGAGTGTGTCAGTGGGATCAGTAAGGTGCACGGTTTCGAGCTTTATGGTAGTCTGAATTGACCAGAGGCATATGCTTCATTAAGTGTTGCAACAATGCCAGAAAAATATATTCTGGGTTCAGTATAAATTAAGATCAACTGACAGCATTTGTGACCACAAAAAACTGTCCTTCCAATGCTTAAAAAAATGACAGTGAGAAAATGACAGTGAGACACTTACAATGGAAATTAATACCACCAATCTGTATATAAATACACTCATGGTTTCCATTGCCACAAGGTATTAACTAGATCTGTGTTAACACGGCTTTAGTGTGAAAAAAAAAAAAACCTTACTAACCTTCTCTGTGTAACATAACTTTATATACAATTTTACAACTTTTTACAGCTCAAATGATACTATCCAATATAGGTGCTTTTATAAAATTATAAGCATGACTTTTCTGCTTTTAAATCCTATAAAATTGACTTCAATTGTAAGTGCCTCAAGCATAACCTTCAGTTTTTGAAACAAACAAACAAACAAACAAACAAACCCTCTACAATGCGAGTAAATCACTTGAATATGCGAGTAAATCTTCACTCTGGGCGACTAAATAATATCCATCATTAGCTATTGGCTAATAAATGCTTAGATTTTACTCGCCAGTGTGTGTCTTAGAGGCTAAGAATAAGTTTAGCCTAGATATATTTTCACTCGTTGAACACTCAGAGAAACAGTTTCGCTCACCGTCAAGTGATCGGTCTATTTCAGTTCAGCTCAACAGATGCGCAGCATCCCTGTATTTGACGTACCGTAAACTCTAGTGTGAAGGCACACAACTCGCCGTCGCATTGCTGAGAGCACTAGCTGCGTTTCCCACACACACACGCAAAGAGAGAGACACAGAGAGGGAGGGAGAGTCTTGCATACCACGCAGAATCGACGCGCTACATGTAAACCGCATACTTTGTTATATTTTCCTGTCAAAACAACAGAGTTCATTTGGAATTATTGAGCTTTTAAGAATGAGCAGAAGATATGCTGGTTCTTCCGGTAGTGGGCGGAACTAATGTGCAAACGGCAATCTCATTGGCTGGTGCTCATCTATTACTGTCCCTGTTTTGATTTCAGCAAATCATTTCGAGCAAATGCATACAACGTGATTAATATCCATGAACCCAGCAGCTCATCAATACTTAATACGTTGTATATTGTTATTAGTAGTAGAATTAGTAGTTGTATTATTATCCTATTAATAATTAACTATTACCTATTAATATTATATTTTTTTTACAGAAACACTGAATGACCAATAATATCTTAAGCTCCACCACCAGTCCTCAATTCAATTAAAATATAAAATATGCATATTATATATATATTATATATCTCGCGATTAATCGTTTGACCGCCATAAAAAATAATCGTTTGACAGCCATAATAAATAAATATATTTATTATGGCTGTCAAACGATTAATCGCGATATATAAAATTTTGTTATATTATATGTAAATGTTTTATAAAAAACATTTCTTAAAAATATACATGAATGTGTGCGTATTTATATACACATAATAATTATACACAGTACACACACACATACAGTGAGGAAAATAAGTATTTGAACACCCTGCTATTTTGCAAGTTCTCCCACTTGGAAATCATGGAGGGGTCTGAAATTGTTATCGTAGGTGCATGTCCACTGTGAGAGACATAATCTAAAATAAAAAAATCCAGAAATCACAATATATGATATTTTTAACTATTTATTTGTATGATACAACTGCAAATAAGTATTTGAACACCTGTCTATCAGCTAGAATTCTGACCCTCAAAGACCTGTTAGTCTGCCTTTAAAATGTCCACCTCCACTCCATTTATTATCCTAAATTAGATGCACCTGTTTGAGGTCGTTAGCTGCATAAAGACACCTGTCCACCCCATACAATCAGTAAGAATCCAACTACTAACATGGCCAAGACCAAAGAGCTGTCCAAAAACACTAGAGACAAAATTGTACACGTCCACAAGGCTGGAAAGGGCTACGGGGAAATTGCCAAGCAGCTTAGTGAAAAAAGGTCCACTGTTGGAGCAATCATTAGAAAATGGAAGAAGCTAAACATGACTGTCAATCTCCCTCGGACTGGGGCTCCATGCAAGATCTCACCTCGTGGGGTCTCAATGATTCTAAGAAAGGTGAGAAATCAGCCCAGAACTACACGGGAGGAGCTTGTCAATGACCTGAAAAGAGCTGGGACCACCGTTTCCAAGGTTACTGTTGGTAATACACTAAGGCGTCATGGTTTGAAATCATGCATGGCACGGAAGGTTCCCCTGCTTAAACCAGCACATGTCAAGGCCCGTCTTAAGTTTGCCAATGACCATTTGGATGATCCAGAGGAGTCATGGGAGAAAGTCATGTCGTCAGATGAGACCAAAATAGAACTTTTTGGTCATAATTCCACTAAACGTGTTTGGAGGAAGAAAAATGATGAGTACCATCCCAAGAACACCATCCCTACTGTGAAGCATGGGGGTGAGAGCATCATGCTTTGGGGGTGTTTTTCTGCACATGGGACAGGGCGACTGCACTGTATTAAGGAGAGGACGACCTGGGGCCATGTATTGCGAGATTTTGGGGAGATTTCCAACATGACAATGACCCGAAGCACACAGCCAGGATAACCAAGGAGTGGCTCTGTAAGAAGCATATCAAGGTTCTGGCGTGGCCTAGCCAGTCTCCAGACCTAAACCCAATAGAGAATTTTTGGAAGCTCAAACTCCGTGTTTCTCAGCGACAGGCCAGAAACCTGACTGATCTAGAGAAGATCTGTGTGGAGGAGTGGGCCAAAATCCCTCCTGCAGTGTGTGCAAACCTGGTGAAAAACTACAGGAAACGTTTGACCTCTGTAATTGCAAACAAAGGCTACTGTACCAAATATTAACAAAGGCTACTGTACCAAATATTAACATTGATTTTCTCAGGTGTTCAAATACTTATTTGCAGCTGTATCAAACAAATAAATAGTTAAAAAATCATACATTGTGATTTCTGGATTTTGATTATGTCTCTCACAGTGGACATGCACCTACGATGACAATTTCAGACCCTCCATGATTTCTAAGTGAGAGAACTTGCTAAATAGCAGGGTGTTCAAATACTTATTTTCCTCACTGTATATCATGTAAACACAAACTTTTATTTTGGATGCGGTTAATTGCGATTAATCGATTTGACAGCACTAATATATATAAAACAGTATATCAGTCTGGAGAGTAAACAAAAAAAATAGCTTTATAGACTATAAGCAAACCATCTAGGCTATATATTGACTTCCTTTGGCACCAATAAAACATTAAATCGACCAGCCTGATACATCATCACTGACTCAACCAATGGTGTGAGTTTGGAGGTGGGACTACCTGTTAACTTGACCAATGGCAAAAAGGGTGTGTTCAAGGAAACCTGTTTGAAACCATTTTTTCCAGTTCAAGTTCCAGTTGCTGATGCTAGTGGCACAGAAATAAACATTTAAAAAGTATATAAAGTCACATCAATAAACTCTTTTACAGTCTACTACACAAGTTTATCCCTCCATTTGGTCTATTTCTTCTTAATACCGAGATCAAGAGACTCGTGTTTGTACCTTTCATCTACGTTTGTTCCTTTACTGTCAATAATGAGCTCCTAAACCACTCGGCCTGCGGTGAAAACAAAACAAAGAGCCATGGTTTCCGCTCTTTTGTCTTTTTATGCTCGCATTTTCCGACTGCATTCGGTGACCGTGTTTTTTCCCCCTCTCTCTCTCTCTGCCCTCTTATTGTTGCTGTAAATCCGAAGGGCCCTTTTGCAGTTTTACTGGAACAGAGAGTCATTAAATGGTTGATTTCAGATGGCAGAGTGTGAATGTTTTAAATTAACTTTATTGATCTGCTAGTCCGCCATGCAGCCAAGGAAAAATTGACACCCGCTTGACGCATGGGCAGTAGATTTGCACCTCTGCCGTTTAAAACGCCTGCTTAGCGAGGCTGGCCGTGCTCCACGCACTCGCCCTCGGTGTGGTTTGGTGAATACAACCACACTGATCTTTAAGGACATTTGAGGACCTGAGAGATTGGCATAAAATAAAAAGTGAATTGTATAGATGCTGTTCCTTTGGGAAATAACAGGTTCAAAAAAAGTTCAAAATGTCTTGATAGCACCACTCAGCCACAGTGTTTAAAATTTATGGAGATATCAAACTGATATACAAATGAATGGCTTTAGCGTTGTCTTTGCATTATATAGAAGAAAGTAGCCTAAATTTACACACTTCTAAAACTTGATCATTGATCATATGATCATTTTTTCTCAGAAGTATTTCCAATAATCTCTTACGTTCTCTCAGTGTTTTTCTGGTCCTGGGCCCAACTGCTTTTAATTCAGCCCCAGCATCTAACTGCCAATCATTCTTTTGAGGGGCGGCTTCAGTTGGGGTCAGCTGACACTTAAGGGTTCAAAGACCAGAGAGAGGAGAACTCATTTTGATGGGTAGACTACTAGGTGTGCATTGGGGGAGAAGGCAATTCTGTCAACACCCGATTGGTCTACTCACAGGAGAATATTATACCCCCCCCCCTCCCCTCCCCTCCCCTCCCCCCCCACACACACACACACACACACACATACCACTCTCTTATTCAGAGCCAGTAAAAAAAAAAATAATACCGTTATGATGTTCAGTTCCATTAACGGTTCTCATACATGCATTTTTCTGCTACTGCTAATTGAATACAGCACTAAAATAATCTGACAGTTTCCTGCACTATTTTAAAGTTTCCTGGACTATTTATTGAGCGGCACGGGCACCACAAAATCAATACACAAACTTACAGCATGAAACAGAAAGCATAGTCAGTGTAGTCTGATTAGAGAACAAATGTTTTTTTTTTATGAAACGGTTCTTTTTAGCGAATCAAAAGCATTGTAACCATTGTAGTCCCGACTCCTGAATCAAACACACATAACTAATCAGTGATGTTATTGACTGGTTGTTTATATGGCACAGTTGAGTTTTGTTTGTTTAATATTGATGTTTGATACATATTATTTGTATTATTTTAATATATATTTTTCTTATATTTAATCTTTAAAGTTGCAATGAAATGGTAGTGAAAAGATTTTTTCTTACGTATTGTGACGTACATTTGAGTGAAAAAAAGTATAGGGTGGAACTTGGTTTTATCCAACAGTTGTTGATGGATGTAGGCAAATCTGAATGTGAGCTTGCAGTCAATTGTAAGAAAGGGGCGGGGTTTAAGTGGAGTAAATGTCTGAAGTAGTAAAACAGAAGTCTGTTGTTTCACCAGAAGATAGAGTAATGACAATGACAATTTGATTAAGAAAAAACACATGCAAGGATGAATTTTGACTAATAACATGCACTTAGAAAATAGATTTTAGAAAATAGAACTTACTAAACAAAAGTACTAAAATAACCATTAAATAAAAGAATGAAGGACCTGGAAGCATTAAAAGGAACCTGAATCATTAAATTCTCTGTGATTCACTATACTCTCTCCTTGATATTCAGAGACACTACTGTACACGTAAACAGATATATTTTAGCAGCATTCTTAGGTACACTTTTATCCAAAAGCCAACTCAAACATCTCCGCCAACCCCTGTCCAAAATACGCCACTCATTCACTGCAACCTCACCAGTCACAAAGTACAAACACACACACACACACACACACACACACCCACACACAAGGCCATTTTCCTGTCTACTCGGTCTCCTGTGTGTCCTGGATGTGAATAGGTACTTCATTAATTTCATCTGTTCAAAGCTGAAGCCCAGAGAGCTGACTCCATCATTACACCAATAACTCCACACATTAATCTCCCTCCTAGACTGCCACAACTTACCCAAACACACACACTCCCATTCCTCTCTCCTCAATCTGTGGGCAGAAATATCACGACTCATCCTCTAAGTTTCGCCCAGATCCATTACAACATACCGGGCCTGTTTAAATGAGACCCCAGTAGAGGCTCATTTCTACTGCAGGGGCGCCATCTTGGCTTGGGGAGTCTGGGCTAAAGCCTCACCGTGTCCCAGAGCAGAGATGTGTTGGCTCGACTCTACTGTGGCAGTTTCCTGTAGCTCACGGAGGTCTGGGTTTTAGAACAGGCATGCGCTGCCCTGTAGAGCCAATTGCTCAGTCAGGCTAAACCCAAAGCGTTTAAATGAGAGCGAGATGAGAGGAGCTGGACATTTTTGGCAGAGGCAAGGTCAGGATATGCGGTTGAAAAATGAACATTAGCTTGTGAATGAGCACTCAGGACAGCAATGATAATTTAACATGTATGTTTATAGGGTTTGGAAATGCTGCAAGTGTTACTCTTTGAAAATGCCACCTAAAACTCTAGTTATGTAGAAGATTTACTTTAAATGGCAAGTTACACAATCTCAAAAAGGTAAATAAAAAAAATATGAATATGTAAATATGAAAATTTATGCTAATATTATCATTACTACTACTACTAATAATAATAATAATAATAAATGTTTAAAAAGAAAGATAATTGAAACCTGCCAAATAACACAGAAAACAAACAAAATAACTGGCAAAAAGTTAATAAATGTTTTGAATTTACAAACAAGTTTAAAAAATATATATATAATAAAATATTAAAATATAATAATTAATATAAAAAAATAATAAAAGTGAAAAAATGAAACCTGCCAAATAATGATGAAAAAGAATTATCAAAAAAATAAGCATAAGAACAACGTGAATATTTCACCATAATGACCAGCTGAACGCTCATTGATCTTTTTATGACTTGGTTACTTGCCACATAATGAGTAAATGAACATTAAATATATCTTTAAGTTGAAATTATTTCATTATGTGACAAACAAAGGGAGCATGGAGTGATGCAAGAGACATGAAACTAGCACAAAGCCAAAAATTGTTTGTCATTATACAAAAACATTTGAACACAGAACGCAATGAATGACCAATCCAGAATCAAGTATTCAAGTAATCAAAATAAAGTAATAAATCAATACGACTCTTACTGGATCTTTTGCTAGAGAGTGAAAGTACTAAACTCTCCTTAGTTGATCAAATACATTCTGGCATTAAAAATGGCGCAGTCCTAAAGAGAAGTCCAGAAGACCATTCCTCTCAGCCCAGATGGGCTCACATGTGTATTTTCCTCTCTAATATTTTATTTTTATATTTAATAATCACATAAAAAAAGCTTAGTGTGGTGAACCAGTCTTATGAGGTTAAGGGGCCGGAGAATCTCAAAACGACCTCTTTAATTCCATTCCTCACTCAGCGGGTCACGCTCAATTTTTTCCAATAGAATCGTGGCCAGCCAGATCACACGGTTCTCATCTTATCATCCTCCAAGATGGCTGCCAAATAATCACAAGGCCCCTTAAAATGTTTATTTATTTGTTTGTGCCGTTCTGGAGTTCCGAAGAACAATAATTCCCTCTTGTTATAGATGGGTACTGGAATAATACATACTGTTAAACTATTAATAAATCTCCTACCACAACGCACACAGGATTCTTTCTGTGGTTGAAATGTATCAAAAAGAAAGGGAGTCCTGCAAAGATTTTCCATTATCAAAAGGATTTACAACTTCAGTCTATCAGCAGAACAGAAGAGAGACAGAGTCAGATGAGGGACATGGTGAAAGAACTATTTAAAGATTGACGGATCATCAAGTCAAAGGGGGAAAAAAACGATTACGATCTATAAAATGGTTCCTTTATCCACACAATACTGCATCAAAACACATTCATATATGGGTGCCACAGGCCACAGGGTGGGAGGTGGGGGTGCAGCTGGCTCTCTCTCATTAGCCGAGTGTTTGGATCAGGAGTAGCTCTTGTTACAGCAGTAAACTGCAGCTTTGAACTTTTAATAGAGCTCTGAAATCCAAGCAGCCTTTAAAATACACATTTCTGCATAACAGAAAGAGATTGAAAGAAAGACTGAGAGAACGAGAACAAGGGCGACAGAGACGGAGAAAGCACAAGGGAGGACTAAACGTCCGCGGGACAGAAAGCTGAGAGCTAACTAAAAGAGATTTCATAGATCTTAAACCACTTGAATACTCAATAGTCAGAAGTCCCAAGAGCACATCATTTCGCATCGGCGGTCCGCCCAGATGTGGCTCGGCAGTGGCCCTCGATGGAGAGCCCTGTGGGTCAGAACCAAAGGTGAGGCCTTAACAAACCAGTTCTAATGAGCCAGAACTGGATAAACAATTGTATTAATCATGATTGACAGCTTGACATGATACTGCAAAGGATGCAAAGAGATTGTTTCTTTCATTTCACATACTGAGAAGCAAAACTTATTCAAATGTACTCCATGCTTAATAAAATCAAATCATTTTCAAGCTTTAGCATGAATTAGCATGATTGTATGAGAAGCCAACAAGCCTGTTTAGGGGTAAAAACCTTCCAAGTAAAATCTTTTTTTTTTTTAAATCAGCACAGCCATTTGTAACTTGAATGTGTCATTCGCTTCCAGGTATTTTAGCTATACATAAACAAACTGGTGTTTGTGATCACATTATTTGAATTTATTATCATAATCATAAGCACACTGTTTTGTAGTGTGAAAAAGTTTTACTGCATTACTAGTTAGTTGGTTAATGAATTGGAAGTCTTGCACATTCAAAGAAACTAGTTTACTTCCGCGTTGCAAAAAAGGATGGATAATCTGGTGCATAAACCAACAGTATTTTAATAACTTCAACATGTACCCTTGTAACCCTTTGTATACATTATAACCTTACAATATACATATTACCTCAAGATATCAAATTCCGATCAAAATCCTATATTGTTCTAAATAACAATTGTTCATTTTGTGACAAAGACTGTCATTCACATTTCTGAAAATGTAAACAAAAAATGGGGCAATAATTGAGTGAAAATTGAGATGTATATAAAGCTTGACCAAATGACATGCTCCACTGAACAGTGTGCAAGTTTGTTTATTTGAGCTAATGTGTATTTACAGGCCTTAGAGAAAAGTTATAAGCTGAGAAGAACTCTTATGATACATTTTCTAGCATATATAGTCTCTAAATATAAGTTAACAGTGTTTTTGTATAGTTTTCTTTTTTTGACGCACATGTTGAAGTAAAAAATAATATGTACGCCTATGTAAATGCCAAAATCTGCATTTTACAAATTCAGATAAGATACTTTAGCTTCATTTGAAACGGTCCAAACAAGACAGATTTTAGAGCCTCCCAATGCCACTGACATATTTGAGTTAAACTGGAGCGCCACAGGGCTAACACATGGGAAAAGACACACAAATACATATACATTCATGCCCTCGGGCAGCCTCAGCACACCCTCTCCCCTGCTGATGTCTCTAATCATGTCCAGGAACACAAGAGACAAGTCAAAACGCATTTTCCCAGGGTTCACAGCAAGCGAGACCAACCACTGCCAATCAATGAGAGAGGGGTCAGGTGGCCGGAGGTGTCACATGACATCACAGACAGGTGGACTACGCAGGTGATCTCTGATGAAAATTAAAACATTTGTTGGTGAATTTATGTAGCTCGGTAGATTTATAAATGAGAGAAAAGAAACCAGTGTATCAAATATAAGAGCAAAATGAATGCAATGCAGTGAAATAAAATAAAACGCCCTTAAATAGAACATGTTCACTATGGCTGACACTGAGGTCATTCCTTTTAACTCCACGTAGGCCACAGAGAGAGAGGGATAAAGAGTTTATGTTATTTTTCATTTCCTGGGAATTGGCCTTGTTTCCTTGTTTCCACAGCTCGACTGCTGTGCTTCCGTACACAACTTATCGGATCGCTTATCAGTCCGTTTGAAGCGCTCAGTGTCTCCAAACCCCACGCCTGCACCCACGATCCCAGCTTGAACATTAAATATTCCTTCCTTCAACAGAATGGCGGAGTTCCAGAGTCAAAGCCTACATGGCTAAGCAAATAAAAGAAGCCATTGCATGTATCTTGGCAAAGACACATCATCAGATAAACAGTTTCAAAAAGCCAACATGGAACTATGCGCGACCCGATACAATATCAACAAATACGTCCTGCGCATTTTCAGAGTAGGATTAGACAGAGGGCTTCACGGTTTAATACAAACAAACAAATGGGCCTTGAGTGGCCATGCATGAATCGTAGTCTGCCTTTAATTCTCTCTAATATGTATAATAATAAGCAGAATATTATATATATAATAAAATAATAAAATTATGTGTGTGTGTGTTAAAATGTATATTTTTAATTATGTGCATAAAAATACATAAAAACATTTATGAAATATCTTTTGAATTTGCGTATTGGGATGACATTTTTGCATTTTGAATTGGGTAAACTTTTAAAGGTAGGAGTAGGCAAGCTGTTAGGTCAACTGTCTGTTTTAGAAACAAATCAGTAAATAAATAGTTTAGTTATATAATATTTGTAGGCAATTATTACAGTCTTAAAACTAACAGTCTACAATGTCCATAAGTTTAGTATAAAAAAACTATACATTATAAATATATAGGCCTATATTTATACACACACACAAGCATGCACGCACACACGTATTAAACGCACGTCAAAACTTTTTATATATATATATATATATATATATATAGTAACGTTATGGTTTATTTAATCTTTAAAAAAAATCATAATGAAATCAGCTGTTTTACTGCTATTAATCACTGGTGTTTTCAATATTATTATTACTAAAATGTCTACTAAAAATATGTAAAACCATTTCTAACATCAAACAGGTCAGTCTAAAAAATTAATTTACTTTTTATAGTTGAATATTAATAAATAATAATAATAATTCCCTATTATTATTATTATGCATACATTTTCCTATGGTGATCATAAATACTTCAATTCGATTAAAAACTCATTTCAAATCATATAGTGCTATGCAATTTACTAATTTTATTTTAAGTTTAATGTAACAAAATTAGGTCCATCTGCTCTCAAACGATCTGTGCAAACGGTGTCACGTGTGTGTGTGTGTGTGTGTGTGTGTGTGTGTGTGTATAGAGTCAAGCCAGTTTGTTGATCTGTGCTTCCCTCTGCTGGTCAGTTCCCCATAAATAACTTTATTTCAAAAACTATTTGAGCAAAACTAAGCATATTTTAAACTATTCGAACGATTCTAAATATTTGGAAATATAAAGATTGAAATAATTTGGCGTCAACACAAAAAGCTGTTATGACGTATAAAGTGCCTACAACTACATTTCCCAACATGCACTGAACAAGTTTCCATAGCGCCACGGTGGTTTACCAACAAATATGGCGCACAGCCCGTCTCGTGTCTTTGCTGCAGTTTCAGCGACTGCTGGTGATGTTTACCAAGACGAAAACGAATCGGTGTTCAGTCGGGGCCGCAAGCAAACACCTTTACACATTCAAAGCAACACAAGAGTGGTTCAGGTCACGGGCTGTGCTGAGTTATCGTGTCCTCCGGATCGCGCGACCGTTACCATCAGCGTCAAAAACAGTAAAGAAAATGTTAACGACGTGACTAACAGCGTTACGCGAAGACTGGAATATATACTACAGACTGCGAGGCAGCATGATGTCAAGGTGATCATTTATTAAAATGTGCATATTTCAAAAAACAAATAACAAGCTATTCAAGTATCTTCTTTCCAAACAGGAAGAAAACATCACTGTGGGCAAGCATTTACAAAGAGAGGAGGAGCTCTTCCACATGCAAGCCGAGGTAAGATGGACAGATGTGTCCTATTTTGTCAGGCTATGATAAGTTTATTCTTTATTTATCTATTTTGTTTTTGCAGGTGCTTGTTGTGTTTTCAGACTTTGAGAAGATGCAGCATGCACGCTCAGTTTTGATTGAAAAACTAGACAAAAGCGTGTGTGTTGGTGACCCTAACTACAGTTACAGTGCTGAAAGCCTCAATTTGTTAAGGTGAACAATGCTTGGCCAATGTTAGTCTTCATGCAAAGCTCCACTGCAAGTCTGAACATCCATCTGCCATGTAAAATGAATTAATATGCCTGTTTGTAATGATTTGAATGCAGACGGCGAGTGTGTTTGGAAGCCGTGGACAACGCTCGGCTAAAAGCCAGTGAGGCGTGTGGCATTCTGGGACAAGCTCTGGGACGTCCGCTGCTTGTACGCGAGGAGGAATCACGAGAGTGGACCAGCGGCCAGCATGAAGTCACTGGCTCTCCTCTAACACTACATCAGAGGACTGGGGTTACATTAGTCTCTGCCTCTTCACGCGTGTTTGTGACCTTTGAATTACAAACAAAGGGTGGCAACAGGAGGAAATTTTGAAGTTTTTTGTTTAGCAATAATAAAATTACATGTTGATTTTTTTTTTTTTTTCAAGTATCTACTGACTTAACACAAAGTCCTATGAAGTGAGCACCACAGAGGACCACCAATATTCACAAAAGGGCCTAAAATAAAGATACCACACATTCCTACTGATGTTTTAATTAGATTCTCCAATCCAGAGTATGTTGAATTGCACTGTGTGCAACTCAAAAGATAATGCTAAAAATTGAGCAGTACTCAAACATACTGGTAAAATCATATTTTCATGTTAGAAAACACTCTGAAAGTCTAATAAATTAGTGAAGATGAGCCTGTTTTTGAATAAGTAAGTCATCTTAAGTTCATCTTGCACACATAATGGATGACTTCTGCTGATTATAGTGCCAAAGAAATGTAATCATAACTATATTAGCAAGACAAGGTAGACTTCTTTCATGAAATAGGATGTCCCTATGTTGCTTGTTATAGCTGGTTAAATAATGTGGAATATGGTACTCTTTTCTTGATCTGTCTTCATATTCTTGGTGAGGCGACGGTGCTACCCACTGAGTCATTGTGCAGCCACTCATATCCAGCTCTGCCTCCTTTAAAATATGAAGGATAGCGTTTACCACCTGCCCTGGTAATAGATGTCCATTCTTGCATAACCTAAACAGATTCATTTTAGGCTTTGTGAAAATCCATCAGGAGAAAAAGCTAGATATAACACTAGGGTTTGTAGCTATTACTTCTCTAGACAGAAGAGGAAATAAACTAATGGCAAAGATGACTGCATAGAGAAAAGAACAGACCTAATGATTGTAATAAACAAGGAGAGGAGGAACACAAGATAGGTATTTCACACTTACAAATAATCAGATATAATAAAATGTATGTGTATTTGTCATGTTGCCCGAGGGGAGGGCTCAGACCTCAGAATTTTGGCCCGACCCAGAGTACTCCCTCCTATCTTCTGATTAGGATAGTTAACCAAGAGAGTGTGAGGAGACGGGGTGGTGGTGGGATGCAGAAAACTGTCGAGGAACCTAGGTGAGTTGGCTATGTAGGTCTGTAAAATATATATACATACATATGCATAAAACATTGAAACATTGTCTGGCTATCACCAGACCAAGCTCAATTTAAGATTGAACATTGGTCTGGGGAGTCTGCTATGTATATTCTACTGCACATGAGGTGTGATAAACGAGCATAAATTAAATGACTCTGTACGCAATTGGATAGTCCTTCAACCAATCAGACCACAAGAGGCGTGATCAACGGGCAACGACCCACTGCTTCTCTATCCGTCATCGTGTTAAACCCGCCTATAGTGCCCCAGGTGTATAACCCAGTCTGTGATTGGTTCCCGCAAAAGTGTAACAGAGGCCGTAGAAATTAATGTACAGGTTTCCAGACTGAGTTGCAGGGCGAAATCAAATCGCCGGATCAATCCGATTCTAATTGAAACATACAATAAACATGAAATATTACAAAATATAAAAAAAATCATGACAATGGCCTCTACACACCCATCATCTCCTGCTATATTTATTTATTAATTCTATAGTAGCAGGTACAAAAGTATTACTATATCGTTTAGTTCTCCACCTAGGGGCCACAAACCGAGCAGATGAGCTGAAACTCATGTAACGGGTGGGAACCATCTCTAATAATAAAACTTGCCTTACACTGCAGCTGGTTGGAGTAAAGACCTGTTAGGTTAAGTTGTGATTCACCTATAATCTTACTGGCCCATTTAACAGTTATGTTTAAAGAATTTTTGTACAAAGACAAATTAACAAACCACGACAAGGGAGGGTGACAAGATTGACTCAATAAAAGTCTGATAGAAAAGGGTCATCATGGATTTATCAATGTGAAATCTGGTCAGCTTTCTGAAGGCAAAACAGACGCTGATGTCCCTTGCATACAGTCTCACAGTTCTTTTCAAAAGTCAATTTAGAATCTACAGCATGACTGTCCCAAGGTATTTGTGGCTTTCTACACAATCCGCCTGGTCTTTAATGTGTCGTAACGTGAAGCACGAGTTCTAACATCTATAACATCTCATGTCCTTTGTTTTAGTTATGTTTAACTCCAAATAAGATTCATCACACCAGGGATTCCAGAAAGCAGGTTATGTGACATACCTGGGTATGTTTAAGTGTAAGTAAGCGGATAACCTCAACTTTCGATTCCAAAAACGGAGCTAACTTTCAAGGTATGCAAGTAGCCATAGCAACTCACTCTCTGAACTTAACCTGCTCTGTTGAGAATGTCTTGTGTGCTGCTAACCTGGAACATACTCTGAGTTGGCTGAACTTACTCACAGACTCGTTTTTGGAACCAGCATACCTCGAGTAAGCAAGGTTTGGGTTAATCAACCGAGAGTTCAAGGTATATGTGACGGGAAGTTAAACTTGCTTTCTGAAATACCCCCCAGCTGTTCTGAAACCCAAAACTCAGAGTTTCCCATCGCAGGATAAGTCAACTCAGGGTTCAAGTTTAAACTCAGAGTTGGTTGAACCTCCTTATTGAAACGGACCACAGGGGCCTATACCATGAAGCCGGTTTAGCTGGCTAGCCAGATATGTTTAAGCATAGTTTGTGCAAATCCTGGGTTTTAGGTACCATTAAAGTGGTTTGGCTTTTAACCGTGTTCATCTCCATAGCAACTTTCGCTCCACGGCTAACCTGCTCCAGGACAGGTTATGTTCTGGATAAGAGATCTCAAACTGAAATTAGACCAATCAGCTGTGAGAAAAGTGACACGCCTCTGATGCAATAAAGTCACTCCCCCAGTTTCTACTCCAAATTAAAGGTCACATAGCAAATGGTTTTTAAAGACTAAAGTGTCTATAGCTTTTAACAATGCTTATTTATAATAATAATACTTTTGAATGATTTAGATATCATTTATGTAATTATACCCTTAATCAATTACACATGCATCATTTTAGTTAATCATTAATAGGCACTTAGTTAAAATTAATATAAATAGCCTATATACAGGTAATAAAAATAAGCTTTAAAATCAATAAATAAAGCTACAAAATGACTACATGTGGGCTTAAATGTTCAATTATTTCTATATTTTCTATTATTTCTAAACTAACTTCATAAATTTTACCTGCATTGACGTATAAGTTATTTCTTTAAGTTGTCCTCTTTCATAGACAGCTCTTTTCTTCCTGTCTATTTGTTTAAATTCTTAATATTTTTCAATCATGTAATATTCTGCAGAAGAGAGAAATTAATCTCAGTTTCACTGATCCACAGCATGTGATTGGCTGTTCACTGCTGATGTCACAGCTAAAATCCTAAACTCCGGATCAAAGCCTGAGTTGACAGAGAAAGCTGATGATCAGCATCATGGGACCAACAAAGCCTGAATAGATTGGTTTGGTTTTGTCAAATCGAAACTAAACCTGTAACCCTGAGTTTGTTAAACTACCATCATGGTACAGGCCCCAGGTGACAAACTCCTCAATAATAGGGCAATGATCGGACTCATTGTCCCATTGTACCAACCTTGGTAGCAGTCCAGATTTTAAGCCCCCTCTCCGGCACAGCCTCAAGCCGACACAAATTTTTCCTCCTTTTTGGAGTTGCGCTGAATCGGCCTAAAAAAAACCCGCTATAGAATCTTTATTTGGGACGCAGCAGCATAGCGTCTAATGCTGTTAGATCTCTGGTCAAGCAAATGATTGCCTGAAAGCGGTGTCAACTAAATATCTGATATATCATTGGTTAAAAGCGTAAACAAGCCTCCACATCCACGTGCTGGCTACGTCATATCATAACGTTAACATGCCGAAACGTCAGATCTCATTTAATCCGGAATGGACAAAAGAGCACAAATTTATATCAAAAAGCAGTAGAGACGCTTTTCATGGATTTTGCACACTGTGTCGCTGCGAAATGTTATTTTTTCTGGCACTGTGCATAGATTATTTGTTTATTTATGTATTTATTTTATTTCCAGAAGTCCAGAAATGTTATGTTTTCAGGCACTGTGCACTTTGCAAGACATTCAAGTTTTTGAAACAGACATCACAATATCTTGAATAAATAAAAATACTGTGAACAAACACTTTTTTGCCTCTTCTGTTACACATAGGTCTACATCAAGATATATATCTTAGATCAAATCTGTCTGGCAATGAATAGAGTAGGCTATTTCAGAATCACTGTATCATGATACCATCGATATGTTGGACAAAATTGTACTGTAGTTGCTAGTACACCAGAGTCCTATGCAATTATTCTTGCCTCGCTAAATGCTGCAAAGTGTCCTCCTTTTTGGTGTTATGGAAATGGTGAGCCAGTGGATGAACATAAATCTGATAAAATGGCACTTTTGTTCGGTTTGTCAAAAAAAAATCCAATATCAAATTGTTGCCCAGCTTAAAATGCTCTATCAGCCTCATGGTTAAAATGTGAGATAGGATAGATTTAAAAGCTGAGGAAAAGTCAATAAACAACAGTCTAGCATGAGTATTTCTCCCTTCTAAGTGCTTAAAAAAAGATTAAGTAGAGTAATTGTAGCATCCTAAACTCCTCTATGTGCCCTATAGGCAAACTGCAGGTTTACTTTACAATATCTTCACAAGCTTTTCAAAAGATTTCATTACAAGAGAAGTTAGGGCAACTGGCCTGAGGTCATTTAAAGCCTTGAGAGTCGGACTATTATTTTTAGGATAGGCTTCCACAGGTTATTAAGTTAACTTGATTTGACTGTCTAAAAGAAAAAAAGACAGCAAACGGAAAAGACTGCTGATCAAACAATGTAACAAAAGAGGGTAAATATAAAATACATTATTACATAACCCACAGTCAAAAAGCATGAGCACAAATCCATGATATTAATAACGAAGAATCTCAAAACAGCAGACAAGAGGCTTGGGTACTGAAAATGAAAGACTCAAAGACTGAGAAATATAAAGACTAAAATAAGGCATTTAAAAAACAGTATAAGCAGGGTGAATAAATACAGGTGAACTCCTACAAAAAAATTGGATGGGATTGGAAAGCCTTAATATGAAAAAAATCTGCACACTGATCTCCCTTTATTTAGAAATAATTAAAAGTGGCAACGTTTCGGTCAAAGACCTTTGTCAAGCACCTTGTCCAGTGAGATGGATGTGCGTAGGCCACCTTGACCCCCTTTTTTTTTTACATTTTTTTATAAAGCCTTAATATGGACCCATCCTTTAAAAGAGAATTATATGACTTCCCATGTGTTTGCTTGCTTAAATAATAATTAAGTTGTTTATGTTTTTCCAGTTTGATCTTAAAATTATTTGATTTATCCTAATAGGCCTACTAATTGATGACTGAAGCTGTCAGATTAACTGAATAATAAACCCAGTCAAACCGTTAAGCCTTCAAAATGTGCACAGCTTGTGTAGGGCTACACAAACGAGAAAAAAAAATTCAAAAATATTTATCAAACAACACTGATTTAGCCGTCATAAGCATATTTCCAAAGAGTTTGAAGAGGACGAGCGTTTGTACCTGTCAGCACACAACTAGGCTAATCGAATCTGTGCTGTTGGGTGACAAACAGCGAGATAACAACCACCTGCTCCTAATTAACATTTTAACAAGCCTTTGAGAACAGCACACCATCATAACGAGCGATCACACTCTTATGACTGCTATGATTCATCACTGCAAAAACATCTCACTTGAAGAAAAAGAGACGCCACATACCTGCACCTGCCGAGCACGTGCCGCCTGAGACATACTCATCTTCCTGCGTCTTGTTCCGTTTGTTTTAGTTCTCACCATTTTGAATTTTGTTTAAAACCTACTTTTGCAAACTAGTCCTAGGTTTTTCGGCACGATCCGAACCCGGTGCAGAAATATTCTCTGAATCTGAGTCTGAATCTCAATAATTATCGAGAAAAAAAGTTAAAGGTCCCGTTCTTCGTGATCTCACTGTTCAAACTTTAGTGTGTAATGTTGCTGTTAGAGCATAAATAATACCTGTAAAATTATAAAGCTCAAAGTTCAATGCCAAGCGAGATATTTTATTTAACAGAAGTTCCCTTTCAAAGCCTACAGCGAACGGCTGGCTTGGACTACATCCTGGTACTTCCTTCATAAATGACGTCAGTAGAACAGTAGAACAGACTAACCTCCGATCACAAGAATACGCGAAAAAGGGGGCGTGGTCTTGTTGCTGTCCCACGTGGAGAAGAGGACGGTCGAGTGGAGAAAAGGAAGTGGTGCGTTTGACGCATAGACTGTAAAAAAATATGGACGTAGTGTCCGTGACGTCACCCGTAGGTTTCTGAAGAGCGTTTCTGAAGCCTAGTGTAGGCCGTTGCCATCTTGGGAGCGCGTCACTTCCGGGAAACAGAATATGGGCAAAGAGGCGGGACGTGGGCAGGACGCGGGTGGAGCTGAGGCGGAGGCGGAGCTGAGGTGCGCTAGCTTATCCCGAATAAAGCACAAACACAGCAGAGATGCCAAGTTTAATGGCTGGAATTTTTTATTTTTTTTAACAGTCGATGAAATTAGCTGAGGTAACGTGACGGCTAACAGAGATGAGACGGCTAATCATTAATAATGACAGCAGCGGGAATCCACCTGTCACTCAAAGTGACCACGCCCTTAATTATGCAGAACTTTAAGGCTCAATATAATGTAAACGAATGAGTTATAAAAAAATTCACCCCCCTCACAGTTGTCATGAAGGGCAAAATGAGCCGTATAGACCAAAACCACAATTTGTACCAGTCTGTAAACATGTTTTATTCTGCTCTAAAGTTGGCCATTTTAACATGGGACTCAATGAGATTCTGCTCCCTTCTGGATCCTGTCCCTAGCGGCCAGTCGGTGAATTGCAGTTTGAGGCACTTCCGTATTGGCTTCAAGAGAAACTGCGGGAGGTTGCCGCTTGGTTTGACGCCATGTCGTCGAGACGCTGTTATTTTCATCCCGGAGTCAAATCACCTTTGTTTGGCTTTCCCAGGGAGGCTGTAGAGATCATTAAGCGCATATACATCTCCCGTTAAGGCGTGACCTTTCCATGCAAGTTACCTGCGCTAAGCTGCTGTCTAATCACAACACAGGAACCGGGCCATGTGCGCTAAGCTGCTGTCAAATCACAACACGGGAACCGCTGGCATAATAGAACAAGGAACTCATCAGCCAGTGAAAACAGCGGTATACAGATAAGTAAATTGTGTGAAAAATACCGTTGTTTTTTTCCCGTTGAACGGGACCTTTAATATTTCGATTCACTGTTGCTAAGGGGCGCCAAAGTGGTATAGGGGTATAGCCTAGAAATCTAGACGCACCCTAGCGGCAGCAAATCTAATCTGCCGCTGTAGTCTAGCAACTCTCGGTAGACCTGGAAAAACCAAACTCTGGTCAGGCCAATCACATCGTGTAGAGTCGGTGGGCGGGCTTAAGATATGACGGCACATAACGGCAGAGTTGCGGAGGTTCCGTGCTACTTGTAAACAAAGAAGCTGGCAAAAAGCGGTCTTTCCAATCGGCTTTGGCTGCTACTTTGGAAGGTTTTCTTTGAGAAAAGGACAAAGAACGGCACTGAAGTCATTGTTAAAGGGATAGTTCACCCAAAAATCATTTACTCACCCTCAAGTTGTTCTAAACCTGTATGAGTTTCTTTGTTCTGCTGAACACAAAAGAGCAACAAGCAGAGAGAGCAACCATTGACTATCATAGTAAGGGAAAACATACTATGGTAGTCAATGGTTGCTCTCTCTGCTTGGTTACAAGTATTTTTCTAAATACCGGTAGCTTCCTTTGTGTTCAGCAGAACAAAGAAACTCATACAGGTTTGGAACAACTTGAAGGCCTGTACACACCGGGACGAATATCGCGCGCGCCTATCGCCAGCGTTTTTCGTGATGTTTTTCGGCGAGTCTTGAGTGTTCACACCCAAACGATTTTCACTGGCGATGCACAGAGTGAACGTGCACATTCAGTAGATGGCGCTCCCGGTACACAAGGTGGTGCTGCGGCACTTTACGCTTCTGACACTCGCTTGTCACACAGAAGAAGAAGAGAGACAGTATTTACGTGCTTGCCAAAACCACAGATATATTATGTCTATGGCCAAAGCCATTCACACACTCTTTGCTAACTGGCAAGTAGCATTAGCAGCTCATCTTCTTCTTTGTCTACTTACTACGTCGTATCAATGTGTGCTTGGCAAGACCGTTTTGTGCTTGAGCGCCACCAAGTCGTGTTTTACTGTCACTTCAGCAGCTCCAGGTGCTGATCAAAAGCGCTGAGCTCATTGGTCGGCCAGTTTTTAACGCGCCGCGTCAAAATAAAAAAACTAACCCGAGGCGTTTTTTAAAAAAATTACGCTTTTACACCAGGCGTTTTGCGCATCCGTGTGCACACTCACATTGGCGCCCTTTGTTTAGTCACGAGGCGATCTTGAAGTGGGTCTGGCTTGTCAGGCTAGGAGGGGTACTTACTAAAATGTGTAACTTTTGAACAGAGTGAGATATTTTCACCAAATTCGGTACATGTGTATGGGCTCAATCTTTGGTCACGTGAAGAAAAAAAGTATAACAGGCAAAAAACATGAAAATGGCTATAACCACCCAGCCATAGTCCAATTTACTTGAAATCAAATCGTTTGTTAAATATTTTTAAAATATATTTATAACAGGGTCATTTAGAAAAGGGCCATGGCAAAATATACTCAAAGCCTATCAATCCTAATCGAAAATTCAGAACTTCACGAAAATAGGTGCGCACACATGCAACCTGTTTCTCTAAACTATAGCATGCAAACTTTTTTTATGGAGATTTCCTTAGTAAATTGCCTGTATCGGCTGTAAATGGTCTTTTCCATCTATAATCTAAGTGGCTACATGCTTGCTAAATAAAACATAATACCTGTTTACTGCTCGCAGTGATATTTATTATTATTATTAATATTATATTGTAGGGATGTCCAGATCCGATCACGTGATCGTAAATCGGGCCCGATCACGTGGTTTCAGACTCGATCGGAATCGGACGTTACCTCCTGATCAGGACTCGGATATATGTATGTATATATATTCTCATTATTTTTTTAACACATCGCTAAGGGTTAAATAAGGTGAATTTAATAAAAAAATAAGGAACATCCTGGATCTGTTTTATCACTCTTCTTTATTCTTTTTTTTTAATGTATTATAGAAATATCGGATCGGGACTCGGTATCGGTAGATACTCAAAATCAAATGACTTGGACTCGAGGGCAAAAAAACCTGATCGGGACATCCCTATTATATTGTGTTTTTAGAGGAGCACTGTCTAACACACTCTACTCGGTGGCTACCAAGGTTTTATGACACATAGACTGATGGACACAACAAGAATGAACATTTCGAGAAGGCATATTTTAAATAAATTAAACTTTAATAAAAGATAAGTACCGTATTTATGGCTTTACTTTGAACACTGTTTATCACATTATCAATACTGTTTTTCACAACAAATCCTTTTGTTTTGTTCATCTAAATAAATAAGCTATATCATATTGACATCTAAATTCATTCATATCCTGGAACCCATTTGATCAACATGCATGCATTTTGATCCATAGGCATATTATAAAAAACATTTCATAGTCAATAATTTTGCTTTGACATCACAAATAGTTCTCCTCTACATATCCCTTGCAAAATCTTTAAGACGTTTATCATTTTTAAAATATAAAAGTGATAATCAAATAGCATTTTTGTTTTTTGTTTTTAGTTCTTTAGTTTCATAACTGAAATTGCTCAGTGTAGCCTATATGCATATGGGGTATGTAAACAAGATAATTTTTTCATTGCTTTAAAAGAATACTGTCAATGAAGAATAGCAGGCTTCATGTCTGTGATTCCGGGTGTTTTTAAAACCTCTCGGTTTTTCGGTCGTGAGGGTAGATTTCTTGCAACCATTCCTCCATAACAAACTTTTCCCCATCGAAGTGTGAAAAATAGCGCTCTAGAGTAGGAATGTCCGGCTGTGGCACAAGACAGACACAAACACTGATTAAGATTAAAACTGATCAAGTCCAAACAACCTAGAAGACAAGGTGAACACGAAAGTTAAAAATAGGCAGGGAGGGAGGGAGGCATAAAGGATTTCTCTGCACCTCAAAGCCTTGAAAGAGCTTCACGTTATTCTGGGGGATGTATCCGATCAGTATTGATAAGGAATCAGGCCCACTGAACACAATTCTGTAATGAGGCGTGTCCTTGGCTCTCACCAGCTACACACAAATACACATTTTTAATTGACTACTGTTTTATTTCTGTGGTTTCAGGTTATGCCATTGATGACAAACAGCGTTTATCTATTTCACAAACCTCTGAGTCTGAGAATTTCTTTCTCCTGATCCACTCTGGGGGGGCTTGGAGTCCTGCATCCCAGCCCACTATCACTCCAACCATTTTATTCTGCGTCTCCATGATAACTTGACCTACACGGTGCAGCACGTATGCCGGCCTGGGGCTTCGCACCTCCCTTGAGACTGTTCACATATAAGCCCATATCATGTTCTGTTACTTCTATTTTTCCCATAATCAAAGAAACTGTAAATACCAGATTACATGAATATACACTATATTGCCAAAGGTTTTGGGACGCCTGGCTTTACATGCGCATGAACTGTAATCCCATCCTTAATCCGTAGGGTTTAATATGGAGTTGGCCCACCCTTTGCAGCTATAACAGCTTCATCTCTTCTGTGAAGGCTTTCCACAAGGTTTAGCATTCTTCTAAAGCGTATTTGTGAGGTGAGGCACTGATATTGTACGAGAAGGCCTGGCTCGCAGTCTCCGATCCCAAAGGTGTTCTATCGGGTTGAGGTCAGGACTCTGTGCAGGCCAGTCAAGTTCCTCCACACCAAACTTGCTCACACATAGGTCCATAAAGGTCTTTATGGACCTTGCTTTGTGCACTGGTGCACAGTCATGTTGGAACAGGAAGAGGCCATCCCCAAACTGTTCCCACAATGTTGGGAGCATGAAATTGTCCAAAATGTCTTGGTATGCTGAAGCATGAAGAGTTCCTTTCACTGGAACTAAGGCGCCAAGCCCAACCCCTGAAAAATGACTCCAAACCATAATCCCCCCTCCACCAAACTTTACACTTAGCACAATGCAGTGAGGCAAGTACCGTTCTAATGACAACCGCCAAACCCAGACTCGTCCATCAGATTGCCAGACAGAGAAGCGTGATTGGTCACTCCAGAGAACACGTCTCCATTGCTCTGGAGGCCAGTGGCGGAGTGCTTTACAACACTGCATCTGACACTTAGCATTGCACTTGGTGATGTAAGGCTTGGATGCAGCTGCTCGGCCATGGAAACCCATTCCATGAAGCTCTCTATGCACTGTTCTTAAGATAATCTGAAGGCCACATGAAGTTTGGAGGTCTGTAGCTATTGACTCTGCAGAAAGTTGGCGACTTGTGCGCCTCAGCATGCGGTATCAGCAGCATACCTCTTCGTGGCTGAGTTGCTGTTGTTCCCAACTGCTTCCACTTTGTTATAATACCACTAACAGTTGACCGTGGAATATTTAGTAATGAGGAAATTTCACAAATGGACTTATTACACTGGTGGCAACCTATCACGGTACCACGCTCAAATTCACTTGAATTCTTGAATGCTTGAATTCACAAATGTTTGTAGAAGCAGTCTGCATTCCTAGGTGCTTGATTTTATACACCTGTGGTTGGAACACCTGAATTCAATGATTCGGAGGGGTGTTATACATAACAGGTGTCCTAATACTTTTGGCAACATAGTGTATCTAAATAACTGCTGTAAGATCATTACATGTACCTCCAAAGTACCCTTGCTCATTATCATGCATCAACAGGTCAATTTCGAGTGCTTCTTCCAGAGTTTGGTACTGTTCCTCTTCCTCTCCGAAGGACCTGTAAAGTGACACAACATCACACCTCAGCCTTCGAGTGCATTCAGAATGACTTAAAGAAAGAAATTGCATACTCTTACGGTAGTTTAGGAATCCAGGTATTTAGCCAGTCGACCCAAGCAGTTGGGTTCAAGTAGGATCTTCTCATGGAGTCCCATGTGTCAAGGATACTAAATAAGGAATACGTAATGAAATATTTCAAAGAGTGAACATTCTGTCACTTTAATTGAGAGACTATGAAATACAGTCACAAATGTGGACATGCTGTTATTGTAGCTTTAATGCTTGAGATTTCTTTAGTAGATAAATATACATTTGTTTTCTTTTCAAACCTCTGACTAGTAATGCATTTGTAGTTCAAATTAATTTGTTCCTCTGCATGGCCATGTTTTCTACTTTAATATATTTTAAAATGTCATTTATTCCTGCGATTTTCAGCATCATTACTCCAGTCTTCAGTGTCAAATGATCCTTCAGAAATAATTTCTTATTATTATCAATGTTGAAAAATGTGGATATTTTTTTTATTCTTTAATGAATAGAAAGTTATTTAAAAAACAGCATTTATTTGAAATGACTTTTTTTGTAACAATGTAAAGTCTTCACTGTTACTTTTGATAATTTTTTTTGCTATTAATTAAAAAAAAATCTTATTCTAATGTAATGTAATATAAATGTAGGCCTATATCTGTGTGTGTCTACATATACAGTACCGGTCAAAAGATTGGAAACATTACTATTTTTTTTCTGAAAGAATGTTTTTGTTTATGCTGCATTTATTTGAAATACAGAAAAACTGCAATATTGTGAAATATTATTACAATTTAAAATAATGGTTTTCTATTTTAATATACTTTAAAATATAATTAATTTCTGTGATGGCAAAGCTGAATTTTCATCACCCATTACCCCAGTCTTCAATGTCACATGATCTTTCAGAAATCATTCTAATATGCTGATTTATTATCAATGTTGGAAACAGTTGTACATTTTCAGGATTCTTTGTTGAATAAAAAGTAAAAGAAAAAAAAAGAACTGCATTTATTTCAAATAAAAATATTTTGTAACAATATACACTACCATTGTTATTTTAAAATAAATTAATACTTGTATTCAGCAAGGATGTGATACAAAATGTGATAATTGTAAATTGATACAAGTGATAGTAAAAGATTTATATTGTTAGAAAAGATTTCTGTTTTGAATAAAACCTTTTTATTCATCAATGAATCCTTAAAATAAAATAAAAAGGTTCCAAACAATATTAAGCGGCACAAAACTGAGTATCAAATCAGTATATCTAGAATGATTTCTGAAGGATATGTGACACTGAAGACTGGAGTAATGATGCTGAAAATTCAGCTTTGATCACAGAAATAAAGGATATTTTAACGTAGGCTATATTAAAATACACAACCATTATTTAAAATCGTAATAATATTTCACAATTACCATTTTTTATGTATTTTTGATCAAATAAATGCAGGCTTGATGAGCATAGAGACGTTTTCAAAAACATTAAAAATAGTGTTTCCAAACTTTTGACCGGTAGGCTACCGGTACTGTACATATTAACCAAAAGTCCTAATGTAAAAAAATATATATTGTGTCAAACGTATGGCGTCCGAGTGTCCTATACCTCTTTTTTTATGTGTGTGTGTTTACCTCTGAGTAGCGATGTGTCGTTGTGTCGCGGTGCCGCTTGTCCATCTGGAGATGATATACTGCGCAGGTAAAGCTGACAGCAGCAGAGTCAGCTGCAGGATCACACCTGACGTGATTTGAGGCATCACTGCCTGCACATTTAACATGACAGATTTCACATTAGTAGCCTGCATAAACATATGTTACTGTTGAAGTTTTAAAAGTATAAAATATGCCTGTATGTACACTATATATACTCTCCAATATTTCTTCATCACATTGCACAGTTAAAAGTAGCCTACCTTACCTTATGCAAGAACTTCAGTGAATAAGCACTGGATTCACTATTGTCAGAGCTACAGTCAGAGATACTATTTTTAACTTGATAACAGGAAGAGCTCGCCGAAACTCTTAGCTTGTTATGCGTAGTGTAAGCATTGCCTTGAAAACTGAATATGAAATTTACATGCGGGCAGTTTCGGTTAGACACCTGCGCCTTCAAGTTGAACATTAGTAGGCTACTAGACAGTGCGCGTCCAATAGCGGCTGCCCACGAGAAGAGGTGTGTACGCGCCTCGCGCCGCCACGTCAGGCGCTCGCATGTTTTGTTTTGTAAGCCAAATATCCTTAATCGTAAGTCAAATATCCTGAATCTTAAGTCACTTAAACACAAACACACACACACACACATCTTTCACAACAATAAGCACTGTTAGTAGTGGGCATTCATATTCACAAGTCTGGTTTCTGATTAGTTGATTAGTCCAGCCTAGTTGATTTAGTAGCCTCATTTTAAAAAATGTTGTCATAGTTCTGAAAAATGTGTTAAGTGTCTTAGCAGTTGTTGTTTTTTGTTGTTAAGATTTGACATACATGTATATAATATTCCTATATTTAATATTAAAACAGCAGGAATAGTCAACAATAGTCATTAACTGAGCCTGTTCTTTTTTTAAATAGGCTACATTTTATAATTAGCCTTAGCCTATATATATCATACATCATATAACATTACATATATAGGCATAACATTATGACCACTGACAGGTGAAATGAATAACACTGGTTATCTCTTCATCACTGCACATGTTAGTGGGGCACATGTTTGTTAGGCAGCAAGTGAACATTTTCTTTTACATCACGTGGATGGCCGGGTGCGTGTGCGTTGCTTACCTGGGTAACACATGGCACCAGGATGCGAAGAAGCTAAGCCGGTGGAGGCAGTGTGATGCTTTGGGCAATGTTCTGCTGGGAAACCTTGGGTCCTGCCATCCATGTGGATGTTACTTTGACACGTACCTGAGCGTTGTTGCAGACCATGTAGCCTACACCCTTTCATGGAAACAGTATTCCCTGGTGGCTGTGGCCTCTTTCAGCAGGATAATGCGCCCTGCCACAAAGCAAAAATGGTTTAGGAATGGTTTGAGGAGCACAACGAATTTGAGGTGTTGACTTGGCCTCCCAATTCCCCAGATCTCAATCCAATCGAGCATCTGTGGGATGTACTGAACAAACAAGTCCGATCCATTGAGGCCCCGTCTCGCAACTTACTGGACTTAAAGGATCTGCTGCTAACATACACATTAGGTGGTCATAATGTTATGTCTGATCGGTGTATAAATATATAATATTTATATATATATATATATATATATATATATATATATATATATATATATATATATATATAATATTTTTACCAGTTTTATTACTATTTTTATCTTAAACTATACTTTTTAAATATACATATCATTTAACCTTTTCCAGCATTTTTTTATTTGACGCGCACTTCCAAATAATGCACGATAGAGAGCGCTGCTCTCCACGAAATTGTTTATCATCAACCATTCAATGCTTTAAATTTTAACCTTCATAAAGTAACATTTGTTTATTTTTAGTAGTTATAATTTATGAATGATCATATAATATCAATCTGATGCATGTTAGGTAGCCTACCAATCTATTAATATATTTACATATTACATTTCGCTCCACTCCAATCAATACAGTACATAGCTGAAGAAATTTTGTAGAGTTAAATTCTAACTTCACAACAGAAATGACCATGATTGTTGACAATTTATGAATTTTGCCTGATACTTCCAAGTTTCCCATGACCGAAATAAATGCAAAAAATTATGTGAATGAATGAAAGAACAAGAGTTTGTGGAAACACAAATGTTTATTTCCTTAAAATATCAGTATGAACTAATCTGACAGCAGTACACCCTACACATACATCCTATTTAACGTCTTTATTTACACTTTTTCCTTTATATAAAAGTATACAAACTAACATAGAAAGACCTCTCAGTCTGAGGATACAAGACCGGAGAGGGGAAAAAGACCCTGACCCCACAAACATGACTGTACCTTCAGATTTAAAAGACTGGAGAATATATGAACATGCATCCATCTTTGATCTCCCCTCTAAAACCTGTCAATCAGTTCATACGATGTCACTTCCTGTGCAGTATGGTGGTAATAGAGGGGTCGTGAGTCAGATATTATACAGTTTTCATGTAGCAACAGATTATAAACACCAGCTCAATAAAACATGGGGCTTGTACATAAACACAAATACAGAAACGGACTCAGACATGCATCAACTGCATATAAAACAGCCACATACATACCCACCAAACAGTCTCCTACATAAACTTCCACAACCAAAAACATTCAAAGGCTTTGGTTCATCAAACCAGTTTTAAAGCTATGGGCTGGATTAGCTCTGTTGTAATGGATGACCCAGACCACAACTGCTGAGAGTACGTAAGAACCTACAAAAATCACATGGCAACAAACCAGACTGAATGCCTCCCTTTTAAAGGAGACTACGCTGCATATGTGAGTCCGGACTTTAAGGTGGGATACAACACATTAACTCTTCAGTTGTATATCACACAGACAGACACGTACAAACGCACAAAAAGTCAAGGCACATTCAAAACACAGAATACGACATGCACACTGCCTCTTGTGTGATTCGCTGCCCTGTAGTGTCTACCGAGTCTATGCATCAGAATGGGAAATGTCAAACACAGTGTTTCAATGCGATAGGGCAAAAACAAATGCTAATGAAATGAGCAGTTCCATAGTAATTCAATGAATTAACCTAATACAGAAAAAGAGGCCTGCTCTCCGGGCTAGATGAAACTAAATGTAGACTGTTGAAAAGGTGAGGCAATGAACGTTGCTACACACATTAATAATTCTGTCGATAGTGGTTTGTAAGAGTATACAGTGCCATCAAAAGTATTTGGACACTTGAGGAACATAAAATGTATTAAATGTCATTGCATTAAATATCAAACTAAGTGGCATCTATTTTAAAGAAAGCAAATGTTTAAGCAAAATATTTTGTCAATATTTGGACACTTACTGGTTGTTCAGCATGTTGGTAGTTAATGACTGTAGTTACTCTGCTAGGATACCTGAGTGAATTTGAGGGGAATATCCACTAAAAATCACAAAGTAGGGCTGTCATTTGGATTAAAGATGAATTGTAATTTTATACAAATTAATTTATTCTCATGATTTTCTAATGAATTTAAATAGTCACAATTAACTACACTGCTGTTAAAAGATCAAATAAATGCTGGTCTTTTGAACATTTTGAATTTGAAGAATCCTGATAAAATTGTATCACAAAAAAAATTATATAAATATTTTATTATATTTATAAATTATTGTATTATTATATATATAGTGACAATGATAAGACATTTCTCGTGTAGCAGCATATTCAATTTCTGAAGGATCATGTGACACTGAAGACTAGAGTTATGATGCTGAAAATTCAGCTTTGCCATCAGAAATCATTTTTATATATATTTTAAATAGTAATACTATTTCACAACATTACTGTTTTCACTGTATTTTTGGTCAAATAAATTAAGCATTGGTGAGCATAACAGACTTAAAAAACATTCAAAAAATCTTACAGATCCCAAACAGTATTTTATATATGAATATTTGTTGAGTAAAGCCTCCAAATGAATGTGTTGCTTAAGACACTATCTTGTTAGAATTAGTTAAACTTTGAAAGAGTTTACATTCATTTTTTAAATGTTTGAAAAAATAAATAATTAGTAATAATTATCAATCATTAATATGATTAAATATTCCAACTTTACATATTACATTGTTAACCATAGTTTCAAAGATTGCTAAGAAAACTGTAGGTCTGAAAAGCTCTACCATCTGATTTGATATTTCATTCTCTAATGCAATGACATTCAGACATTTTAAAACTGTGGCTTAAGTGCCTAAACACTTTTTGTAGTCACTGTATTTATAAGTCATGGTTCTAGTTAGGATCACAGTGCATTCTGGGAGCCTGATAAAACAGGCAAGGAGTGATGATGTCACTATTATAACACATACGCACACACACACGCACACACACACACACACACACACACACACACACACACACACACACACACACACACACACACACACACACACACACACACACACAGTGGTCATTTGGAAATATGCTGCTCACTAATCTCTATCCCAACAGATCAATAACACACGCTTGTACTGAATAAATCAGTACGCCAAAGCATCAAACACTCTCACACACACAAATCAGGGAGTACAAAGGAGCCATAATGTATTGAAAGTATGAAAAGGCACAAGGTATTGCTAATTATATAAAAACATGCGTGAATTACCACTGCCACTGATCATGACTTGCAGAGAAAGACATTAAAAAGACAACACGGGAAATTTATGAGATCCTTCTCTGCACTCCACTACAGCTTTACAACCACTTACACAATGATCTGTTAAAAATAGATTTTTTTTAACAAGTGTTTGATTTGTTGCCCTTAGCAACAACTGTGTAAAAACAATGCATAAAATAAACAGTTTAAAGAAACAAGACAGAGTAAAAGCTCAAGTTATTTCACACACTCTCTCTCTCTCTCTCACACACACACACACACACACACACAAACACACACACACACACACTCAACAATCCTCATGTAAGTGCTTTCTTGAGAGATGAAATCAGGTATTTGGATTCATAAGACTGTTTAAGTACCTTTCTTCACTGGCATTCAATATAGTGCATATGAAAATCAGTATTTAACTGCATTTGTGATTTTTTCTGTGGAAGAAAATGTATATTTTGGGGGATTTCAAGGGGCTGTGACTCTTGAAGTCTCTAAAAGAATCAAAGATTCAAAACGTGATAATCAATTTAGAGAGTCAGAATGAAAGATTCAGATAATCATGACAGTCTGATAGCAGCAGGAATGGTTCCCCCTCCCCAGCGGGGTGAGGATAAGGGGTTGTGTCGCATAGGACATGCAAAGTTGGCATTGTTACCAGCCAATAAGGTTGGCTTTGGCCTTCTCGGTGAGCTTGCGGACTCTCCCCTTGCTTGACGTGCCGAAAGTAATCGAGGAATCCTCAAACAAAAGCTGTCTTTGCTCTTCCTCAGAGTCTTCTTCGTTATAGAAAGCTGTCCTTCGGCCCTGGTTACGCGTTCTCATCTGCCCTTTCGAACTCCCATCCCCTTCCATATACATTTCAGGCTCCTCCCTTAGGGCGGGACCTGATGTAGGGGGCGTGGTCTCTTCATTGCCACGCCGACTGCTCCTTCTGAGAGTTTTGGGGCTCGAAGGAGGTGGAGTATCTGTTGTTCTGATTCGTGGTCTACCTCGTGGTTTCTGATACTCTGGAGTCACTACACCTGAATCTGAAAGACTACTGTCCTGGGCTGTAGAAGAAGCCCCGCCCTCATCACCAGTAGACAGAAGAAGCTCTTCCTCATGGTCGGAGTCTCTTTGTAGGCACTCCAGGTCTTTCTTGCTTTTCCTCCCTCTCTTTTTTCCAGAGGCCTGGGGCAATGGGGGTGACGGTACCACTACTGGTGTCGGTATTTGTGCATCTAGTCTAGGTCTGCCCCGGCCTCTTCGTACAACTCCAACAGTCACTTGACTATGACCATTCAAATGCAAACTGTTCTGAGGAGGAGAGTTGTGATCGACTGGACCTAAGAGGGAATGAACATATAAGTACAGAACAAACATATACTCATTTTATATATGCACCCTGGGAATCAATCCCATGACCCATGGAAAGAAAAAAAGTTTTAATCAGCTGAAGAATTCTCAGTTCAGTTTAAATCATTTTACCATGTTTAAATCTAGACAAATCCACAGATTTCCCCTAACATTAGTGCAGAAAAGGAATATATATATTTACACATACATATAAAATGTATTGTACATATTAAAACATTTAAGAAAAAATTTAAACACAGGAGTACTTAAAGTTCATTTAAATCTTTAAAAAAATAATTGCAGAAAATGAAAGAAAAAAAAGTTTAAATTCTAAATTAGTACAGAAAAATAAAAATCCATTTAGGAAAAAGTTTAAATCTACTGAAAAAAGATCACTGATTTACTTTACTTTGGGCTTTCAGTAGAGCTACAGGAACTGAAAGGTAATTTCCAGAAAACAATCAAAATTCCCTTCCATATAATAACATCAGCTTTTGACATCAAATAAAAGCTTTGATCATGTGTTACTGACCTGGTGTGAGTTTAACAGGTGTCCGAAGCTTCCTACGAGACTCTCTGGCCCCGCCCTCATTGCTATGAGGAACCACAGAACGCTCAGTTTCCCTGGAGACACCAATGGATTGAGAGTTCTGGGTGCGCAGGACTCTGGAAGAGGGCTCTGCCACCTTGCTGTGGGCAGCGGGAGGGGGAGGAGCTGACTGTGCAGACGGTGCATCTGTGAGTTGGGTTCCAAAGCGGGCCGAGCTGCGGGTCCGACCAGGGACAACAGGAGGCTCAGCCTTGCCGTTGATTTGTGGATGTGTTTGCCGTAAGGAAGGAGCCCGGGAAGGTCCAGCGGGAGTGGGCGGAGCTGCATTGTCCGATCGATGAGCAGAGCGAGAGGAGACCCGCCGCTTCCTTTCTGGACTGCAAATCAGAAAATGAAGCAATTGTTTTGTTTTAGTTTTGCTGTGATTAAGTAAAATGCTTTACTTTTCTGAAGTAAAAACATGTATGCCAAGTTTAGAAACAGTGACCAATTCTAGAGGATAATATTTTTCAATGACCTAGAGGCGGAGCTTGAAGGTGAAGAGCTCCTTCTCCTCTTCACAGACTGTCTGGTCAAGCGCTCCGTGTGTAGCCGCTGACGGGTGAATCGCTCACTGTGTAGACTTTGAGCAGCTTTAAAATCGGTTAGGATCGAACTGATATGTTCTTCAAAGAGAGCGGACAATCGCAGACTCATGCTGTAGATCTGCATGCACAAAAACACAGAAGCAAAAAAACCAACTAGTAAATAAATAAACTAGATGAGCTGGTTTGACTACTGAGATTACAATGTTTTTAAAATTAAATGATAATAATTGGACATGATCTCATACCCTGGACTTTTTGCTGGGTGTGTAGGCTTTGGAGTTGCTGAAGATGAGACGTACATCTTTACAAAGATCCATTGGAGTGTCATACTCTCCTGCTAACAGGCGGTTCAAGACAGTCCCAAAGTCCATAGGAGTCTCCACAATGTCCAAGTAGTCCTGAGAGAGGTATTTTTGATGAACAGGGCATATAAGCAGACAGTGCACTGCAAAAAATCTTTCTTAATCAGTATTTCTGTCTTGTTTTCCATTACAAATGACCAAACGTCGCTAAAACTAGATGTTTATTTTACATTCCTGTTCAAAAGTTTTTGAAAGAGGTCTCTTATGCTCAACAAGGCTGCATTTATTTGATTAAAAAATAAAATTGTGAAATATAATTATAAAATAACCCGTTTTCTATTTTAATATATTTTAAAATGTAATTTATTCCTGTGATGGTGAAGCTGAACTTTCAACGTCCTTACGCCAGTCTCCGGTGTCATGTGAACCTTCAGAAATCATTCTAATATGATGATTTGGTGCTCAGGAAGCATTTCTTTTAACGGAGTGTCTATTTACACCAAGTGCAAATAGCGTGCCTTGTTGGCAAGTGCTATTCACACTAACTCTGCCTAACAATGCTTGGTTGGGTCAAACAAGATAAAAAAACATGAATTTCAATGTCTTCAGTGGTGCAGTCAATAAAGCTTAAGGCGTAAGGAATATAGATTTTGACGCGATCGACCTGCCTTTTGCAGCGCTCGCGTTTCTCCCTTTTCCCATCACATATCACTTCGGAAAGGCATTTACTTTCTGTAAAAATTGAGGCGGCATCCTTTTAATAAATATAATCATTTACACTATGTTATTATTGCATCCTGTTAATGTACAACAATACTGAGGTGCAAATAGTATGTATCTGTCAAAATAAAGTATAAATTGCATGTAATTACTATTTACACATATTGCAGAGAACTGCTACTTTTACATTGTGTAAATGGCACCGATCACTATTTTGACTTAGTATGCTATTTCACTTAGTAAATAGCATCTACAGCTATTTGCACTTAGTGTAAATATCATATATCGCTATATTGTAATAATTTCACATTTAATCTCCTGTTGTCACTTAAAGATTTGAAGCACATGACATGGATCCAGATCTGACACGCATCCGATGTCCTCACAACTCTTTGCGTTCATTTCTTTTTAACTCATTTAAGACTGTGCTTACGAGGATACTCAACAAAGTGGACATTTTGGCACACTTTTGTGTGTCTGTTCAAGTGCGAAAGAGAACTCAATGTGGCTGGCACTGTCTGAAGCGGCTTTCTGTGCGCATGTCACACAGAGAGGAGAATCACTGACAGCAGCCAGTATAAATTTGAGTTATTTTGTGTCTTATCCCGCTTGAATGGTTTAATAGCACTTAAATGAATGATAGTGTGATCATATACTGTAGTGCAGCCAAAGGACGACAGAAATTAAGGCGTTAATTGCGTTAAATATTTTTAACGCGTTAAACTGAAATAATTAATCGCATGCATTAACACGCTAATTTTGACAGACCTAATTATTATTCATTTAATTTGTTTAAGGGTGTTCAAATATTTTTAATGGACGAGACAAAAATACTGATTAAATACTGATGTAGTGTGTGTGTGTGTGTGTGTGTAAATACATTTACACTATTGCAGAAATCCCTGAAAATAATAGCAGAAAATGTATACTTTGCCATGAGAATTTTAGTTTGTCTAAAAGTATAAAATTACTTTTATTTAAAATTAAAATGTATATGTCAAAAATAACAATATACAGTTTTTTTGTAACATGCATCAGAAGGTCGAGACTACGGCATCCTTCATAATTCCCACCCGATGCTACAGGTATGATCTACAGATCTGTGTGTATGCATTTTCTCCATGTGTCTGTGTGTTACCGGATACTCCTCCAGATCAACAGGTTGTCTGAAAGGCTCTGAATCTTCACATTGAAAGATGAGCTCCAGTAGCTCTCTGCAGCGCCCCTTCCAGGCCTGAGGGTCTGATGACGGTTTACTGCGCAGACTCCTCAGGATGGGCTGCTGCCGCTGCTTCTGAAACAGCACCACACTCTTGGTTAGGATGTGCATGAAATGTTATTGCCAGACGTAAACAGTTCTTGCATACATAATCAATCCTCTTTTCTCTGGCATGGTTAGAAAGGTAAACAATCACTTAAATGTATACCTTCTTATTGCGGCTAGATGTACAAGGTGCCTCATGCTCTTCATCCTCATCTTCATCCTGAGTTTGGGGAAAAAAGTGTCAAAGCATGTTACCCACTGACATATAAAATATACACATTTACATTTCCTGAATACCAAGTGCTTGCAAGGCAGCAAAAAACAGTTGTTTAAGGCACTGAAATAATGTATTAAATATTGTTCAATATGACTGGTTATTTGTGTGTGTGTGTTTTAATGACACTTACATCACTTGAATCCGAGAATGCAGTTTTCTTCATACTGTTATATAGTGGAATAATATCTGTACAACTTTGGTCCCTGAAGAACACAGACAAAGTAAAAAAAAAACATGCTTGACTTAAAACTAAATGCTAGGGATGCAGAGATATAAAAATGTTGTTTGACAAACCAATAATTATTTTTAACTAATAAATGGGCAATATTAAAATGTATACTATTTGTCGAAATAAAAAATAAAAAAAGGTGGCACTTTTTTTTGTGAAAAGCAATCGATTCAAATGCTACAAGTGAATTTAATCATCACAGCATTGTAATACAATGTATGTGAATAATGCATATTACATTTTTTATTTCCTAAATAATCAATTTAACAGTGTTAAATCAGCGTCTTTAAAGTGAGTATTAGATGATGGCAAAAGCAATATAAATGTAAAAATACAGAAATTGAATATCCAATATCGGACGATACAGGCGAATTAAAATGCTTATACAGATATCAATAATCAATATGCAAACGCTATATTGTGCATCTCAATTAAATGCTGCTGGTTCAGTTTTATTTGTGACTCACTTACTTGATAAATTGTAGTATGAGGTCAGATACGAATTTGGCAGTTCTGACAATGAACGCGCCTGGTTCATTGAAGGTTTGAGCATTGTGTTCGATGTAGCGTACCTCCCACATCAACGATGACATTCGCCTGACAAAAGATCACCAGAAAACAACACATGCACATATAAATTCAATATCATCTACATTAGTTCACACTGATTATCTGGAATAAATCAAGTGTTTGATTGTCCATTCAGAATTCATGCTGACCTATAGAAACGGTTCTCTAGTCTGTGTCGGATGGTGCTCAGATCTGTGACGTAGGCAACCACGGTGCAGTACGTTGGATATGCCTGCAAGTCCACTGGCAATTCAAATGGCACAGCCACGTCTGGAGGAGAAAAAAAAACTTGTTTATTAACATCCATACCTACTCCAAATCCTAAACCTACCTTAAAACAATACAAATATAGGGTTGGTAGCACAATCTATTCAAGACTGGTAAAAGATCGGAACTGGCGCATTCCACGGACAAGAATCCAGGAACCGCATTATTAGACCATTTTCTAACATCGTTTTCTAGTAAAACCATCTAAAAATAATATAGCATAGTGTTATTGTGAAATATATATTCACAGTAAATGCTGCTCCACACAAACTCAATCTCTGAGTGTGCTGGTTTTTTTCCAATATAATGTGCATTTGGGAATGCATATAAAGTCTGCACTGTTATCGTGTACATGCGTGGAGCTCAGCAACTCAGCAGCTTGGTCAACAAACTCCATTTCTGTATATGCTATGAGTTTGGGTTGCTCATAGCATATACGCTCAACTGAGAATACTGGAGAACACGACTTGTAATACATCAATGTTTCTAAATATGTGAACTGTTGTTCATCGTGATTTCAAAATAAAAGTTTAAACCCTTGCTCTGAGTTAGCATGTTTTTATGTCCACATGTTCTCAAATTGCAGCATTATTCAGTGTTGACGTAATTTCCAGTGAAACAGGAAGACAGGGTGGGACATATCAAGCAGCTCCAATTTTTTTAAACAGCCAATAGCGCTTTGTTTATATAACAATTTGACTAGAGCCTTTCAGCTCGGTAAAGCCAGTTTCCTCGTAATCTCTAACTGTTTCTTATCACAATCTCCTCCATATCGCTTTAAAAATACAGTATTCTGTGCAGAATTCAAATGGGTCTGATATGTTTTGTTGTTCGCTCTTGACTCGCGCATATGATCCGCTCTGAGCTCTTGTGTCTCTGGACCGGAGCAGACTGTGTGTGCACGCTGCGGCGGTGCGCGTGAAACTAACATGAAACCAGATGTCATTCGCCTCAACTGAAAGCATATATACATTGTCTGAATCGTTCCCCATCCCCAGTATAGTTCCCTATGCGCCATTTACCATGTGGAAAATAGTAAATGTGTGAACAAGTGACCGATTTCTGCCGCAGATTCAGCATCTATTTAGGGGGCAGGACGCTTCAGAATCTAGAGAGCATTTGATTGGACAGAAGATATGATGAGAAGGTGAAGTCTGCGACGATGATGTCATAAAAATCAGTGATCTCTTTCAGCGGAAGTGAGAGACTGTAAGTTTTGAATGCTTATATCTGCTAAATGCGAAATTTGTCATTGTTTTGGAACACACCAGCTTCTTCATAACCTTAAAGGGTTAGTTCACCCAAAAATGAAAGTTGTCATTAATGACTCACTGTCCATGTCCAGAAAGGTAATAAAAACATAATCAAAGTAGTCCACGTGACATCAGTGGTTTAGTTAGACTTTTTTGAAGCATCGAAAATACATTTTGGTCCAAAGATAACAAAAACTACGACTTTATTCAGCATTGTCTTCCCTTCCGGGTCTGTTCTCAATCCACGTTCACGACTCAGCAGTGACGCTGCTGATGTAAGACGCTGCTGAAGTGCCCAAGCTTCGTTTACAGTCTGAGGGAGCTCGGGTGCACGTCAGCAGCGTCTTACATCAGCAGCGTCACTGCTGAGTCGTGAACGTGGATTGAGAACATTGTATTGTTCAATAAAACTATATAATTACTTGCTTTTGATACTTTATTTGAACCAATTATTATTGCCTCATTGTTATTATAATATGTATTTTAAGTCATTTTAAAGGCTATTGCTGACTTAGGTCTATTTTTACTGAAAATCTATATATATATAATCAAAATAAAATCATCAAAATAATCGCCCGGTTACTCGATTACCAAATAAATCATTAGTCACAGTCTTGTATCCTGCATTGTTTTGCATTATGTGCCTTTCAGTTGAGTAAAAGATGTTTTTCTAGTCATATATATATACAGGTCCTTCTCAAAAAATTAGCATATTGTGATAAAGTTCATTATTTTCCATAATGTAATGATAAAAAATTAACTTTCATATATGTTAGATTCATTTCACACCAACTGAAATATTTCAGGTCTTTTATTGTTTTAATACTGATGATTTTGGCATACAGCTCATGAAAACCCAAAATTCCTATCTCAAAAAATTCGCATATTTCATCCGACCAATAAAAGAAAATTGTTTTTAATACAAAAAAAGTCAACCTTCAAATAATTATGTTCAGTTATGCACTCAATACTTGGTCGGGAATCCTTTTGCAGAAATGACTGCTTCAATGCGGCGTGGCATGGAGGCAATCAGCCTGTGGCACTGCTGAGGTGTTATGGAAACCCAGGATGCTTCGATAGCGGCCTTAAGCTCATCCAGAGTGTTGGGTCTTGCATCTCTCAACTTTCTCTTCACAATATCCCACAGATTCTCTATGGGGTTCAGGCCAGGAGAGTTGGCAGGCCAATTGAGCACAGTATTACCATGGTCAGTAAACCATTTACCATTGGTTTTGGCACTGTGAGCAGGTGCCAGATCGTGCTGAAGAATGAAATCTTCATCTCCATAACGCTTTTCAGCAGATGGAAGCATGAAGTGCTCCAAAATCTCCTGATAGCTAGCTGCATTGACCCTGCCCTTGATAAAACACAGTGGACCAACACCAGCAGCTGACATGGCACCCCAGACCATCACTAACTGTGGGTACTTGACACTGGACTTCAGGCATTTTGGCATTTCCTTCTCCCCAGTCTTCCTCCAGACTCTGACACCTTGATTTCCGAATGACATGCAAAATTTGCTTTCATCCGGAAAAAGTACTTTGGACCACTGAGCAACAGTCCAGTGCTGCTTCTCTGTAGCTGTTTAGCTGTTTCTGGTTAAAAAGTGGCTTGACCTGGGGAATGCGGCACCTGTAGCCCATTTCCTTCACACGCCTATGCACGGTGGCTCTGGATGTTTCTACTCCAGACTCAGTCCACTGCTTCCGCAGGTCCCCCAAGGTCTGGAATCGGTTCTTCTCCACAATCTTCCTCAGGGTCCGGTCACCTCTTCTCGTTGTGCAGTGTTTTTTGCCACACTTTTTCCTTCCCACAGACTTCCCACTGAGGTGCCTTGATACAGCACTCTGGGAACAGCCTATTCGTTCAGAAATTTATTTCTGTGTCTTACCCTCTTGCTTGAGCGTGTCAATGATGGCCTTCTGGACAGCAGTCAGGTCGGCAGTCTTACCCATGATTGCGGTTTTGAGTAATGAACCAGGCTGGGAGTTTTTAAAAGCCTCAGGAATCTTTTGCAGGTGTAATTTTGATTCAGATGATTAGGTTAATAGCTCGTTTAGAGAACCTTTTCATGATATGCTAATTTTTTGAGAAGGACCTGTATATATATATATATATATATATATATATATATATATATATATATATATATATATATATATATATATATATATATATATATATATATATATATATATATATATATATATATTGTCACTGAAGATTTCTTAAAAATAGTGTTAAAATATTGTCTAATCTCGTCCTCGTGAACGCAATATCGTGTATCGCCTCATCTTGTGAACTAAGTATATTGCAAACCCCTAGGTATATCCCTTCAATTTCGGACAGCCATAGTAAGGATTCTCAGTTATCATGCAATGCTAAATGATAATATCATACCCAAAGTGCAAAGCTGGTCGATGCTCCTGATGATACGTTCACACTCTTCGTCGCGTGTGCGTGAGCCCCACTCTCCTTCTAGGGGCTTGTACAACAAGGCCTTCTGCTCCTCCTCTGTTAGAGGCACACTCAGGCCTAACTCGTCAGGAAATACTGCTGCAGACAGACAGAGAAAATGAGATGGAGGAAGAGAAGAAACATACAATCACAGCTCAGTTTGTATTGGTTATTAAAACAATGCCAGCTGGCCATCAGAACAGTTGATACTCGCGATCCGATGGTTGCCATGACGACTAACATGTTTGTGAGTGTGGGCCAGGTTTTGCCTACTTTGGTGGCAATGTCGCCACAAGAACAGTAAAAAACCTGAAACCTCCAACAGTGTGGGGACCAGTCAACAGTTCCCAATATGAAAAGTATGCTCAATAAACACTCAAATATGTTTTAATGGAAATGTTACAATTAATAAACAAAACTTCAATGGTCACAAAGCCAATTATGTAAGGAACTGTACTCAAGGTCTTTAATCAGAGATAAAAAATACCTTATATATGAAATCAGAGTAGTTTTATATTATTCAACATGGGCGTATGAGCTTGCTTTCATTAGTGCTGTGAAAATGAATTAGCTATTAGATTAATTAAATATGTTTAGCATAATTAATTTTAGCATTTAAATGCATTTACCTAATGCGATCTTACAGCAGATTCATTCTGTTTTGTGAGATTTCTAAAGACTAATTAGGAAAAATGCTTTAGCATATTTGTTTCAATACAAAGCCAAAACAATATTTTACTTGTAAATGATGGGAAAAGAAACGGCAAATTATTTAGTTGAAATATACACTACTGTTTAACAGTTTGTGGTCAGCAATAGTTTTTTTTGTGTTTTTGAAAGAAATCTAAAATACAGTGAAAACATACGCTTCTATTTTGATATATATTAAAATATTATTTATTTCTGTGATCAAAGCGGAATATTTCAAAGCTATTAATATTTCTGTGGAAACAGTGAACGTTTTCAGGATTCTTTGATGAATACAATGTTCAAATTATCTATTTGAAACTAATTTTAACTGTCACTTTTTATCAATTTAATGCATCCTTGCCAAATTAAAATATACATATTTTCTAGGCAAATTAAAAGCTGTTTAAATTAATCGTGTTAACTACAAAAAAATCTTAAGATATTAACTGAATCCTGAAGTGACAAATCAAAATGTTATTTAAATTTTATTCAATTGGGAGCTGTAGTGTTTGGAAAAACACATCATACCTTCATTGGGAATCTCTTCCATGTCCCATGGGCTCATCTTTTCTGTATCTCCATTATCCCAGCTGCATCACACAAAAACACAAAACTGTCAACATTATGCTATCTGCTATTAGAGATGTGCACAAGTAACCGAGTACTCGGACGTGACAGCGATCAAGAAAACTATGATCACTGTGACTTTAAAAAATATAGTTCTTTTTTCTGATTGGTTATTGTGGCATTTTGGGGAGCTACCTGAGGTCCGATTGGTTAGCGTTAGGACAGCGTGCCTTCTAGACAGGCGAAATAAAGTGAAACTATGAATTTGAAAGTGTGCAGTTATGCCTAGAATTACGCTGATCATGAAAATATGAAAAGTGCATGATGTGCAGAGCCAATAAGCCATATAAATAACATTATACCAAGAACACTATTGTAATAGAATGTTATAAAGTATTTGTGCTTTAGTTACCCGTGTTTCAGCGTTTCAACGCATCCACAACGGGAGTTATACATTCAGACAAGAACAGTCAAGTTCATGTGCGCATTAGCATCCTTTTGTGCAGATGTTAAGTTGTAATATGACTTTTATGTTGTATATATCTTAGTTTCATATAGAATGCATTTGGTTGAGTTTATTAACCTGATAGCAAAGCGCTTCAATTTACCAGTATTCATTACCTCTTCAGCGTCAGTCAAACGGAAATGACAGACATCATTGGGTTATTTGAGACAGTCATACTTCATATTTCAAAAACATTTATGATAATATTAATAATCCAGCAGTGTTATTTTTTCAACAGTAAGCCTTGGTAAAATTCTCATCATGGCTTCGAAAACACGCAGGGATGTCTAGGATCACTTGCTAAAAGTACATACAAATACAGATTTAATGCCAATCTGCCATATACATAACATTATAATGAGAACACTATAGAATGTTGAACTCCTTGTGCTTAAACGGTCCGTGTTTCAGCACGTTGGTATGCGAAGAGTGCATCTACAACGGTAACACTATCTGGCTAGCACGTACTTCATTCAAGTTCAATTGCATTTGCGTCCTTTTGTGCAGATATGTTACGTTTATGTTGTGTATCTGAAATCTGATTAATCTCAGGTTGTGTCAAACAGAAAGGGCTTCAGTTTACTGGTTTTCATTCACTCTTCAGCTTCACCTCATGCAGCTATTCCTTTTAGATGTTTCTTTTTCGAAAACATTGATGCATTATTGATAATCTAGTGTTTTTTTTCTAGTCATATTTTCATGTCATGTCTTAATTTGTCAAAATACATTTTCGTAACAGTGTCTTAATGCAAATATTTTCATTATCGATGTGATGATACACCCCACCCCGAGTACTCGTATTTAAAAATCTAGCAGCACTCAAAATGAAACTGAAAAAAATGCCCATCTGTATCTACTATTACCCAAAAAACATGCAACACCACACTAAGCTCACAAAAGATTAATTTCTAAACCTATATACCTATAAACCATGTGTAGTCTTTAACTTAAAAATCAAAGAGTGAGTAAAGTTATACAGCAATTAAAATCAGAAAGATTAGTGGGTTTTAAACTCACTATTTGTTCAAGCAACTTACAATAGAGGTTAACATAGAACCAATAGGTTGTATTGCTTGTGGTCTAATGGCTTCACGTCTGGTTAAGACACGATGTAACAATAATTGAATTACTGTATAATGTGTAAAATGTGTAGATGGACACGGAGAACTGACCAGACATTGTAGCACTGGAACAGAGAGTCCGGATACTCGGCCTGATAAGGCTCCTGACTCTCAATCGTACCAAACCACCAGGCATCATCTATCACTGCCCGGAAACGATCACCTGTCAAATCAGACACAATTACACATGCTCATTAACTCTGTATTAGGAAGCAGTCATTAAAAGAAAGCAACAAATGAAGCTATTTCAAAGATACATTAAAAAAATAATTAATTTAGACAATTACTTGAATACATATTTTCTATATAAGTTCTGTATAAGTAAAAAAATAAGTATTTTTTTAACAAAAAACAAAACAAAAAAAATCAACAATTTTGTTGAATGTAACAAAAAAGCCATTTAATAGAAAATATCACAGAAAGGTGATCCTGTGATCCTTTATGACTGTTAAGGTCAGTAAGCTTTTTTTGTGTGTGTGATTTTTTATGAAAGAGCAATTTGTTAAATCAGGTCAAATGGAGTGTGAAAAAGCATGCGTGTTCAAGGCGTTTGAATACTTTGACATTTTTAATTTTTCAACATGCATAAAACCACAAAGATGACATTCCTAAGAATTTAGCACTTGCATTTTTAACAAAATTTTACAAATATTTATCCTTTTCATCATCTCGAACATCCCTGTGAGTCATCGACCCATTTAAACCCATATAAATAAACATCTGTGCAGAAACACACTCAATTCACACACTAACCTATCATCCAGTTCCTCTGTCTTGCATTATCGAACTGCTGCCGAAGTACCAGAAAGTCGATGACATCAGGCATGTCATGGTATCTAAGATAACAATAGAAATGCGAGTCGCAGGTTAAAAGCCACTCAGTGAAGATCGTTGTGAATAAGTCACCGTGACTCAAGCAGACTGCACTCACTTCATAGAGAAGGAGCCGCCCGTCAGTTTGCCAGTGTCTGGGTCCAGGAACGCCAGCTTCAGACAGCACAGAGTTGGCAAACCAACCTCATACTTGATGCCCACTACCTTCAACAGCTCCTGCTCCTGTAGGCACACAATCACAAATAATTTTCTTTGTTTCATCATGTGTATGAAAAATACTGTGAGGTTAAAATTAATTTTATTGAAGACCTACCCTAAGCTCTAACTTGTGCCAGGGCTGTTTTTTAGGATTTATACTGAAGATCTTGTTTTTTTTGGCCATCTCCACGTAAGCTTCATGGCCTTGACGGAAATAATATACCTGTTCACAAACACAACAAGCAATTAATAAATAAAACTATTTCACATTTTAATTATTCTTTAGCAGATTGTTGCTCCGAGGAATGTATTTTTTACCTCATCGCCCATCTGTGGGCTGAAGGGGCATCTCCGTGGCATGGTGTCAGTGATCCAGGGTGAGGGCAGCCATTCCTCTAATGTCAAACCCTGGTTCTGCAGTTCAGGTATCCTCTGAACGTACAAATCACACAAAACAAATCACACACATCTGAAAGTGAACTGATGGAATTTAAAGGGAGATACTTTTATGTTCTATTGATTTATCTTTATTTTAAATAAATTATAAACAGATTTCAACATCAATTTATTTGTGCTATTTTAAATGCAATTTATCTATAGCTTTTCTTGTTGTACCCTTGTCTCAGATGTAGACTTTTATCTCCATCCCTGATGTATATGATTTCTTTCTTCAGATAAATGTAGGCCAGTAAGAGCTGCGCATGTAAACCTCACTCCCCAGGCCTCAAGTGCGTTCCATGCAAGCGTTCATGAGAGGGACACTGAGACGCTGTGACGTAAGTGCATTGTGAAGCTCATGTGAGAAGTGGCAGTCCTCTGTGCTTCTGCATTAATTCTCATGCAAACTTATGTTTATGTCAAACTGAACTTGTGAATGCACCTAGGACAGTTGGCTGAAAGTGACAGTTTAGTTAAGGATTAAAAGTATTAGTATTTTTCTTACACCTAACGTTTCACTTCAGAAGACATTGATTCATCCACTGGGGTCATATTGATTACCGTTACGATCGCTGTGTGTGGTTTTTCAAGCATCAACCGAGCGGCGCACATTCAATGCCATTATGTGGACTCAGAGATTTGTGTTTGAAGAAAGAAAGCAAGTCTGAATAAAAAAAATCATATACATTGTGGATGGCATGAGTGTGAGTAAATGATGAGAAATATCATATTTGGGTGAACTATCCCTTTAATAAAGTTTGTGCACTTGCATAGACAACAGTGTCAGTGAAGAGCTTGTGATTAAATAAGACATGATGTGTGAAGAACACACAAAAAAGTTTTCACTTATGAAAAATATTTTTGTGTTAAGTTAAGATGTAATTGTAAAATTATACAAAAATTGTGAACATATTAAATTGTGTGCACGTTGGATACATTAAATGCTATCTATGAAATTAGCCTTGGCAAGAGAAAGGAATCTGTAATTTTATTCCAAACATTTCCACCTTAAAAATCAATGATGATATACACTCACCTAAAGGATTATTAGGAAGACCTGTTCAATTTCTCATTAATGCAATTATCTAATCAACCAATCACATGGCAGTTGCTTCAATGCATTTAGGGGTGTGGTCCTGGTCAAGACAATCTCTTGAACTCCAAACTGAATGTCAGAATGGGAAATAAAGGTGATTTAAGCAATTTAGAGCGTGGCATGGTTGTTGGCCCAGATGGGGCAGTCTGAGTATTTCACAATCTGCTCAGTTACTGGGATTTTCACGCACATTTCTAGGGTTTACAAAGATTGGTGTGAAAAGGGAAAAACATTGAGTATGCGGCAGTCCTGTGGGCAAAAATGCCTTGTTGATGCTAGAGGTCAGAGGAGAATGGGCCGACTGATTCAAGCTGATAGAAGAGCAACTTTGACTGAAATAACCACTCGTTACAAACGAGGTATGCAGCAAAGCATTTATGAAGCCACAACATGCACAACCTTGAGGTGGATGAGCTACAACAGCAGAAGACCCCACCGGGTACCACTCATCTCCACTACAAATAGGAAAAAGAGGCTACAATTTGCACGAGCTCACCAAAATTGGACAGTTGAAGACTGGAAAAATGTTGCCTGGTCTGATGAGTCTCGATTTCTGTTTAGACATTCAGATGGTAGAGTCAGAATTTGGCGTAAACAGAATGAGAACATGGATCCATCATGCCTTGTTACCACTGTGCAGGCTGGTGGTGGTGGTGGTGTAATGGTGTGGGGGATGTTTTCTTGGCACACTTTAGGCCCTTTAGTGCCAATTGGGCATTGTTTAAATGCCACGGCCTACCTGAGCATTGTTTCTGACCATGTCCATCCCTTTATGACCACCATGTACCCATCCTCTGATGGCTACTTCCAGCAGGATAATGCACCATGTCACAAAGCTCCAATCATTTCAAATTGGTTTCTTGAACATGACAATGAGTTCACTGTACTAAAATGGCCCCCACAGTCACCAGATCTCAACCCAATAGAGCATCTTTGGGATGTGGTGGAACGGGAGCTTCGTGCCCTGGATGTGCATCCCACAAATCTCCATCAACTGCAAGATGCTATCCTATCAATATGGGCCAACATTTCTAAAGAATGCTTTCAGCACCTTGTTGAATCAATGCCACGTAGAATTAAGGCAGTTCTGAAGGCGAAAGGGGGTCAAACACAGTATTAGTATGGTGTTCCTAATAATCCTTTAGGTGAGTGTATGGTGGAAATTAGATTTGTTTATAACGGTTCATGGGGGAAAAAAATGAAAAAAAGAATGACAGACCTCTTCTGAATGTTGTCAGTGGGCACATTCAATAAACTAATAAGCTTTATAAGTGTTTTAAGGGAGTTTAATTTCTAAAAGTGTTAAAATAACACACAAAGGACCACTCACCTTCCGTTTCTCCTTTGGCTTCTTCTTCTTTGGTAGGGCTCCATCTTTGTCCTGCTTTTCTTTCCTCCTCTCCTTCTTGGAGTCTTTTTTCTTCTCTCCATCTTCTTCCGAGCTGCTGGCATTCTTCTTCTTTTTCTTCACGCTGGTCTTCTTGGGTGGTTCGAGGTTTATGCCAGCATCTGCTGTCCAGTCTGAGTAATCACTGGAGTAATCGCTGTAAATACAAACAGACCCGGTATATATGTGTGGATCTGGCTGATGTATGTGTATAAGGACTATGTCCGATATACAGCACTATGTCATATAAAGTTTGAGGGTAATGAACATTTACCTTGAGCTGCTGTTATCATCAGGCCAGGGTTCTTTTTCCTCTCTCTCTTCATCTGATGATTCTCTGCTTGGAGGTCTTGCTTCTGTCTCTCCCTACAAAAACCAACAGGTACAAAGAGACTGAGGATTACACTCTTTTTTTGCCATTCCCAGAAAACTCCAATGGTTCAAACATAAAATTGTGATATATGTTTCATACAAAAATGTATATATTTTAGGTTTGAATTCAACATCAAGTCTGATGTCACTACTCATCAAAAATCATTTTATAAATCAGTATTTTGTTTTATCTTGTTATATTACTGATCAAGAAAAAAAAAGATTTGCGGTGTAAACAACTGGAAAGTATAAAATGTTCACAAACAAGCCTGTTCACAGCAAATCATGATTGTACTAAAAGCAGGAGAGCACAAAATATTCACAACAATTGTTCCTCTTTCTGACATCAAACATTCATGAAATTAGAATGACTGTTGTCCAAACTGACCAATGACTGCTATTATTTTTTTTAATTTAAACTAAGGATATTCAGAGTACAATATTTCTGTTGCAGTTTGAAGGACAGGAGTTTATGCATGTTTTTTCATGGTGCAAATTATGATTTGGTGTTAGTTGGCACTTACACTGCAGTTGACAGCATGAATCTGGAATACTCGTTCTATAGATTGAGAAACCTGTTATGTATGCTACACTGACACTACAAATGGACAATTCACACTTATAAAATGGATTTTAACACTACAGATGGAACAATAACTCTTCATACACAACGGCAATAAAAAAAAGACAATCCCCACAATAAATTAAACAATTTAATTTCTATATGTTCAAGTCAACATGAACTCAAAATTGACCCTATGTACTTGCGTAACACACATTGCTGTAGAGTGAATGATTAATATATTGCCGTTATATATTGCTTTTAACAAAAGGTATCAACTTGCACTGCCTATGAAATGACTTTCCTTTTCGATCAGTGTCACCAGGTGTAGTTCTCAACCATACAGAAACCACTCTAAGGTCATACAGAAACCACTTTTTATGATTCAATTCCTGATGAAAGTCAAATATAGTACATATATTCTGTTTCTCTCTTAAATAGTCCACATGTACACTACCGTTCAAAAGTTTTTTTTTTTTTCTTTTCTGAAAGATACTAATACTTTTATTCTACAAAGATGCATAAAATGGATGCAAAAATGACAGTAAAAGTTTTTACACTGTTTCAAAAGAGTTCTATTTCAAATAAATGCTGTTCTTTGGAACTTTATATTATATCAAAGAATCCTGAAAAAAAAAGTCTTACGGTTTTCACAAAATATTAAGCGGCACAAGTGTTTTCAACAGGATTACATTGAAAATGAAGACTGGAGTAATGGCTGCTGAAAATTCCTTCAAGGAATAAATTACATTTTAAAAAACACTTCAAACTTTACAATTTTAAACTTCACAATATTAGTGAATTTGATTAAATAAATGCAGCCTATTATGGGTGGTTACATTGATTTTACTTTTCCTTAAAAGGGACATTGCATGTTTTGACAGTACCTCAGAGGCACTGTGTTCTTCCTCGTTGGGTTCACTCTGACGACTCGTTTCCTCCACAGCCAAACGTGTATGGTAGTTATGCTGGTTACCCTGGTAACGGCGCCCCTCCTCCACAGCACTTTCTATAGCATGCTGGGTATAAGGAGAAAGAAAAAAAAACCTCAGTACACACCTGATCAACCTGATCAACACAGAATCTGTGAGGAATATTTCGTGATTTTGGACTCATTTCAATCTGGAGCATCAACTGTAAGTACTGATGTGTCATTTTTAAAGATCTGAGCATTTTTCATGAAGTTACAAGCGTAAACGTGACTTTAAAGCTACTGTTTATTAGCGTATGTGCTCCTGTCAGGCTATACTGTGTAATAATTCCATAAGTGATAACTTATGATCGGAGTGACGGATTATGGTTTCCTTGGTCCTTTCACAAAGTTACAAGCATAAACGCGACGTTAGTGCAACGATAGCTTATTTAGAGTATGGAGTGACGGATTATGGTGTCCTTGGTCTCTTTTTAATTGTGAGAATCTGCTGTAAATAAGGATGTGTCATGTTTAATGCTCGGATAATGTTTCACTAAGTTACAAGCATAAATGCGACTTTAGCACAATGATAGCATATTTAGCCTATTTGCGCCTGTGAGGTTATAATTCCATGAGTACTAACTTTGGATGAGAGTGACGGATTATGGTGGTCTTGGTCTCTGTGAATCTGCTCTAAATAAGGTTGTGCCATTTTTAACGATCGGAGCTTGTTTCATGAAGTTATCAGCAAAAACGCCAAGTCTAAGCAACTGTTATTTTTGTACTCTGCTTCTGTGCTGTTTTTTGTGTCATACTTCAACAAGGAATATCTATAGATCTAAAAGACAGTGGTGACTTTTGGGCTCTTTTTAATTGTGAGAATCTGCTGTAAATAATGATGTGCCATTTTCCACGTTTCATGAAGTTACAAGTGAAAAACGCCACGTGAATGCTGCATCTGTATATTATTTACATATGGGTTTTGCAGGACTTAATTTACAAAAACTCGCGGGCGGTACACTTCGGGTTTAAGGGGTTAAAAAGGCAATGTGTGTTTGTGTTTTTTATTTTTTCACAGCACTCAATGTCATATGGTGATTCTGAAACACAAAACACTTCTCTTGCATGATTTTATGGTGAAATGTGTTATTTTTCATGTCAATCAGGTCAATTTTGATCAAGAACAATATACTGTGGCTTAATTAAACATGAGCGGCACAGCAAAATAGACTCAGATACAACTGATGTGTCCCAAGGGGACAATGGGTGGTACAGCTGTGAAGACTGTAAAAATATAATCAAACATAAAAATTAAAAAAAACATATGGTGTTTATGGTTTTCATTTGATAGTTAAAAGATTAAAACATTTTTGACAACATGAGGTCTCGTGTCTTTTTACATCAGTGCAAAACTAGGGTATGCATATTAAGACAACTATTCATCAGCATGTATTGATTAATCCCATGTTAGAAAAAAAGTATGACCAAATCATGTGCTGGTGAGACCAACTGAGATAGTTGGCAGCACCAGTGCAACCAGTGGAACCAGTTAGTCTGGAGCCCTGAATTTGCATATTAAACAGCAACAATGTTGCTGCACACATACACCATACAGTATTTCATCCAACCTCTGACTAATCAATTAGTGGGGATGATTAGTTTATCTACATTTTAATAAATTTTCAAATTGATGATCAGATATGGTGATTTACCCGGTTTTCTCTGTGGTACTGGCTGTGTAAGCTGCGTCTCCTCCTCTCTGATCTGTAGACGTTGATCTCCTCCTCCCCTTTAGCTGTACGCCAGTTCTCCTGCTTACTACATTCACAAACAGATACACAGAAATGTTACAAACACCTCTATGTATAACTGGAACAAACTGCACACAATAGAACAATAAAACAATAGAAAGAAAGACATGAGAAGGTCTTGTTTGAGTAGCAGGTATCAAAATATTACCAATAGCAGATATATGAATGTTTCAACTTCATTATGCATCATAAGGTTTTAAAACATTAAATTAAGTTTTAAAAGCCAGATTTGCAGTGTGGTCTCAGACTTTTGGTTCTACTGTATTTGTGTGTGTGTTTTACCAAGCTATGGCTGGTGATAGTTCAGGAACGAGGACCCGTCGACTCCACGCCACCAGGTCTCTCTCAGTAGCGATCTCACTGCGAGGAGCGTTACTGTGCATCTGCCGAACACCTTCGATCTGTCCACTCCGTCTCAGACCCACGTTAGGTGGAGAAGAGACTTCTGTGGGAGAACTGACAGATCCTACGCACACAAACCAGACATGCAACCTGGATTAGCATTACTGTCAACAGAATTACCACCCACCGGTTTATAGAGATCATTTGATTACATTTTTACACATTACAGTAGAGATAATTACTCTAGATATTTGATCTTGCCCACTGGGAGGTTTGTTAGGCATTATTCATCATTGTAAAGTTGCTTTGGAACAACATGGACTGTGAAAAATACAGGCTTTCCATGGTTTCAACTTTTGAATGCAACCTTTGAAATCTTTTTTGTCTTATTTTATTTTACATTTAGGTATTATCTTTAAAAGGGGTCATATAATACTTTTTAATGTTTTCCTTTTCCTTCCTTATGTAATTTATTAGTTTTTTTGTGCATGTATACGATCTGCAAAGTTACAACAAAGCTCATAGTCTAGGGATTTATTCTAGCAGAGCAAACTGAAAAAGGATTTTCTGATTTTCTGAAAAAGGATAAAGTTAGGAATCAGAGGTTAAGATTCATTTATAAAGCTGTTCTTAAGCAGTACAACCCAAACGTTTGCTTGTACACAGCGCATTTTACAGAAGACCAACAAGACAACATTTACCACGTGTTTACAGTTGCTTAAAGCCTTGGAAGCTAAAGCTCATGGTTATGGTAAGGGGCATTACAATCCCGACACAAACTTGAGGTGTTTGGCCAATCAAAAGTCATTGGGTCTGCTGGCCAATCAGAGTACTCTGAGCTTTTCGGAAGAAGGGGCTTTGTAGAAATCAGCACATTTCAAACAGACTGGGAATAGAGGTACTGCTATAATGTACAGTATGTGAAAAATAATATGTTTAATATGTTTTATGAACATTAAAGCATGTTAACCGATTCTATTAACCCGATTAACAAAATAATGAACTTTAAATTAAAGGGGTCATATGATGCTATTTTAGAGTATTTACATGAATAACTGATATGGATGAAAAACTTCAAGCACTGTTTGAATAATAATATATACATTAGATTAAGAAAATATAATATTATATATATATATATATATATATATATATATATATATATATATATATATATATATATATATATATATATATATATATATATATATATATATATATATATATATATATATATATATATATAAAATATAAAGAATACTAAATTGTACTTAAAATGTGTTCAATAACACATTAGTGTTTACAGAGGTATCAAGAAACCACTGAAATGTCACTGGTATTAGTATCGGTTGGCATGCTTTACAAAAATCAACCTAAAAAACTGAGATTGTGCATTACCTCTATTGGCTCTGGTGTCAGACCCCAGTCTCTGGTCCTGCTCTTGCTGTAGTCTCTGGATCATATTATCAAGAGGACTAGAGCCTTCTGCAGCCTGCTGACTAACCACCTGATTCAACCCTGTGTGAGGAAATTAGAAACAAATACAGAGACATTTGAGCACCTTATTAGTGTCCAGTGACAGATTGTAGTTGTATGTTTGTGAAAGCTGTGCTTTCCTCTTCAGAGTAAACTGTCTGTTTGCGTTTCTTACCCGATGACGTGAGTCCCATCTGGGGTATGAGCTGCTCCTCTCTACAGTTCTCTCTGCCAGGAACCAGTCTCTGGTAGCGTGGAGGGTGAGGGTTCCCATCCACGTCCACCAGGAACGGCGGAGGCATGAGGTGGGGTGCTTGCTGGGTCTGTTCATCCAGCACAAAGTTATGGGCATCACGGATCAGTGGCCGATAATCAGTGTGGAAGAACATCTGATCTGCTATCTGAAGAACGGATCAATAGATACATTTAGAGTAAATACACATAGACTAATTCTTAATAAAGACAAACAGACAGAAGCTGTATATTGACATCATATCAGTTACTGATATTACAGATTTTTGGACAATATTGCATTTTTAATTGTGCATTCTCATTTCCCCTATTTTCTGTCATCTAACACTCAATTAATCTTTAAACAATAATTAATAACACTGTTAAATATAATCTCTATCAAATCTCACAACGAATATCCATTATCATACTTTACATATAACGTCTAAATTTACTTGTAGCATTTAAAATGTAATAGTATACATAGTGCACCGATATTAAAATTTAGGCCGATATTTTCTAAATGACATTTTTTTTTTTTTTAACTGTGTAGTGTTGTTATTGTTAGCTAAAATTAATTTAGCAATTTAAGCTAAAAAAAATTAGATGGCGAAGAAGAAAACTTAAAACAGAAAATTTGACAAAAAAGTGTTGCCTTGGAAATTAACTTAAATTAATTAGTTTAAATTCTAAAATGACTAAAACTGAAACACAAATTATTTAAAGCTATATAACTAAAACTAGAATTAAAATGAAATCACAGACTGAATTAAAAAAGCAACATGATGAGGTCATGTGACAACAATGTAGCACACAATTCAGTCTATATTTATTTTATTCTGAACATAGTGTCAGAGATGGACAAAGGGCCCTATCATACACCCGGCGCAATGCGACGCCAGGCACGACCAAGTGTTTTTTGCTAGTTTCAGCCGACGCAGTTATCATTTTAACATCCAGTGTCACGTTGTTTAAATAGCAAATGCACTCGGGCTGGTCTGAAAACGAGATGTGTGCTCAGGCTCATTGTTGGCGCGTTAACTGAAAACTGAAAACGAATGCGCCATTGACCAACATAAACCTGGTCTAAAGTCAATAGCGTGGTATTTTTTGTGTTAGTAATATATATATATATATATATGCGTATATGCAGGTACACAACGCGCGTACACTCTGCTAATAACACACACACACACACACACGGAAATTCTGCCATGAAAGGGAATGGGAGATGAGACCCTGATTGGTTTATTGCACGTTACGCCCAAAACACACCCATGACTCATTAAGAGACTAGGTACAACCCTTCTGGACCATGCGCCTGGCATGCCAAGCAAAAGTGGATTCAGACACACCCTAAGTGCACCTTTGCCATGCGCTACAGACCATGTGCTAAGATTGTTAAAATAGAGCCCATTGGCTTTCAGTACCTTGTCGTATCTGCTGCTAGAGCCAAAGCCAAAGATGAGCAGGTGACCGTGAGAGTCAGTACAAGCAAAGTGCTGACCGTCTGGAGAACACTTACAGTCAAAGACTGCACCGTGGCCCTGACCCTCGATCTACACATCAAAATAGAGAAACACAATGAACACCAATAAATCAATAGTGAACAGTTAATAAGTTAATTGTATTTATAAGCATATTTATTTTGGTAAAACATGTGATAGGATCTGATAAAAGAAATGGGAGTGTAGCTGGTTGTTTTACCATGTTGAAGTAAGAGCGTATTTTGACCCCTCTTGCCAGATCCCAGACGATGGCATTCCCATCGTGACCAGCAGAGAAAAGCACTCTTGAATCAAATGGATGTGGCTCCAACACAAACACCTCATCCTCGTGGCCCTGGGGGTGAAGGGCCATGATGACAACATGATTCATCACATATTGTCTCCTTACAATCATTCTGGAGAAATCTTCACATTCTTACCATCAATACATGAATAAGGTTCCCCGTATAAGAGTTCCACACTTTCAATGTCAAGTTGTTCGCAGCTGTGATGACTGTGTTGTCATTGCAATCCCAGGCCACCATAGTCACCTTCAGTTTGGTAACTTTGTCCTCTAAAGGTGGAGGGTTGTATTTGCTAAAAAAGACATAAGAACATAAGAAACATTTTCAAAAGAACAAATAGGAATGACATTTCTAATTTTGCAGAGAGACAAACTAATATACAGAAAGACAATGTTTCTAAATGTTTCCATTTTCCTCATTTCTAAAAAATGTATACAAATGATATTAACGGCATAACAATTTGAGTATAACGTTGAATTTAATAAGAATTGTTTTAATTAACATTGACATTTTCAAAAATGAACTGAAATTCTGGGATTCAAAATGTAATTTAAAACTAGAATTATGTGGAAAGCTGGAATATATTCCAGCATAAAATGTAATGTGGCATTCCAGAATTTAAATTTGGCCTCAGACTTTTGGACCCCACAACAATTTGACAAAAGCTGTAAAAGTTAACTTTAACATTCATATGATTAAATATTTTCATGTTACTACAGGACCTTTATCAGTAAATGATGGAGAAAAGAGCACAAAAAAAGGCTTTACAGTGTTGCATCTCAGTCGCTGCTGTGTGGTCAGAATAAATTGACCTTGCAGGACTCCAAAGTAATTATGTTGCTAACGACCATTTGTTTAGCAAAGAAAATGTTACATTAATGCACAATTAATAGAGCCATACTTTTAAACAGTGATTAATGTTTATCGTACCCAGGCAATTTCATGGCCATGTCCAGGAGAATGCTCCGCCAGTCTTGCTGCTGCAGCTGCCATATCCGTGCTGTGCCATCCCTACTGCCACTCACAAACCTACACACACATTTATGGATTTAGGTATATGTCCAAAAATATAATCTAAAAGAATACATACTCTGAAGCTTCATGAAAAGGAATGAATGAATGAGGCATACTGTAATCAACCAAAATCCTTAAAGCGTTTAGTCAAACTCGATAACATGAGAAAACGTATGGGTTAGTCTGGAGTGGCCAATGCGACAGTGAGTGTAGTTAATATGGTCCCAGTGATTTTCAAAATGCACAATGTTTTCCACCAACCACAGGATTGATTTTGTTAAGTTTATTTCTGTTACACTGATCTCATTTGGCTTGCCATTCCTTGAGCATACAAGTGTTTATAATAGATTTTAATAAAGGGTTTTATTTTATGTGCACTGAATGTGGCTCTTGTATTGTTGACTATGTATTACTCTCAAAACCAGTTATGTGTTAAGAGGTCACAATTTGTATCTGTTGATATTCCCAGAGCGAAAAAGAACAAAATCCCAGTCAAGGTTTTTGACCCTGTGCCTTAACAGACTTCTATGTAAACACGCTTTGCATATAAAATGAGTAAAAGTGTACGTTACTAATCTTAGCTAATGTTAATATCAACATGAATACATTATTAAAATAAAAAGTTGTATTTGTTAACATTATATATACTGTGAAGTAACATGAACAAACAATGAACAGCTGGATTTTAATTAACTAACATTAACAAAGAATAATAAATAATACTATAACAAATGTATTGCTCATTGTTAGTTAATGTTAGTTAATACATTAATACAGTAACAATATCTAAAAATCTTAAAAACAATTTGAGAAGGAAAATTACATTCTATATCATGTTTTGTTTTCAGAGAATATACACTCACCTAAAGGATTATTAGGAACACCATACTAATACTGTGTTTGACCCCCTTTCGCCTTCAGAACTGCCTTAATTCTACGTGGCATTGATTCAACAAGGTGCTGAAAGCATTCTTTAAAAATGTTGGCCCATATTGATAGGATAGCATCTTGCAGTTGATGAAGATTTGTGGGATGCACATCCAGGGCACGAACCTCCCGTTCCACCACATCCCAAAGATGCTCTATTGGGTTGAGATCTGGTGACTGTGGGGGCCATTTTAGACAGACTGTGTACGATATACACAGAATTACAGTATTTCAAAATATCTGTCTTGGCGAGTATTCACGCAAATATTATCTGTTATGTCTGAATTAAACATTTGGTTAACTGTTTTTGTCGCTGTTTTTGAAGTAATTAAACTCACAGCTTCACTGCTAGTAGAGACGCTGCACAGACACAGGTAATTCACATGCATCTCTTTCTCTCACTCGCTCTTTCTCAATAGGCTAATTCATTCAAATAAATGGTATAATTCAATCAAATAAATGTAACCTTACCACACTACTTGATCACTGTGTCTGATTTAGAGCAGACAGAGCACTAGATCTAACATAACCATCATTTTAACCCTGACAGTCAAATTTAGCTCTGCAAACATCAATGAGAGCTTTAACTTGTCAATGCTGGCCAATGATCAAAGTATAAGCAGGATAATCCATGGCTAGCGGTGCATTAAAATATTTAAACACACTCCACGGAAGGGAGCACCCATAGATTCCTGTCAGGCGGTTTTTTACCTCCACGTTGTCCATTCAAATAGTTTTTGCCCCATGCTGGCAAAATGAGTCACAATGAGCAAATTTGCAAAAATTAGTTATTTTTATTTTCACAGTTTCTGATGTAGGATTTGTTGGAATCAGACAAAAATTACTGAGCTATACCTATTTGAAGTCGACGGAGTCAGCAAATTCAGTTTTGAGAAAAATCTAGTTAAATTTTTCTGAAGGTTCCTAAACAAAATCACCTAGCAACTATACCTTAAAATCCCTGGTAATAACACCAAACTTGGTAAGATACAGTACAATAACAATTCAGATACAGTACCGCACGGATCTATTATAATACTGTATTACACCACATATGTTTTCCCCCAACAGTTAACCAAACGTTTAATTCAGACATAACAGATAATATTTGCGTGAATACTCGCCAAGACAGATATTTTGAAATACTGTAATTCTGTGTATATCGTACACAGTCTGTCATGTGTGCACTGTTCAGACTCATGCCATCGAGAATTTTGGAATGTTGGAATGCTGCGCTTTAAAACGATAACAAACTTGTGCTGAGGGGAAGCACTAGTGGCCGAGAAGCGAGCACTGCATTTTTATAACTGCATTTTTCATGAACAAAGGAACGGTACTCCTCTCTGAAAACGTACAAATAAAGATACTTTTAGATGTTTAATTGCTATTTTGAGCACTGGGATCGGAAGATGAGGGCTTAACTCTTTTTTATGAAAACCTCAAATTCCACCAAAATGTACATTTTTCACTTGCTTTGCCTGTAGCTCGAAATTAGCCTGTGCGCATTCCGATTATTTTTGCAGTCTACAAAGCAGTGGCATAGCATTAATGTGAAGACAAAAATTGCATTAGACTGCAAGGTAGGGAGGTTGTGTGTGACGAGCCGATAAGTTTGCATAAACATAAGAGTGCATAACACTATGAAGTAGTATGGCTGTAAAAATGAGTCAGAGTGTTACCCAATTAAATAAGACTGCAACCAGTAACACACAATGCACACACAGTCTACTCATTTGTGGCATGGACATCTTTTTGACAGTATACTCTTCTGCACTTCTATTGATTTGTGAGATTTCTTCCCTTCTTATATATGCAACACTGGATGCTCCCTCCTCCGGTAAAAAGAAACTGTTCATGTGAACATCCATCTTTTTAATTCCTTAGGGACCTGTTACAGACCTCTCCATCCTACTACTCTCCTTCCCTCTCCTTCTTTTCTCCCTCTTCTCCTGTCACACTCTCTATTTCCCCTTCCCCCAATGCAAAAACATTTGCTCATTAAAGTAGAGCGAGTAAGGAACATAAAAGAGATTGCAGAGACTGAATAAAGAATTGGTGTGTGGGTAACTGTCATATGCCTGTTGTTTAAGTAGAAAGACATTTCACGCACCAGAATTCTTGTACGATGTGTATCGTAGGCATCTGACATGCATGTTTGTGTGTGATAGGAACAAGGGTATTTTTTTCTGCTGACAACATCAGCTCATAATAATTATAAGAACCCCTACATCCCATTAATCCAACAAACCTGACATACGAACACACACTCTCTCTCGAATTTGCACATGTACACAGATAAATGGAGCTAGTGTTGCTCACCTATCTCCACTATGGGAGAACTGGATGCTGTCGACTTTATCCTGAGGAAAAATATGAAGTCATTAAAAAACATGAGGGGAACCTCAAAACAATAATGTATTCCTGCAACAATAAAGCCAGAAAAGAGAATGAAAATGAGGTGCTTTAAAACAATAGATCAATATTATATTAATATTAATATTTTATATTATATTTTTTTATATACACATTGGGGGGTTGTTGAACTGTATAACATAATAGTTGTAACATGATCAAATTAATTATCTTATATAATGCAAATATTATATTAGACCATTATGAAAAATAATAGTATATAAGCAGTTTATTGTATGTGTCCCTGAACCACAAAACCAGTCATAAGGGTCTTTTTTTTTATTTAGAATTATATCTCAAAGCTGAATAAGTGTTCCATTGATTTATATTTTGTTAGGATAGGGCAATATTTGGCCGAGATACAACTATTTGAAAATCTGGAATCTGAGGGTGCAAAAAAAATCTAAATATTAAGAAAATCGCCTTTAAAGTTGTCCAAATGAAGTCCTTACTCCTTAGCAATGCATATTACTACTAATTTTTTTTTTTACATACATTTACAGTAGGAAAATTACATCATATCTTCATGGAACATGATCTTTACTTAATATCCTAAAGATTTTTGGCATAAAAGAAAAATTTACCCATACAATGTATTGTTGGCTATTGTCACAAATAAACCTGTGCGACTTAGGACTGGTTTTGTGGTCCAGGGTCACATATATAGTATAATTATATAGTAAATTATATACTAATTTACAAAATAGTATAATTAATAATTTTGTGTTTGCATTTTTTTTTGTTAAAAAAGGTCACAAACACAGATTAAAACTTGGGCCATTTGTGCAAAAATCAATACGCATGCTCTACCTCTAACTTTTTCGACATCTAAATTGCATTTTTGTTTATTAAGGTGTAAATGGTCACAAAATGCAAACAAACACATTACATACAGTGTGAGACTCCAGCTCAGATATCTTCTCTGGTTGTCCACCTCCAAAGTAATAAACCCTAATGATGTGATCAGTGCTGCCTGTCGCGAGGAACATCCCACCTGAAATATCATCAAAAATCACTTAGCATTACATAAATTATAATCATTAATACAGCATTAATGTGCATACAAATCAGAAAAAATCCCTCATTAACAAAAGCTTTGTCATCATTTTCATGCAGAGGGAATCTCGCAAATATAAGCAATAACCACAATATGTTGTTAATGAACAAGAACTCAAACAGTTCAAACTAATTTAGACTGTGTAATACCAAAGAAATGTAGAGGAAAAAACTAGAATCTGTGTGTGCATGTCTATCTGGGTGAATGCAGTGGAGTGTTTCTTTTCTTCAGTTATGTGTTTGAAGAGCTCCTGCAGCGATGAACACTCTCCTTTTAAAAAAGTCTGTGATATCTGTCTGACAACAAGATATTTATAGCCTCACTTTGTAGAAAATGTTTAAGCCAAAACGATCCGCTGTCACTCTATAATCTGCTTATAAGCTTTCAGAACAATGAAAACATGGGAATAGTCACTTAATATCACATTTCTATGTAAGCAGTAGCACACACAGTCTTAGATATATGGCTGTCAAATGACAACAATTTGTAGTTGAATTACATGAGTTGCAGGTGAAATAAATCAAATAAACTGCAAATAATCATATATATAAATATTTGATTAAAAAAGCCCACAAATTAAGGTAATAATGTCAAACAAAAACAGTGAAAAAGCAAGCTTAGAAGTTAATCTTGTTTGTTTTATTTCCATATTATTGAGCTTAATTCTATCACTGGCCAACTGTCAATCTGTCCAGTAAATATTTAGACAAGACTGTGCATTTCATTAACAGCCCTAATCAATATAGATTTTCTCAATTCAAACACAAGTTATATTCCATTTTCTATATTATATAAAATATCACATCTGTATCATGTCATATGGTAAAGCAGTTAAGCAAACTGGCAGATACAACTGATCAGTGTCCCAAGTGTCTCATTTTTGAACATATCACATTTTACTGCAAGTGCAGTGTTGGAACAAAAGCATTTTGTCACATGGGTTCCTCATGGGAGAGGCTGTGAATGGTAAAAGAAACTTAATAAAATGGGAGCAGGTAGAGGTGAGAAAAGAGCTTTGACACTTCTGGCCTACCTGCACTAAAAGAGGAACAGATCATCTGCACGCCTGGTCTGGGCCGTTCGACAAATTTGCTGGGTCGCTGCCTGCACACACATACAAAACACAGAGAAGCATGATGAGTGCCAGAATATTGGCTCTTATTGGTCTTTCATGATCCTTATTAAAGGTGAAGGGTGTAATTTCTGTACCAAATGGATTTGCAAAAACAATGGTTGAAAAAATAATAGTCTCAGCACATTAAGTTGGGCAAAGAGAAAGTTTCTAGCACAGAAAAATATGACATTTCAGCTCTGTTCAAAAGAAAATGACATGTTTCTCCTTTATATTAATTCAACTAAACTAAACAAAAAGAGCTTCAAATGAAAACACTCCAAATCTTAAAGTCCCACAGATGTGTGCAAGAATAAAGGAAACTCACCCAAATTTTAGTGTGCATGCGTCCCACTGCCAGAAACAGATGGTGCCGTCAGCCCCAGTGGAGGACAGGAACCTCTTATTGCCACTGCACAGAGGAGAAAACTACACACACACACAAACAGCTGAAACAAGTTTGCAACACATTAAACATGGTCTCTATGAGTGGCTGTGCAATTGTGCTTGACTATACCATACAATGCACAAATATTTGCCAATTTAAATGTATACCATTCAAATGTTTGGGGAAAGTGCAATTTTGTTTTTAAGAAATGAATTTTATTCAGCATGGATGCATTCAATTCTATCCATTAGTGATGTCACGGTGAGGAAATCTTCACACCGGTATATTAAAACAGGTATTATCGTTATGAATATGCACTCACTCTTCACTTCTGCTACTGAGTTTGCGATCATGCGTATAAGGCCTATAACTTGCTGACATCATGGAGCCGCTATGTATATGCGGGGCATTGAAACCGCTCAAATTCAGAATCACGAGTATGCAACTCTGCATACAGGGAGCAGCGGTACAGACCGCACATTTTACAAGATGAGATATTTGTCAATGACGCTCAGGATCTGTTGCACACCAAATTATCCGTCATTGTTCTGTCATTCATCTCATTTCTCCTTACTCTTGTTACATCTGACTTCTGAAGCATTGTGCTGTGACTCTGCAGCTCGTGCTGTATATGGAGCAGAGCAGATGCTTTCGATTTATACTTGGAGCGTCTGAAAGATTGCGTGTACTTCAGTTATCTTTAGTCAGATGCATTTACATTGTGACTGTGCCTCAAATGCAATCATTTGTTTACAGAAGTGTGACCCAAAAGACCCATATAAGTAAGCCCATTAGGTCAGCATCTGGTCAATGTATAATGGGCTCTCCATGGGAGAGGTCCTATGAGGCCATCATCTGATTACAGTATCATTGGCTCTCGTCTCCATGGGGTGTTATTTTATTGCTTGTGGCACATTTGTTACCAGATATAAAGGTATGGTCTCAAAGACAGGTTTAAGATTATTTGAAGGATTAAGTGGCACTGAATACTAGAATGGCTGCTGAAATGTATATTAATATTTCTCAATAATACTGCTTTTACTGATCAAATAAATGCAGCCTTTGGGAGCATAAGAGACTTTTAATAAAGCATAAGAGATATTTAAAAATCTTACAGACCCAAAACTTTTGAACGGTAGTGTATATTTCTGGCTTCTAGTTTCACAGTCATTTTGGCAGTAATAGTTCTGCAGTTTCTTAAAATTAAGGAAAAGAGAAGAACAGAAGCACAATTTGTTCTGTACTTACAATAATGTGTCTGCATTACAATAATCTCTATATTTATATGCACTACTTTGTTTTAAAACTATTTTGTTGGCCTTGTTGTACATAATAAAAGTTCACTTTCTTACCACAGTACTATTTCACACAATGTACTATTAATTGTTTATAAAATATATTTTTGCACCATAACACAGAACAATCAGTCATAATGCTTAGTTTATTTTCTCCATGTACATACAATTGTTTTCTGTGACATCGGCAGGAAGAAAAAATTAATTTAAAGGTCCAAGTTTCCAGTCAAAAGGACTATTAATCACCATAATGTTGACTATTTACACTATTATCCTACAATGGTGTTCAATATGGTTGTCTTTTACACTAATTTAGTGTAAAACCGCAGAAAAGGACCTAGAATGGAATTGATTACACAGTAAAAATCTAATTAGGCTATGTTTGTTATTGTAGGGGGGAAAAAAATCAGTTTTAAATCTTAAATAGAATTCTTTATAGTGGGGAATTTCTCATGCATATCTCTGTGTGGCTGTGAAAATGTGAATGTAAATGTATAGCACACCTGTAATGATGTGATGGAAGCAGCGTGGCCCTCCAGTACCGCCAGCGGGGCGCAGGTCTGCAGGCACCACACTCTGATCATTTTATCACAGCTGCCGGCTGCCAGCAGTGTGTTCTCATAATTCACAGCCATGTCTGAAATCTCTGCCGCATGACCTCTCAGTGTCGCCAGCAAACGCCCGTTATCCGTCGCCCAGATCTTCACCAAACAGTCGTCTGAACCCTGAGGAAACACACCACAAACGGTAACCCCTCGGACCCTGCTAAAGTCATACGTCAGAATGAGCTGCTTTCCAGACGGAGTCTTCTTTCCGAAGTTCTCATCAGAAAGTTTGGTCTCTGTGTAGCCAAATGAAATCCACAAGAATTTAGTCAAGTGTTTTGCAAATTAATTAACTCATGCAGAGATTCCAGCCAATTGTCTGAAGCTAAACCAATGCCCACTGGGTCTCTAAAGATGGACGTATCGAGTCAAATGCACTTAATACAATTAAATAGGCTCAGATAACAAGCTTGGTCTGCAACAACAAGAAAAGAGTGAGTACCAATAACCAAAAACCAAACACAACGTTGATGTCACCCTAAAACAACCCATTGTATCTAAAGCCACTTTTGGAAACTTACCTTGCCCATAAAGTCAACATGAAATCAAAATGACTATTTACTTAATGACTTTAATTCATGTTCCTAATCTTATTGAGAACCATTCTTCAGTGCATGTTATTCCAAATAATTAACTTTCCTTTCCTTCTTTAGATATTTAGATTTCTACAATAGCCTGGGCCTGTGGTCTTAATATTTATTATGAAACATATCTAATGCTATTTACAATTGATTATTGTTTTAAAAGAAAACTTTCTGATCGATCCTGAATATGTATACATACTGTACAGTAGTATGTAGTGGGACAAGTATTAAATTGTTGTTAAATATTGAAATTGATGCTTTTATTCTGAAAGTCTGCATTAAATTGATCAAAATTACATTAAAGGACATTTATAATGTTACAAAAGATTTTCCTTTTCAAAAGTTGCTCTTCAAAAATTCATAATTCATCAAATAATCCTGATTTAAAAAAAAAAAACTGTATTATGCCTTCCACAAAAATATTAACAAGTAGTATAACTGTTTTCAACATTTATAATAATAAATGTTTCTTGAGCATTAAATCATCATATTAGAATGATTTCTGAAGGATCCCGTGACACTGAAAACGAGCAATTATGCTGAAAATTCAGGTTTGCCTTCACTTTTAAAATATTATTAAATAAATGCAGTCTTGGTGAGCATAAAGAGACTTCTTTTAAAAGCAGTAAAAGATCTGTACATCATCCCAATGCTTCCTGCAGAAACATCACAAATGTCTTCTAACACACTATTCTTTGCTAATAGTACATCTAGAGAGTTCAATGTGAATTTATTTCAAGGTGAATCAAACATGCTTTTAACCTAAAAATGCAGCACTGTGGCATTGCATTTCCATGACAACAAGCAGAGGATCATAAAAAGCAAGTGCTACCTACAGCAGTCTTTCAAATAACAGCTTGATTGAAAGATGCTTATTTTACTCAGATAATCAGCTTGCCATTTACCTCCTCATTTCGTAAAACTCAAATTTACCAACATGAAAATATCACTGTTGTTTCCAGAAACACTAGAATTAACTGCTGTAACACAACCGTTAATATGCAGGCCACACATGCATATCGAATTGAGCAGAGAAAAATGATCCCCAAGCCACACACAGAGACGAACATTCGCGAAATCTGTTAAACACAGACAGAATGCCAATGACACACTGGCTAATGGCTCAGGAATATTAAAAAGATTATTTTATTCGTGGCTTGCAGCCAAATCCACAAAAGAATCACTTTTTTCAACATGCGTGCACAGACACGCCCCCCTACGCCGGGAGAAAAAGACCTATAGAAAGAAAAAAAAGAGGAGGAAATACACAGAGAGACCCAGATTGAAAGAGGAAAAGACAAAGAGAACAGGAGTAAGAGAGAGAGATTGAAGGAAAAGGGAGGGAGAAAGAGGGGGAGTAATCCTTGCTGTTCAGCCATTTTTGGAGCATTAAAACTTGCAGAGTAAAATGGAACCCAAGAGTGCACACTCAAAAACACACATCAGCGAAACACACACAAGCACAATCCTACAGGCCGCTTAAAACCAGAGCGCTGACAAATGTTAACAAAAGCTCACGCCACAGGCTGAGTGAGATAGTGTCAGAGAAATGCCTGAATCAAAACCGTCCACTCATACACACACACAGAATCTTTAACAAGTTTGTGGGCATGATGATGTCAGAGAGCAAAAGTATGCCCGTCCAGATGGAACATGACATGACCTTTGACCTCTACACTTATCCCAGAGTCTAAACATTATCTGTCTCTGTGAGCTCAGAAGGCTCACTGTCTAAAAATACCCTTTTAGTCACTAGGAAATTAAGAGTTTCCAGTGAAGCACAACATTGGACAAAAGAAAAGAACTACTCACTGAAAATCCAACAAAGGACCATAGAGCAAAGTCCGATTTATTAAGGGCATGCACTACTGCTCAAAAGTTTAGGGTCAGTAAGATTTATTTTATGTTTTTAGAAGCCTCTTATGCTCAGCAAGGCACCATTTATCTGATTAAAAATAAAAGTTAAAAATAAGTAATATTTTTCGATAAAAAAATATATTTTTTATATTTTAAAGTGTACGGTAAACCTGAATTTTCAGCAGTCATTGATTCATAAATCACTCTAAGGGTACGTTTACTCGACAACAATGTACTAAAGAAGCATAAACGTTGCATCTTTTGTGTACAGACGACACCAAAAGATCCGAATAAAAACCGTACTATGCTGCCAGGCCAGTAGTTGGCGATGTCACAAAAAACTATGTGTGTATATAGACTGAACACATAATAAGTATGCGCATGACGTCACCATTCTCACAAAATTTCCTTTTTTTTTTTGTTTACACAGAGACAATAACGCTATCGTTTTCAAAAACCTGAAACCCGTTTTCAAAAGTTTGCATTTTTAGGCCCCCAAATGCTGTTCATTTAAATAAACGGCCAAAAGGCATAAAATGTTTGACTTTTTAGTTGAAAATGGTGTTGTGTAAACAGCCCCATATATGCTGATTTGGTGCTCAAGAAACATTTATTATTATCGATGTTAAAAACAATAATTTATGTTTACTATTTATTTTATTATAATGATTTATAACAGTACAATAATAACAAACACAATTTATTTTTAGAAAATGTGAAAATGTGTTTTTTCAGGATTCTTTGATGATTGATTAAAACGATCAAAATGGAATATCTTTTGTAACATTGTTAATGTCTTTACTGTCACTTTTGACCATATTAATGCATCCTTGCTGAAAATAAACGTTTTTTTTTTATCTTACTGACTCAAATTTTGAACGATAGTGTACATAGGCAGCAAAAAGACCAATTAAAAAGTATTTAAAAAGTCTCAAAATGTAAGAAAAATTATGTATACATTATGATGTAAAATTAACATGAAATATTCTTCCCTATTTCTAGGTCACTAATCAAACTAAGTAAACTGTGACTGATCATGTGAGTCTTGGTACAGACAGACATTCAGATATTCTTGCTTCCACTGACGCTCTTTGGATCATCCTCAAATCATGCAAGAGGGAACATGATCATCATGTTTTACACAAATGTCCCACTAAATAAAAAAAACAAAATACTTTTTACAAGTGGTCCCAAACCCTTTAAATCAAAACGTATGGAAAACACTTTCCGGACATTATGAATTACTCGGAGACATCAAAACAGGCCATAAATCGATATCGAGCCACATTTACATGTATTCATTTATGCTTTTGTGCAAAGCATCTCACCATGTAAAATAAACACAATTTAACTGTTAATGGTACTCTCAATGATAAACTACAGAAGAGCACTGTAACTACATACAGTGTGAACATATAACTCTCTTACAGGCAAGTCCCTGCTCAACTCATAAAACCACAGCTGCTTTCAGAACCTCAAACCCACTCAAACATCTGGACCAAACAGCGATCAGATCCCTCCATTCAATAGGTCATTTGAGACTGTCATGTTCGTTGGGGGATTTTGCAATGTTAAAGCTCTTGACCTAAAAATTTTTATTATGACACTTTAACAGCATCCTAAAAAGTTTAGTGGCATCCCTTTAAATTCCTTAATGGGTAGGCATACAGTTGTATGTGTACAGTTTAATGAGGCATACAGTCTAATTAAAGCCACAAAGGCTTCACCACTAAGTGGTTTAAACATTATACATTGTACTTGTCAGTATTTGTATGTTCTGACTGCTTAATACTACATTTATGTAGAATACATAGACATTTCTGAATTTATTTAAATATTATATATACTGAATATTAAATATGTTAAAAAGCAAACGCATGGTCATGGTACTTCTCATTACAGTAAAGAGTGCAAAATGCAAATGTATAATATGGGATATATGAAGTTGCCCTCCACCACACACACTGTAAAGGTTAACACACATTTGTATTTCTTTCCTAGTCATTTGTGATCTCTGGATAAGGATTTTAAATATATAGAGAGAGATTCTATATATATTCTATAGATATATCAAATATACAGCAACTTCTAGTCAATTAGTTGAGCATAGCTAGAAAAATATATATGAATTCAATCCAATCTAGACCTGGAAATTACAACTGTCAAATTGCCCCCCCCCCCCCACCCCAGATTTTCCATGTCCTTGAGACTTTGATTTAAAAACAACACTTCCTATTCATAGTGCTTTCAAACAGATTCAAAAGTTAGCAATCATTTTCTGAATGTTTTTATTTTTTTCCATTAATTTGCCAATTTCTTTAAATCTTTTTTGATAAGCTGATATTGAAGTCACCTCTTAGTCTTAAATCCATCCAATTAACATTCGCAATAAATAAAACTCAACAAAATAAATGAATATAGCATCTTCTCCCTGTGGTCAAAACAAAAACATTCCCAGATACACATGCAAGCACACACACACACACACACACACACAGTCTGACAGCACAAGAACATAAACAAATTAAAATTCCATAACCTGATGTAATACACTCCAGAATACTATACTCAAAAAACAGCCAAGGGAGGGCACACAACACGAATGTTCATAAATATGTTTCAGAAACATTCAGTGTTCTAAAAGCCTGCACAATTCAGTTCTATGATTCATTCATACATTTAAAAAAAATCATATTCATTATATATCATAAAATAAATAATGTCATAAAACCAGATGTCTTACTGTGAAGATGCGGCGACCAGTGCGGTCGAAGGTGACACAGTACACAGACGACAGGTGGCCCAGAATTCTCTTGTGCATCTTCATATGTTGGTAAACAGCTGTAGGAACTAGCTGACCCAACCGATATGAGCCATTCAGCCTCCGACTGTATACCGTTTCCACTATAGCACACAAGACATATCCAGCAAAACAACATGAGAGCAAATATGCTATATTTGAATCTACAGCATCCAAAGCACATTCTTATTATAATAATTTCATTTACAGCAAAAACTATTTTTAATGTATGGTCCACAATTTCTAAAACGCATATATAAGCTAAATGTACATATTTCAACCATCAAATTAATACAAAAGTGCTTTTATAAAGGTCTAAGGATTTGGATGAATGTTGTTTCTTCCACTGGAATACATGATCATAGCAACCAATAAAAGGCAACTTACCAATATTGGGCGGGCTTCCATAGATGACTGGCGGCTCCGGTGGCCTGCCACAGTGCAGGGCTGCGAGGGCGGACCCCTTCCATACCACGTGCTTACAACCTGCCAACAAACACGTGGGACTGTCATTAAATATACACTGTAGAAGTGATTGAATCCCTAGGCACACATACACAAACTGGTATTGATGTAAAAAGCAGATAGATATACACTGAAAAACAAAATGCATGATATATTATTGTGTTATTTCTTGGAAGGGCACTAGAAATATTGTTGATAATGTTATAGAAAGTTTGGTAACACCTTACAATAAGGTTCATTTATTAAACATTAGTTAATGTATTAACTAACATGAAATAACCATGAGCAAAACATTTGTTGCTGTATTTGTTCATCTTTGTTAACGTTAGTTGATAAAAATGCAGCTGTTCATTGTTTGTTCATGTTAGTTCACAGTGCATTAACTAATGTTAACAAGATTTGAATAAAATATTAGTAAATATTAAAAATTAACATTAACAAAGATTAATAAATGTTGTAGAAGCGCAGTTCATGATTAGTTCATGTTAACTAATGTAGTTAACTACTGAACCTCATTGTAAAGTGTTACCGAAAGTTTTAATTGCTATGAAATATATTTTATTTTGAAGGCAGCATTATGGAGGAAAATTCCACCATTATTGATCAATTAACATTTCTCTTTCTTTTGCATTTCACATCGGACACAATAGTGAGATGCAATTTGTAAGTATTAAAAAGATTCCCAGTTAAATCCTTTAGAATGACTCTGCCAAATGTGAACGTTTTTGCCCATCTTCAACTTTTGCATTAAAAAGACAGTATCACTCAAAATACACATCTGATCTTACATTGCTTTACAGCAGTTAAAACATTTATTTAATTACTTTTTGCTTAACTTGGCTGTTAACTGGTTCATTTATTTATTTTAAAAATGGATGATGAATATTGAAACAGAAACACTCACTCTTGTTTGTACGTAGCACTGACTGTCGTCCGGCTCCCAGCAGCGAGTTGACTCCAGGTACGCTGGCTGGCACTTCCCTCTCTAAAAGAGGGCTCACTCTCTCACACACCTGCAACAGGTGATCTGAAGAAATGTGCCTGTACAATTTGACCTATACACACAATCACAAACATGTATTAGGACAAATGGATCGGTTTAATACATAAGGTATTTCATATAAGGTTCAATAACCTAAATTGCTGTGTTGCAATAGTGTATGCATAGAAAGTAGATTTCAACAAAAGAGTAGAAAATAAAAAAGCACCAACATGCTTTTGTGTGAGCATAAATGCGCGTTTTTTTTCAATTTACAGTCTTAACATTAATCTACATAAATATATTTTTAAAAATATAATTACAATTATATCATTTAATTAATTAATGACATTTTCTACAACAACATTCCAATTAAATCAAAGCATGCAATATGTATCAGCATCACCGTGAAATAATTTCATATAATGAACGTGTACTACAAATAATTAGATAATAAAATAAAGCATATATTTAAATACAGCCATTTACCAGACATTGTCAATGCATTTACATAATAGCATAATTAAAACCTTTAGAGGATTATAGACGACACTTCGTTTCAAACCAATCCAGTTTTCCTGCAGTTTTCTTCATCTTTCCATATTCTCCCTAGAGATGAATCTAATCTACAGTGTAAAATGTGCGTCCCCCTGCGCAACGCGTCAGTACGGGCATCTTTTATCAAGCCTGTTCAGCAGATCCAGCTTCCACTGCAGGCCAGTAATTAATGTGGCTTTAATTGCATTTAGCGTCATCCTATTGGTCGACACACACACACACACACACACAATACCATATCTAGCCACACACACACACACACACACAGCTTAGCTAATGATTTTATAAGCCATGTTTAACAGTGAGTGAATCAGGCGATATGCATTTAAAAACATTCATTATAAAATTTAAATCAGTATCAGTGTCTAAATATAGCCTAGTTTTGTTAATTAATTATTCCTAATTACATTTAAATTATATTGCGAAAAAATTAGTAATTAATAAAATGTATCAAATGTATCAGTAATTAATCAAATTCTTATTTGAACAAACACTTTATTTAAAATACGTGTATTTATTTTACAAACGTGAAAATATCACTTAGTGTTGTTATTATTAGCATTATTTAACTAATCGTGTGAATAATGATAATGAATGCAGATTGCATAGCTCATTAACATATTGATCGAGGGACTCGAGACCTGGCAACAAAAAAATTTAATTGACAGCGCCAACATCAGGCGGTGATGTCTCGTGAGCGTTATTCCTACACACAATCTGCAGGCACGGGCTTTAACATCTTCACACACGGTAGTGAAATCATCCACGAACGATCACACACACACACACACACACACACACACACGCATTCACTCAATATAATACGCGGATCTAATGGCGTAGCGCGCGCGAGATCCTCAGCGAGACAATCGCGGATACAATATAACAGATTATCGCTAAATCGCTACAAAGTGTGTAGAATATCGCCGTGTGCAAGAGACGACGGAGATACAACGGCACCAGGCTGTGTGATTAACACACTGTTGAGTCTATTAGTTACGCAACTGATATATATTGGGGGTGGCCATAACAGGGGCTGGATCAAAACACACTAAGTTTTTAAAATCAAGATATTTCGGCGTCTCTCACTTCAAATGCGGAATCAAATCGTCTTCCCGAGGGATATTCCCACGTGGAATAGCGAGCTACTGAGAAATGTAAATAGTCCGATTAATAATGTATTTACCTCTCTAAATATCGTAATTAATAAATTAATCAATACGTACTCATTTTCGATGTTTGTATTACCGACCTCGAGTTTCACAGCACGGTCTGTTCAAAAAATAATTCCTCCGAAAAAAAATATTGTCAGGGCAACTTAAAAGTCCCATTACCCTCTTAAGATCCTCTAGGTCTCCGGCTGTGGTGTTTCCTGCTCAAAACGCTTAGTTTAAGAGTGATAAAGTAAGGCAAAAGGAGTATTTTACCCTGACTATGGTTGTATTATGGAGCAGAGCGCCTCCATCCCGCCCCGCTTCAGTCTGTGCGCACTGGTCCCTCCTCCCTCCGCTCCCTTCCCCTTATAGCACCACATTCATGACGTCTCTTTATTTCTACATCAAATTTAACATCTATTTACACCTTGTGCACACCACTGTGTCCAAACTCACATCCCTGGGGTCAGGCCAGGCTCTGGGTTCATCCGATGGCAGTCCTTTCTAACCCCAAGGTTGGCTTTCCCCCGTGTGTTCGGGCTAAGTTTTTTCCTGATTTAAAAATTGCGGGAAATTCAATTTCTTATTTTGCTCTCTAAAAAGTTTTCTCTCGGTTATAGGGATCCCTTACCAAATTTTCGTAACTCCCTGGGTGTTCTTTGCCAGTCCAGTCAATCCTTTTGGGTAAGAGCTGCAATGGGGAAATGGTGTTAAATAGGTTTGGGTAAATTCTAAGGGGTCAAGTTTGTGTTTTTAAACCTTAAATGTGAAATCTGCGTTAAATTAGCAGCCTAAAGAGCAGCGCAGTGAGATGCGACGCGAGGAGGGCTCGCGCTGCTTACCTCCTTCTCCTGAACCTCCCGTATCAAGGTCTGAAAAAAGCACAAAAATAGCAAATTACCGTTCAATCTTCTCCAGAAATGTCGTTTACAGTCCTATTTAACAAAATCACCCACCTCTGCCGCGTCCTGACAAGGTCCAGCTTCTAAAAATCGGGCTATTAGGAAGTACAGTTCTGCGAGATGGGGGAGAATGAGCTACATTAGCTTTCAAGAAGGACGTGGTGGGAAAGGCAGATGTATATAAAAATACTCCAGCGTCATCTTTCTCAATCCCTTTTACTCACCGGATTTCAACTGCGCGACGTGTTTACGCTCAGCAGCCATGTTTAGGGTTGTTTTGGGGGTGAAGGAGAAGGTGTGTGTGGCCGTTCGGGGAAGCGGGTATCGCTGGGCTGCCCTATAGTTGTCAGTGTTTGTTCACCAGGAAGAGCTGCGCCTCCATTCACCCAACACACACAGAAAGTAGATCCGGCACGTCGCTCAAGCCTTCCGCGCTCTCGCAAAATAGTCACATTTTAGGTACAACGTGCTATGCATCGATGCGGACAAAAATCCCGAGCAGTGGGGCGTTTGGGGTTGACAAGAAACGATGTTTCTAAAACATGTAGTTTAATGCGCCTTAAGGATGTTCGTGAATATTTTGGGTTTCAGTTTACGCTCCACACCCCCCTCCTCCCTCTAAAAAGCACAACCCCTTTGCGCAGGAATACACGAGTAGAGTCTAGTACGTACGCGCAGGAGTGTGCTGTCAGGGAGGCTGTGATGCTAACGCTGAAGCCTGAAGGGGAAAAATAAGGCAATGGTGGCTCGTTTTTAAGCAAAAAAACGTAACTATTTATTCGGGCTACGGTTATTTGTTTGCTAAATCCCGACCCTGAGCTTTAATGGCGCCTCTTGTTCCTCGGTCTGTCGACCTTGCAGGCAGCGAAGCTCGGATCTGACACCATGTTTCTTCCACAACAGCATATTGAAGCTTACTAACAAACACCCGAATGTAACCACCGTATTTGTGTGGTTGTGATGTGTATACAATCCTTTAATTTCAATCATACACCGCACTTACTCCAAGGAACCCACCCCCTCTCTTGGTTGTGATTTGGATTGGGAAGTCCTCCATTTCTTTCCCAAAAGCGAGCGGGCAGTAAAATGGGGGAAGGGTAGTAAACAGGGAGAATGTAATGAATTAAACCTTGTGAGTTACAGGAATCCAGTGACTAATGGCAACACCAGACAAATAGGCCATTGGTTATTTTATTTATATGTCACTCAAACACTATATCTATTAAAGAAACATCATGCATATTGTGTGTCCACATCTATTAAATATTGTGTAAAACAGTTTCCTATACTTCTGTCCATAACATCATACTCATTACATACAAGTATTGTACATATACTTTCTTTTTTTATCTGAATGGTAAGCAATAGCAACATAAGGAGTGAGGATGTTGACTTTAAATGAGCCAGTTGATAAAGTCTCATCCTACGGCCTTAAATTAAGTAAATTGGGAACACTTTACAATAAGGTTTCATTTGTTAACTTATACTAACCTGAACTAACTGTGAGAATTACACTTGTTACTGTATTTGTTCATCTTTGTTAACGTTAGTTAATAAAAATGTAGCTGTTCAATGTTTGTTCATGTTTACTGTGCATTAACTGTTAACACATACAACATTTGATTTTAATAATGTATTAGTAAATGTCGACATTACCAAATATTAATAAATGCTGTAGAAGTGCAGTTCATTATTAGTTCATGTTAACTAGTTAACAAACCTTATTATAAATTGTTAAACTGGTTTAGGAGGCAGTCATACAACATTAAAAATGCCAAACCAAGTTCTAACCTTCTGCAATGATAGTGCTGGAGTATACTATTATACTAGTTTATTTACATGTTTACTTATTATTAGTTTACTTTATGGGCTGAACAATCTAAATATAAGATCCCTTGCTTAACGTATTTATTAGTTTTTTATTTTATTTATTATAATCTATATCTATCTATTATATATAGTCTTATAAAGAAATAAGCGTTTGTTTTTGTGCTCCTGCGTACATTGACATTACAACCACAAAGATAAATGTACTGCAGTGTCTTGTTTTAAGGGGTGCATCAACGTGAGGCATTAAACAAGGGAAGTGTTTGAGGTTTGTCTTTTCTTTTTTCTCTGAGTTAAAAAGGTGACTTTGATACAATCTGTGACTGTTTATAAGGATGAGGCAAATTGTTATGTGCCCTTGCTAGGAAAATCCCCAGGTCAACAGTCAGTCTTAACTGCATTTGGTGATGTAACACTTGCTAAACTACTGACACTAAGAGTAAACGTGGAGGAGAAAAGCAGTCAGATACTTGAGAAGTACATGAATATAGTAGCTTTGGCTTCGAGGCTACTTAAGTAAAACTGATGCAACTTATCACACTTTTGAGAAACGGTGATGATCTGGTGAAGTGGCTGAGTAGGCACAAAACTTCATAACTAGGTTCAGACAAAGGCAAAAACCCACTGAAAGAATGACTTATTTTGATACAAAATACTAAAAATCTTAAACAACAGTTCAAAATATATTGGATTAAAGATAATAAATTGGAAGAACACTGTGTTATTTTGTGATCAGTGGAGTGTAGTATTTCTTCTTGCCACTGGAGGTCAGGACTAACATTTCAGATGATGAGTTCAGGGGCCAAACATGGGTCAAAGGTTATAAGGGTAAATAAATCAAGTTTTTGCCTCATTGGATCATTCTAGATTCATCTGAACCGTTCAGATTGTTATACCTTCACATAATAATAATAATAATGGACAAAAGCTTTATAATTTAAAAAGATTTCTGAAAGAGTAACCTCTAATAATAATCAGTAAAAAATAGGATACAATTGGTTTAAGTAAGTAAGGGATACAACTTCTGAATTATATAATGCATCAACAACATAGATATATGTATTGTAAACTGAATCTTAGAATTAAGGCCAGTTTTGATATAGAATTAGTGACAATTTGGACTCAAATGTATGAGTTTTCATGGTATTTATTTGAACTTAAGCATTGATAATAATTATAATGTAATAATCGTATACTAATCAGTTTCCTGTCTCATTTTATTCAGACCTTATTTGGACTAATATTCAATGCTTTAATGTATATTTGTGTTCATGAATTTCATTGTGCTTGCTTTCTAAAGACATCCTTATCATAAATAAGCAACAGTAAATCTATACAATGCCCAACATTCCTGACAAGTGTATAGATCCTCGGGGGGAATCTATCAGTTTGAGAGAAAGAAGCGCTTTCATTTCAACATGAAAAAACTTGTGTGTGACCATTTAAACCGTTTTATTACTATATGGGGCTTTTTATCTATTGGTTGGGCCTGCAGAAAGACAGAAGGCCAGACCAACGAGGGTTGTCAGTCCATTCATTTCCTCATCTCTGTTCCTGCCTCCCCGCGGCATTGCTGACCTTTCACTTTCTGACATCAGCAGTTGTATTTAGTGTGTGTGTGTTTAGGGTCACATGTGTCTGTGTATAAAGAACTACACTGAAAGGCTTTTGTAGCTTTGGACTAAACACCCTGGACCCTCAAGAGTTTTCCACAAAGTTAACTCTTTATGGTACAGTGTTATCCATATGTTTCTTCACTAATCAGAAAACTACAAATCGCATTGTTGGAATTAAAAGTATAGTCTTTAAAGAAAGCAATAATATGCTGTTTTAAGTCACGAGACATAGAATCTCTAAGAGGAAAACATTCTGAAGTGCTTCTTTTACATCTGGATTTTTAAAGCATCGAGAACCTATATGTTTTTGTTCACAGATGTTTATCAAACGTAATTTTACAATAAATTGAGGAAACATAGTAATAATAGTGTCCTCAATTTATTGTAAAATTACGTTTGATAAACATCTGTGAACAAAAACATATAGGTTCTCGATGCTTTAAAAATCCAGATGTAAAAGAAGCACTTCAGAATGTTTTCCTCTTAGAGATTCTATGTTTATGACCCCAATGGAAAAAAAAATGTATTTGATGACATTTCTGCATTTTTTTAATAGTGGCATCAGTTATTTTACTGAAATTATTTTATTTGCAAATGTGCTTAGTAATTGAATTGTGTTTATGCATAAATAACACAATTTTGATTTATATTTCATGTAGGAAAAAAAAAAAAAGATGGCTATGGCTATGACTTGCTAACTATGGCTTTATATTAAAGGATAAATCATAATGTTTCATTACATTCTAATTTTAAATGTACATATCAGTTTATGAAAGACACACTGGTACTAGTTTTTGAACATTTTTTCATTGTTGTATTTTATTTTATTACATGTTTATTGTTTTATTTAAAATATATGTATATTCTTCCCACAAAACATTAATTCGAGCTATTTTGTCAAAAAATAAATTTTGCATTATTATTAGTGTCATAGAGGGCTAAAATGTATACCAACACTAAAGGCCTGTTCACCCCAAGGGCGATAACTAACAATAAAGTTCTAAAAATCGTTCTAAATATAAAAGAATAGCACACCACAGTCCACACAACGATAACAATAACGTCACAAATAAAGATAATATCACTGGAATCAATTCAGAACGATTTTTTTTCCAGTGGATGAACGATAAAATCATTGACATCCAATCAGAATCCATCCAGCTTTAAAGAGCTCTAGCATATAAAATGCTAACTGCAGTTCGAATAAACAGAACAATATTGTCCATACCATTATCGTTCTCAGTGTGAACGGGCCTTAAGGCTGCTTTAAACTTTTGTGAGAATAAAGACAACCCAGTACTTATGGAGCATTAAAGAAACGACTAGTAACAAGCACACCAGAGTCTGTTGACCGTTTATTCATCTTTTATTTGAAAACATTTTACAGAGAGCATCTCAAACCAGTTCTGTGGACTTTTACATTTGTCTGAGATTCAATTCTTGTAGAGTTTTCCTAACCTTCTAGCACAAAGCACCACTTGTTTATTGCTATGGATATCTGCCACCGTTAAGGGTCATGTTTAATTCAGCAATTTTAAAAGAACACTTGAATCTTAAAATGCTACAAAGGAGATAAAAAAAAGGCGAAGGGTCACAACTCAAATCTCTCGTCCCCATTTGCTCCCTCTCTCTTTCTCTCTCTCTTTTTTTTAAAGATATTCAACCAATTAAATAACAAGACTGAAAGACAATACACACCTATACCTTAGTAGCCAAATACATGGAGCTAAGGCTATGCACTCTGGTGGCAAAAGATGAACCGGTTGCTTTTACATCATAGGATGTGACATGTTCCAAGGGGCTGCATTTGGCAGGCGAGCTGCTGGTGAAATATTCAAGAATAATTGTTGCTTTTCCTTGAAATAAATCTATCCTTCTGTCAGATGAAAGAGAAGGAGACAGGTACGGTGCTTCAGTGGGGAGTGTGAGTCGACTTTTAGCTAAGGAAATCTAGTACGGTAAGTCTAAAAAAAGTTTGCATTTTACAAAATACTCAATAGGAATAAAAAATGTTCTTTGTTATTCCAGAAAACAACTTCAATCACTCTTTCGCCTCAGCCTCGGTATCGGCCGTCTCAGTTTCCTACACAGAAAAGAAAGCACAAAAGGAAAAAGTATATGACTTCATAAATGTAGGACATGATATGATTTAATTCGTTTTTCTAAAACCGGTTAGATTATGTTAGGGAAGTCAGACAGACACATCCAAAACCACTCAGTTAGTACAAGCCCACATACAAATGATGACCACGATTTCCCTCAAATTGGAAATCATCATGATTTATTCAACTTAAAGGGTTAGTTCACCCAAAAATGAAAATGATACCATAATTTACTCACCCCCAAGCCGTCATTCAGCCAAACACAATCTGAGTTTTATTTAAAAATGTTAAGCTTTATAATGGGAGTGAATAGTACCTGAGATTTTGAAGCCCAAAAAAGTGCACCCATCCATCATAAAAGTAATCCATACGGATCCAGGGGGTTAATAAAGGCCTTCTGAAGTGAAGTGATGCTTTTTGTACGAAAAATATCCATAATTATAACTTTATAAACCGTAATCACTAGCTTCCGGTAACGTACTGCCGCTCGTTCACGAGAGAGCCGAGTTCTGTTGTATGACATAGGCGTAGCGTAAGCATAGGTGAGAGTAGACGCCTCTCGTGGTTCAAACAAACTCAAGCTCCTCCAACATTTTTTTTTTAAATTCTCAATTAAGATTTCTATTTGTGACCGGTGTTTTGTTTTGTTCTATTCTCTGTGCTTTTGCATTCGTCAATACGTCATGCATCGGGTCAGAAGTCACTCTTCGGTCAGAACTAGACTTGTGCGCGGCCGTTACCGGAAAATAGATTATAAAGTTATAAATATTAAGATTTTTCTAACAAAAACTCATTGCTTCGCTTCAGAAAGTCTTTATTAACCTGGAGACTTATAGATTACTTTTATGATGGATGGATGTGCATTTTTGGGGTTCAAAAATCTAAGTTACTAATTACTCCCATTACAAAGCTTGGAATAACCAGGATATTTTGTAATATAACTCCAATTGTGTTTGGCTGAAAGAAAGTCATATACACCTAGGATGGCTTGAGGGTGAGTACATTGAGATCATTTTAATTTTTAGCATCCTTAATAATATACATGATGACAAAAAAGATGGCAGAGCCATCCTTATATCCTTTCCTCAAAGGAAATCCATTTAAATTTGAATGAATTCAATTCAAGGAAAGTCTGTATTTTTAAAAAAAAAAAAATACTTTCTTCTATCCCAACCTAACGTGGATAGACTGATCAATGATGTTTATCTGACACAAGAATATTCAGGAAACCTGTTTGAAAATAATGATTATTTTTGTACTTGGGCGCAAATTTTTTTTTGTACCATTTGATAAAGATAGTGGCACTGAAATAACACTTTAAAGTCTTTTAGATGCGATTCATAATACCAAAATGATGTTGTACGTACTGAGCATTCGGTTAACATTGGTTACAAATCATTCACAATGTAATTTAAATGTTTTTTTTGTATAGTCTAACAAAGACTGTACAGTGACGAGCACACAAGCACACACTGCACTCTTCAAACTCTCGTACCCTTTACTCTAACACTCTCACTCTGCCCTCGGATGGACAGGAAGGAGGGAGCAGAACTTCTCCATGATGACACACTGACAGATGAGCGTGAGACACAGATCTGTGTGTGTGTGTGTGTGTGTGTGTGTGTGTGTGTGTGTGTGTGTGTGTGTGTGTGTGTGTGTGTGTGTGTGTGTGTGTGTGAGAGAGGGCGAGGGCACATGCAGGTGTTTGAGAAGCCATGGGAAGGGATACAGGAGAAGATCATTAGATATTGGCCAGTATAATGTAATCCATGTTAGTACAGAGAGCTGAACAATAATGATTTTTCATATTTCCTAAATCATTTTGTTTAGAAAAAAATCAGAGGTTTAGAAAAGCAAGTAGGAAAACGGACCAATTATATTAAGATGGAGATACACTAATCGTGACTATCCAAAGAAATCAACCATTATCTAAAGGTAAAAGATTCATGATCACCAGCGTCAGCCCTTCTAAACTTTACATAAACGCCACCACCAATTCACACCCAGTCATTTTAGTACAAACGGTCCAGAATACACCACAACATGCCTGTATCTAGGTCATTCTTTCCCACCTCACGTCTGCTCTTTCATTCTTGTTCACACAGCAAATGTTCTATGAAAACATTTTCGTGTCCTGGAGGATAATTTGAGTAATCTCAGAGCATTTTGAGGAAGGGGAGACGGCTCTAGTGACAAAATGGATGCAAAATGTACCTTTTCCACGACCTGAGATGGGTTTAGCAACTTGATGTGCGTTATGCAATACTAAAATGACCAATGCTGGACTTAAAAGAAGACATATTCCACTGTTCAAATGTTGGGGTCAGTAAGATTTTTAAGTAAGAATTTAATACTTTATTCATCAAGGATGCATTAAATTGGATGGATGCATTTGACTTCTAGTAAAAGAATCCTGAAAAAAGTATCAAAATTTTTACAAGAATATTAAGTAGCACAACTGTTTTCCATATTTATAATAATATGTTTTTGAGCATCTAATTGACATATTAGAATGATTTCTGAAGGATCATGTGACACTGAAGACTGGAGTAACCATCACAGTAAAAAATTACTTTTTTGCAATATAATAAAAATAATAATAAATTGTAATATTTCACAATATTGTTTGATCAAATAAATGCAACATTGAAAAATCTTACCAACCACAAACTTTTGAGCGGTAGTGTATATACGTAGGTATTGATACTTCATTTGTGCGCTGCAATTAGCCACTTAACATTTTTGCCTCTATTAAGATCACGTAGATAAGTACTAAAAATGCTAGGCAATGATATTAGCAACCAAAAAAGTTAGCGCACCTCCTCTGGCTTGGTCTCTCCATTCGCAGTAAGCGCAGATTCTTTCTCCTCTTTCTTTCCTTTGGCTCCGCCCTTCTTCTCCTTTACCGCTTTGTCATTGGATGGCTTCTGTGCATAGAACACAAATGGAACAACTAGTTAAATAATTCTGTACTAAACCAATTGAACTGCTCCAAAACATACCGGCCAGCACCAGCTCTTTCTACTGCAAAACTGCTACCAAAATAGTCTTCAAAAAAGTTCACACAATACACAAACCACCAAATGTGTAAAATGCTTTCATATATGGAGGAAAGACATTACCTACAATGCAAAGCACATGCAAAAACATGCTAAAAAAGTCACAAGGATAGAGATGGATCGTAAGAAAGAGCGTGCTGTTACCTTGGCAGCTGGTTTTTTGGCCTTTGGTTCAGGTTTAGGAGCTGGTTTCTGAGACAACAGGATGAAGCAAAGGCCACATAAGTCATACATTATTTTCTGACACAATAGTAGTTTAAGAACAATTTAAATTAAACTAAACGCATCTAAACTGTATAAGTCGATAATACATAGACTCAATGGGTTTGTAGGTCAGGATACCCAGAGGGCGTGTGATAGCAGCCCTAAATGTTTATGTCAAACCCGTTCCTAAGACTGGTTTCTAACGCTCACTAAACCCTTATAGGAAATATGCAAATGACATCTGGGCATATGGAAAGAGAGCCAAGATACTTACTGAGGAAAGACGCTCTGACCTCCGAGTGGGCTATAAGAAGGAAAAACATTGAGAGTGTGCGGATAAAGTTACTCATAGCTCAACCATGTTCATAAAAATGTAAATTATTTTAATGGTATTATTAGGACTGTCAATCAAACAAAAATGTACATAATATATGATTATTAAAACTGTGCTGTAAGCAGTTTTACATTTGAAAAAGACATGTATTTGAATTACCTCATGCTTAGTGACTTTGGTGGCGTCTTTGGCCTCCGCTCCCTCAGGTGACTGCACAGACACAACAAACATGCAAAATTTACGGACATTTCTTCACACAAACACATTTTTTTATTTCATATGCGACAGGTACAGATTGAATACAATTTCAAAAATACTTCTAAGACTAAGTACTTTGAGGACATGCCACCCTTTTAGGTTATCTTTTACTGATAAAGTGACACTTGCAAATAATCAGCTAAATTTATCTCAGTTCACACACAATGCTCATTATAAGTAGCTTTGGCTTGTCAGAATTCATTATAATCAGATACACTGCGTTCGCCATAGGCCTATGGTCAGTGCTGGGTAGATTACTTACAAATCGTAGTCAGTTACTGATTCTAAATTACATAGTTAGTAATGTAATCTAGATTAATCGTTTTAGGTCATGTATTCTGCCTACTTTTTGATCACTTTTGATGACCTAACATGTTTATCACATCGATTTGAATAGGATAATACTGTACCATACTGATATACAAATACAAAGAGAAAGAAAATATATTCCATTCTTTATCAACAACATGAAGTGCATTTAATATTACATTATGTCAGGGTTTCCCAGACTGGGGTTTGTGAGTTTAATGAAAAGCTGTTAAAAAATTACATGTAAATATAAATAAATAAATACATTTTAAAATAAGATAAAAAAAATCATACCTGCAATAAATAATTTACTGCCAGTGTGAGAATAACATGTAATCGTAATCAATAGAAAAGTAACTGTAGTCTGATTACAAGTATTTTAAAATGTAATATAATCTAAATTTAAATACTTAATTTTTGGAATATGATTACACAATCCAGATTACATGTAATCTGGTACCGCCCCACACTGCCTATGATATATATGGTAATTTAGCTCTAGTAGTTTGACTTCTTGTTTACTCGTTCTATTGGCACAATTTAATATGCCACATTTACACACTCTAATAAACGGGATGCCGATTTAGATATGTGTAGAATGCATTTCATAGTATACTCAATGTATGCAAATGTGAAAGCCTGAAAATTCTTTTGATTTAAAAAAAAATATAATTTTATGTCTAGCACTTTCCACAAATATTTAATTCTTTAAAAATAGATACATGCATCCCAGGTTTTATTGTTGTGAGAACTATTCGATATGATAGAACCATTATTTAACAAAGTAGCTTGACTTCCAAGGTCTAGACCTTCTCTGTATCCAAAAATTACAATCATGCAACAATGTTGTTTTGACAAAACCTGTTGATATGCAATTAATTGTAGTAAAAAAAAATTTTTTTTTATTTTTTATGAACGTATTGTAATGACCAAAACATTCTATTCATTAGTGTTCCACATAGCACGGCAGAAAAACATTTAAATTATATAATTACATTTGTTCACAAATTTTAGTGTGGGCTGCATTTGTCAAATTCAATCATTACTCAAGCAGTGTTAATTAGCAAATTAATTAAATAATAATAAGTTACTATAACAACTAAAAAAACAATATTTGGTGGCCCCAAACTAGATAACCAATAATAAGTGACAAATTAATGTATTGGAAAAAATTTCGACTTTCTATAATACTATAAACTGAATAGAAATGGGACTTTCTGTGGTTGAACATTTTCTGAAAAATAACAGGTACCTCATTTCACTGACACTGACCATTTGTATTTATTTATGCATTATTATTAAATTTCTTTGAGAAGTTTTGGACCCTATTCTTGGAAAGTGTCCATTGTTTGTTTAGCCTCACTAATTGAGACTCCCTCTAGAGAAACTCCCGCCTCAGTGCCTCTATCATGAACATATCTGGCTGATAACAGGAGTGTAATTTCAATTATTAAAAAAAAAAAAAAAAAAAAGTCTGATTACCACAAAACTTGGGGGGAAAGAAAAAAGGCTTAAACCCCCACATTGTTAGGCATTAGTCGACGCCCCCCACTGATGCTGGAAGCTCGGCGGACTTTGTTTCATTATCGATAAAGCATTATTTTACTTGCAAACGAGCGGTTATATTAGTACTATTTTTCATTAGTCGTTTTCCCCTAAGAAGTCCACAGTTTAGCAGTGTTTTGTAATGTCTACCGTCACAATTGCCTCTACATATGCGAGAAAGAGTTGAGTGTGACTGATAGAGCGCTTTGTTACATACGGGTCTGCCGCTCCGCAATGGGGGTGGAGGAAGAGTCTGTCGGTTCAAACATGGCTATACAAAAATAATGGGGACCTCTATCGATCGACGAAAGTGAGCTAATAAAAACCCCCCGAACATCTTAAAATGGAGGTTAGCGAGTATCAGACGCGCTCGGTTTTGAGTCTAACCGAAAGCGACTGAAGCATCACCGCAACGTGACATTCAGCACAAGTGCGCACAGAGTGGCACATTCACTGCGAAAGAGACACCGAGTGATTAACCCGCCAACTATCATGGAGGAAATCAGCAAGTGACGATGATCGAATGCAAAGAAGACCGAACGTTCCATTGCTTTTGCAGGATTCCATAATCCAACCGGCGGATTAGGATAGAACGCTTTAAAAACTTGATCCTCGTTTTACCTGCTCGACGTTCTCATCGTTGAAACGCGAGCCGCTATTTCTTAAAAAAAAATGGGGGGAAAATCGAGGACATGTGAGGAAATTAAAATATAAACTGACTTACCTTCCTCTTGGGCATTTTTACAAATGTTCCTGTTACTTGTCTTTATTAAATTAGAAAAGCAGGTATGGACCTGTGAGATGGGGGAATGAGTTTAACTACCGCCGAATACAGGATCAATATCTAAAACACCTCTGGTAATAACATGTTAATATTATGCAGACCTCAGACGCTACCCTCGTCTTTGTCCATTGGTCAGCTCGGTCCACACTCAAACGCCATTCTTCAAAGCGATTGGTCTGCGAGGCAAATATGTTAATATGACGCGTTCAGACATTGGTTCAAATCGAGGAAAGCTCATCAGCATGTCACCCTCATTGGTTACGCGCTCTCTGTATGCAAATCAGAGCGCTTTGTATTGGATGGGTTTAAAGATCCGCGTGAGGAAGGGGGGATAAAGTGACGACAAACCAATCCACGCTTGACACCACACGCTCGGCTCTATGGGAAACGTATGCGCGGCCTCTAAAGACATCTATAAGCCTACACGAAAAAGAGAAATGGCGGCCATTTAAAGAAAAAACAAAAAAACCGTAGCGAATAGCAGAAGATTTACTTAACTCCATTAGAATAACCTTTACTTACTTCAGTTAACACCTCTACTACAGTGTAGATGGATAAGAAATGTGAATCTGGAACATTACAACCTAAAGTACATTATGAGGTACAATAAATCCCTCAGAAAAGTCACATTTCACCCCAAAATCAAAAGACAAATAACCTTACACTGCTGTAAAAATGACATTAATTATTAGTAATACCAATGTTAATACATATAATTTCCACAAACAAACAAAAAAACATGATACTAAAATTGTTTTCATTATGGGTGAAATGACTTTTTCCATTGCCTTGACAGGTTTCATCAGATGCATGCAATAAACCTATAACAGATTCATTATTGATATAACCGACTCACATGTGACAGTCATGTGATTTCAAGGTCAAACACATTTGCATGCAAGCTCACAATAGCATCCCTCCACAATGACCTCGCAAAGGCCACACATTTCTGCCACAACCTTACAATGGATGACGCTCTATAGTAAGTTCACAATAGTTAACCATGCTTCAACACACATGTATCTCTGGAAGCTTGCTGCACTCAAGAGAAGACAATCATGATAATGATAGAGGGTGTTCATGTAGCAAGCATACATTTCTAGGCCACACTATGATTCTGGAGATCACTCCATACACAATGTCATGTGCTGCTGACTAATGGTCTTGCATATTCCAGTGTGTATGATGTTTCTGACTTTGCGCTTTCAAAAGCATGTGGAAAGATGTAACAAAGACACTTAAACCATCAAAACTGTATTTGAATTATCATTGAGGATCACTATTTCAAATTCAACCATACAATACAAAGTCTGATTACAGAGACAGACAAATAAAAACAGAATAAAGCCACAAAATCTACCTCAAGCCATTGTAATATCATAAAATAATAGAATTTTTCACAATGAACCATTTTAGTGCTACAGTAAGATTTTGCAGTGCTTTGGAAAAGATAAAAATGTCAATCATAGAAGCGTAGAACGCAGTGAGAAATATGGGACACCAAAACCCACCTACATTTATAAATGCAAGGCGAGTACTAGATCCTTTTCATCTTATTGATGTGTTCAAGTGGGTGCCAGATTTTATATATATATATAATAAACGTGGCCCTGAAGTGAAAACATATTTTGTCATTAAAACAGTTAAAAATTTGATTTGGTTTATGTGTCCACTTCATGAGTCATTAAAAAGTCACAATAAGCAACAATATCAAGCACATTGTTTTTAGTATTTCACAACAGATGTATCAGTAACTCAGATTGAAATGAACCCTGAAATGCTTTATAAATAAAGACCAAATCACTACAATTTGTATAGAGCTAGTAAAACATAATTTGTTTTTAACACAACCATAAAATCACACAGATAATGACTCATGAGTAGTTTTACATTGATGAGCTTGGGCTTTACGGTACATACAAAATGGCCAAGTATACATTACCTACGTATTCATATATAAAAAAATAAAACATCTCATTATGTGTAAGCAGGCAAATAAAGACACTGTATTAGCTGCAAATTTAAGTGGAATTCAAATCATGTCAGTTTTCTGGTTACTAGTAACAAGGATCATACTGTGCACACAATAACAAAAACATATACAGTGATACCACTTATACCACATAGAAATATAAGTAACACTGCGTTAAATAACAACATATAAAATCAAATTACATTTATCTAGTAGCACAAGTACAATTTAAGAAAACATTTTAGAAAAAAACAAAAAGACTTAAAAATGTAACATGATAATGCAGCAGATATAATCTATTGTTCACATTGGGACCAGTTAGTTAGATCTAAGAAAATGCCACTTGGCTAGACATTTTGTTATCTAATGCAATGAAATTCTGATATGTTTAATTGTCCATGATTTTGGGGTGCCCCATATAGAGATAATTGGAGTATATGGCTAATAGTTTAATCTATAAACGTGACTATATCTTATAAACCAGACTCTCTCCTTTGTCGGATAATAGACATTAACATTTATCTAAAGTGAGGTGAAGGGAAGAGACTTAAAAGTGCTGTGTGGGAGGACTGGTTAGAGAAGACGCAGCCCAGACCTGAGTCAGCCAAGCCGCAGCGTGGCTCTCTGAGATGGCAAAGCTCTGTCATATCAGTACTGAAAGTGCAGAGCCTTTTCCTTTCAGACAAACACATAAACTGACACTCACACAAGACTATCAGTTAATGCACACCACCCTCTATCGCTACTTATCACGGCCTTATAAATTAGTAAGAAAATCTGAATACAACATTAACTATAGCTACTTTCCATGTGGTATGCATGGGAGTGTCTCAGCAATAATAACAACACAGAGGTAGAATCCAAAATGACCTAGTCTCCCATATGTAACAATGGGGCATTGTGTTATATTTATTAAACAAAATACCTGAAATATTTTGTCACCTTGCTGATCATGATTTTTTTTTGATGGCTTAAAATGAGATCAGTTCCACATAAGTAGATAAGTAAAATCCTAAATGCCTAAAAACCTATAGGCGTCTTTGATTAAGTTGTTTAGAAGATGTGCAAGTCACAACGGATGTATTCCCAACTAGACAGGTCGTATGTTCTTGATTTGAATCACTCGCCTGATTACATAATTCTAACAGTTTGACTTTAACCATCTGTCCTAAAAAGAGTTTCCGCCCAACAGGCAAGGTTTTTTTCTTCCACATTGGGTCCCTTTGTATACCCAACCATGAAAATAGTGTAATTGAGAAAGTCTTACTCTATGATTTTGCCATGTTAGCAAACTAAGCATTGTTTAATCAGATAACTTCATAAGGGAGCACAAAACCAAAAATCAGATGTGTTTTGGATTCTCTCCATCTGCTTTCAAGAAACGGATTCCTTCGTATTGACTATAAAAGGTGCCCTATTCAGAGTGTGACTTCCTCTATGTCATCATCAAATGATGTAATGGCCCTGACCGAGGGTCGGCTCTCAGAGACTTGTAGAGTGCTTCTATTGTTGGGAAGAGAACTGATGTTCAGTCTATTTGGTGTGTCTGAGTCCTTCCTCCGTCCACCCACTGGTCCGGATGGGAACTGGGTTGTAAGAGGGGAGTCTAGAATCTCCATCTTGCTGGATGGATCAGAAGAAGCTGAAGCTGGAGTGGCAGTGGCCCCAAAAAGCTGCTGCATGAGGTTGGACTTCCTCTCTTTGACCAGGCCGCTCAGATCCAGCCCTTCATCCAGTTCTCGAGGTGAATGATTTGTGTTTCGTGTGCCCAACCCTGTACGGGGGGCAGACTTACCGAAAGAAGGGGCGTAGCTGCCAAAAGCAAGATCAAGATCCTCACTAGGTGCTTGTGCTCTGTGACCACCTCCTCTTCTCCCACTCCCAAATGTGTTTGTGTTCTCTTCTGGCTCTGTAAATTTAAAAATACCGTTGTGGTTACGTTTCTCGGACAACCGTGGAGGAGAGCGGACACTTCCTGTGTCATCAGAGAAGAAATCTGAATCCTGCCCCTGAGTCTGCATGTCGATCTCCTGCATCTTAAGCAATAGCTGCTCTTTGCGCTGGCGTTCCTCTTCCGTACACTCTTGATTGGCCTGGATCTCCAGATTTCTCGCTTTATGTTGTAACTCTTCCAGTTCAAGCTGCTTCCTGCTCTCTTCCTCCTTTTGAGATATAGACAGGCCATTCCTCCAATCTTCTTTCTTTCTGTCCAGGCCTATTTTATAAGAAAATGAAAGATTAACCGCTGCAATTGCAAACAAGCATTTCAACAATTACACAACAGTTCAAAAGTTTGGAGTCAGTAAGAGTTTTTTATGAAAGAAATTAATATTCTTATTCAGCAAAGATGCATTAAATTGCTGTTCTTTTGAGCTTTCTATTCATCAAAGAATCCTGAAAATGTATAATGTTTTCCACAATAATTAATAATAACAAATAATAAAGCAGCACTCTTTAACTGTTTTTAACATTGATCAAAATTAAGAAATGGTTCTTGAGCACTAAATCATGCCATCACAAGAATACATTACATGTTAAAATATACTAAAATAGATATTATATGACAAAATGCAGTAAGAAATAGGCCTATAGGGAAACTATTACTATTTTTACAGTATTTTTGATCACATAAACACAGCCTTGTTGAGCATTACAGACTTCTTTCAAAAACCTTCCAAACTTTTGAAGTGTAGTGTACTTAAAGGCTTAGTTCACCCAAAAATGAAAATTCTGTCATTAATTACTCACCCTCATGTCGTTCCAAACCTGTAAGACCTTCGTTCATCTTTGGAACACAAATTAAGATATTTTTTATGAAATTTGAGAGCTTACTGCAACGTTATTACCACTTTCAATGCCCAGAAAGGTATTTAAGACATTGTTAAAATAGTCCATGTGACTTCAGTGGTTCAACTTAATGTTATGAAGCAACAAGAATACTTTTTGTGAGTAAAACATCAACAAAAATAACAACTTTATTCAATAATTTATCTTCTCTGCCAGTCTCCTATGCTGTCGACATTGTAAACAGTGCAGCACTTCTGCGTTCTATGTCAGAAAGCCGGCTCACCATTGGCCAGCACCTGCGTCAGCATCACACGTATGTGTCGTTGTGCTCACATGAGCATCGTCGGTCTATGGTGAGCTGGTGAGCTGGCGTTCTGGAGTAAAACTGGGAAGTGATGCACTGTATTTTGACATTTGTCTTTTCTACCTTTCTGGGCCGTGAAATTGGTAATAACTTTGCAGTCTATGTGGGGTCAGAAAGCGCTCGGATTCCATCCAAAAATATCTTAATTTGTGTTCCGAAGATGAATGAAAGTTTTATGGGTTTGGAACGACATGAGGGTGAGTAATTGATGACAGAATTTTCATTTTTTGGATGAACAAACCCTTTAAAAGATTTGATAGATATCTATCCTATACATCTGTACATGATTGGAAGCTTCTGGTTTTAGCTATAGTATCAGTACTTAATTTAATCATGGGGTTATCACTGTTATACTAGTAATAGAATTTAACTTTTGTATGTCTGTATGTCCTTGAAGGGTTAGTTCACCCAAAAATGAAAATTAGCCCATGATTTACTCACCCTCAAGTCATCCTAGGTGTAAACAACATTCTTCTTTCAGACAAATAAAATCGGAGTTATATTAAAAAAGTCCTGGCTCTTCCAAGCTTTATAATGGAAGTTAATTGTTGTTTTGTTTTTGAAGTCCATAAAAGAGCATCTATCCATCATATAACTGCTCCAAACGGCTCCTGGGGATTAATAAAGGAGTTCTGAAGCGAAGCGATGTGTTTGTGTAAGAAAAATATCCATATTTATAACTTTATAAAATAAAATATCTAGCCTCCGCCAGATCGGAAAAAAACGTAACTGGTGTGCAATGTCGTCAGCATTTTGAAGTGCAAGAGGCACTACACTTTTTCCGTAAATTGAATATGGAAGGCGATCTGGTGGAAGCTAGATATTTTACTTTATAGTGTTTTAAACATGGATATTTTTGTTACACAAATGCATCGCTTTGCTTCAGAAGGCCTTTATTAGCCCCCCGGAGCCCTGTGGAGCAGTTATATGATGGATATATGCACTTTAGCCCCGTTTCCACTGAAATTACCCGGAACAATTTGTACCAGGAACTTTTTTTACAGGAACTTTTTTCCCCCAGACCTGCTACTGTCTGCGTTTCCACTGCGGTTTAAAGTACCATGAAGATTAGGCAAATTAGTCCGGTAATGTAGGACTGTGCGCGACTGTTCCTCCCAGTCAGCGACGGACAGTAATCATTTTTGTGCGATACTGTCTGCAACAATATGTATGGAGGAGATTCAAGCTGTGCTAGTTTTGCTGGTTATATATGTATTGGTTTACTAAAGCAGTAATTAACAAAACAGCGGAATAGAGACAAGCACTAATACTAAAGCGTATTCTGAAAGCTTGTAAAGCTAGATTTAAAATGACAACGTATGTTATCAGCCATTACGGACATTGACCGTGAGATGGCGAGACGAACGCGCGCCATCGGACAGAAAGAGCAAGACTGATATTTACTGAACGCAGAACGAACCTCGCAAAAGACTTTTAAAAATGCTGGTTGAAATAAAATGCTGCGTGAGCTCAGCCAATCAGCATGTTCAGCGCCCAGTCCCACCCCCGAAAGTTCCTGAACTTTGAAAAAGTACTACCTCGTGAGCAGGGACTTTCGGAGGGGGAAATATTTACCCGGAAACACACCGAGTACCACCCCAAAGTTCCTAGTTCCTGGGGAAAGTTCCTGCAGTGGAAATGCGGCTTTTTATGGACTTCAGAAACGATTCACTGCCATTATTAAGCTTGGAAGAGCCAGGGCTTTTTTAAATAACTCAGATTGTATTTGTCTGAAAGAAGAATGTCATGTACACGTAAAATGACTTGAGGGTGAGTAGATCATGGGCTAATTTTCATTTTTGGGTGAACTAACCCTTTAACTGAGACAACAAAATGGCATCTATGACCGGTTAAATTCCTACCTCTGTTTCCCTTTAAGTTCTTCTCATTTGAGCTGGGCTGTTGATCTAGACTTTGCCTCTCCTTGACTTTGAGCAGCTCTGTTTCTCTTTCTCTGTCATGCAGTGTCTCTTTTTCTCTCTCCTTCTCCCTTGTCTGTTCCATCACAGATTCCGTGACTCTTTCATTCTCCCTTTCCTTCCAAAACTGTTGGATCTTCCATTCCTTTGCTTCTCTCAGTCTCTGCTCTCTGCCGTGTTGATCATGCTGATGTATTGTAGAAAAAGAAAATGGATGACAAACAAAGAGAGTAAAAATCAAAGTTCATAATTTCTGTAAGGCTTGCTCACTGAAATGTTATGAACTATGCGTTTAAAGGGATATTCTCCACAAAATAAAGATTGTCAGCATTTTCTCACCCTCATGATGTTGAATTTCTCAATCAGTTAAAAGACACAAGAAACAATTACATTTGGCATCACTGAAGTCAAACCGGACACAAAATATTTGAATATACATTAACAGCTATTGTGGAGAATTTTATCTACTTTTTTGATGCTGTATGGCGTTATTTATTTCATTTTTAGAGCTCGACTGCTTCTGATCACAATTGAATTCACTATGGGAGAAGTTCCACAAAAGAAAGAATGCGTTTTAAATGACATGAGGGTGAGTAAATGATGACAGAATTTTCATTTTTTAATTAAATAAACCTTCAAACTTGTATAAAACATCTCTACCATAGACAAAATAATAAATATTCTCTCATAGCTACTCTTAAAACCTGACCTGGGATCATTCTTAATTCAAAATGATCTTTAAGAATCATGGACACTCAAGCTGTAAAAATAATCAGCCTTTATAATCAGCCACAATACTAGTGTTCTTGTTTATTTAGACTATTTGGCAGAGGTTAAGAGGTCAGAACTTCATGCAGCAATGCAATACCGAATTAAAGATGTGAATATTTGCTTTGGGAGCATATAAACTACTATTCTATTGTGTTCTTCATGCTGGTATACAGTAAGGCTGCTCCGATTGTGCACCGATGGTTATCAGCCGATAATAGCTTTATATACAGCGGATCTGGAAAGTATTCACAGAGCTTCACTTTTTTCCAATCTGAAGTCCAGAGCGCTCTGGAGCAGGTTTTCATCAAGGATGTCTCTGTACATTGCTGAATTCATCTTTCCCTCGATCCTGACTAGTCTGCCAGTTCCTGCCGCTGAAAAACATCCCCACAGCATGATGCTGCCACCACCATGCTTCACTGTAGGGATGGTATTGGCCAGGTGATGAGCGGTTCCTGGTTACCTCCTGACTTGATGCTTGCCATTCAGGCCAAAGAGTTCAATCTTTGTTTCATCAGACCAGAACATTTGTTTTTCATGGTCTGAGAGTCCTTCAGGTGCCTTTTGGCAAACTCCAGGCAGTCTTGTCATGTGTCTTTTACTGAGAAGTGGCTTCCATCTGGCCACTCTATCATATAGGCCTGATTGGTGGAGTGCTGCAGAGATGGTTTTTCTTATGTAAGGTTCTCCTCTCTCCACAGAGAAATGCTGGAGCTCTGTCAGAGTGAACATTGGGTTCTTGGTCACCTCCCTGACTAAGGCCCTTCGCTCCCGATCGCTCAGTTTGGCCGGGCGACCAGCTCTAGGAAGAGTCCTGGTGGTTCCAAACGACACTTCCATTTGACACTGTGCTCATTGGTACCTTCAATACTGAAGAAATGTTTCTGTACCTTTCCCCAGAACTGTGCCTCTGCCTCTACAATCCTGTCTCTGAGGCCTACATACAATTCCTTGGACTTCAATTTTGTGCTCTTGACATGCACTGTTAACTGTGAGACCTTATATAGACAAGAGTGTGCCTTTCCAAATCATATCCAATCAACTAAATTTACCACAGGTGGACTCCAATCAAGTAGAAACATCTCAAGGATGATCAGTGGAAATTATGGGGTATTGTTTGAGGAATTTTGAGAAAAATAATTAATTTAATCCATTTTAGAATAAGGCTGTAGCATAACAAAATATGGAAAAAGTGAAGCACTGTGAATACTTCCCGGATGCACTGTAGTTGTAAAAGTGGTCGGCTGTCTCTAAAAAGGCTGATCAGAAGAGCTGATCAGATGACGCAAAACTTGTGAGACAATCTCTCTATGCACAGCTAAAATTTCTTCAGTACATTCACCAGCCTGGCAGTTCTACCAGGTGTCTTTGCGGAGACATTGCAATGACAGCAATCCTACAGCACTGACAGCAAGAAACACTTTCGTTCCTCGCTAAAAGCTCAAAATTATGCTAGAATCAGCTAGATCAGTGATTGTTGTAAAATACAGTATACTGTTGCTAAACTGCAGGATGTGCTCAATAATAAAAAGAGTTATTAAAACTGCATTAAGCCTCAAAAAACGGGTTTGCACCTAAACGGTTACATGCACATAGAAATCTGTCAAAATGCCTTGGCTTGTTGAGTATTTCCTTAAACACCATCGGTCATGTGAACATAAACAGTTGGGAAATAAGCTCTCCACCATAACAGACAAGAGCTGGTCTGAGGTCCTGAAATATTGCGTTCTGTCTACGTAAGCGTGGAGCGCGTACTGGACAGAGCAATGCCAAGGCTGGGTCTGCCCCCTCCACGGGCAGCGCATGCAGGTTCACCACCTAGCTCCCAGAACGGAGTGGTGGGAACCTTGGGCACATATCCAGGCCGGGGTCTCAGGATCACGTGAGAGTTAGCCGGCCCGAATTCCAGGCACGCTTCGTCAACCGAAAATGCCTGCAGGTCCCCTACCCTCTAGATGGAGGCCAATGCAGTCAGGATCGCTGTCTTCACTGACAGAACTTAAGATTGACTGACTGCAAAGGCAGAAAGGGAGGCCTCTGCAGAGCATCTAAGACTACTGAGAGGTCCCAAGAGGGCACGAGGGGAGAGCGAGGAGGATTTAGTCTCCCGGCTCCCCTCAGGAACCTGATGACCAGGTCGTGCTGACTTACCTTTTTGTTCTCCAAGAGGTCGTGGTGGGCAGATATTGCGGCCACATATACTTTAAGGGTGGAGGGAGACAGCCTACACTCCAACCCTTCTTGGAGGAACGAGAGCACAGACCCGATCGGGCATTTCCAGGGGTCTTGTGACGAAGAGGTTCCACTTCAACGCATAGGCATGCCGAGTAGACTCTGCCCTAGCGGAAGTGAAGGTAGCCACCACCGTAGGTGGTAGGGTACTCAAACCTGCCGCGTCCCATCCAGGAGCCTCTTTTACTCCAAAGATCGGGACGCGGGTGCCAAAGGGCGCCCCGTCTCTGAGTGAGGAAGGTCCTGACTCAGAGGAATACGCCAGGGAGGGGCTGTCGCAAGGAGTAAGAGTTCAGGGAACCAGGTCCGGCCGTGCCAGTACGGGGCGACCAGAAGGACCTGCTCCTTGTCCTCCCTGATCTTGCACAAAAGCTGTGCGAGAAGGCTCACTGGGGGGGACACATATTTGCGCAGGCCCCGCGGCCAGCTGTGCGCCAGTGCATCCGTGCCGAGCGTGCCCTCGGTCAGGGAATAAAACAGGCTGCAATGGGAAGAGTCGTGGGAGGCAAACAGATCTATCTGTGCGTTGCCAAACTGTTCCCAAATCAGATGGACCAACTGGGGATGGAGTCTCCATTCTCCCGGAATTGGCTGAGACCGTGAGAGCTCGTCGGCTGCACGGTTCAGAACTCCCGGAATATGGACAGCATGAAGGGACCTCAGATGCTTCTGACTCCATAGAACGAGATGGTGGGCGAGTTGAGACATACGGTGGAAGCATAGATCAGCCTGGTGGTAGATGTACGCTACTGACCGTGTAGTCTGACCGGACTAGTACATGTTGACCCTTCAGCAATGCTAGGAAGCGGTGCAGGGCGAACCGTAGTGCCAGCAACTCGAGGCAATTTACATACAGTAGGCGCAGGGGTCCTACCCAGGAGCCCGCAGCAGCACGTCCATTGCACATGGCATCCCAGCCCGTGGAGGAGGCATCTGTTGACACAACAATATGCCTGGAAACTCGTCCTAAGGGCCACCGGCCCGTAGAAATGAGATTCGGCCACGGGGTGAGGGTCTGCAGACAGGCCGGAGTCACTGGGACCCGGAGCGTGCCCGAATGCCATGCCCATCTCGGGACTCGATCGCGAAGCCAAAGCTGAAACGGTCTCATATGAAGCAATCCGAGCAGCGTTAACGCGCCTGCAGATGCCATATGCCCCAGAGCCTCTGAAAAAACTTCAGTGGGACTGCACTCTTGCTCTCGAATTAACGAAGACAAGTCAGCAGTGACTGCGCGTGCTCACTGGTAAGCAGCACACACATGGCGAACGAGTCGGAAACCATACTGAGAAAAGAGATCCTCTGCATGGGGCAGAGTCGCTCTTCTCCCAGTTGACCCGAAGGCCCAGACGGGCTAAGTGCCGGAGCACTTGGACTTTGTGTCCGGACACCTGCTCTCGAGAGTGACCCAGTATGAGCCAGTCATCGAAGTAGTTCAGGATGCAAACCCCGTGCTGCCTGAGTGGCGCAAGGGCTGCCTCGATAGACTACGTAGAGTCACGAGGGGACAGAGCTGCCCGAATGGGAGGACTGCGTACTGAATGTCCGCCCCTCGAAGCAAACCGTAGGAACGGTCCGCGTCGAGGAAGGAGACATGGAAGCAATCAATCTACCGGACGAACGCGTCCGAGGAGGCGTTCGCTACCGACATCCTGAACGGAAGCCTGTGAAGGGATCGGTTCAGGATGGGCAGGTCCCGGATTGGCCATAACCCACCGGTTTCCTAGGGTACAATGAAGTAAGGGCTGAGGAAGCCGGACTTCATTTCGGCTGGAGGGACAGGCTCGATCGCACACTTTGCCAGTAGGGTGGCAACCTCCGCACGCATGACTGGGGCCTTCTATTGGGCTCTCGGCAGCGAGCGAACTGAGGCGACTGAGCCGGCGGCTGGGTGCAGCAGCTAGCCGCCGGGGCAGTACGTGTTACAGTCTCAGTCTGCTCTGGGGCGGCCGAGAACCGTTGGGCCCAGTTCTCAGCCGTGCCGCCGAAGAGGCCAGCCTGGGATATGGGCGGGTTGAGAAGGCGGGCTCACTCAACCCCCCCCACATCACCATGTAAGGCCAGGTGTTTCTCCCGGACCACAGCTGTGGACATCGCCCGACCGAGGGAGCGTGTGGCCAACTTCACCACCCAGAGGGCGGGATCAATGGCGGCACGCAGCTCATAGAAGAGCCCTGGGTCAGCTCCACCCTTGTGCATGTGCAAAGGGGCGGCGGCCTGCCCCGTTAGTCTGCAGGACCACGCCACCAGTGCTTAGGACAGCCACGCCACGTCAAAGCCCTCTGTGGACACCGTAGTGCGCAACAGAGAGTTCAACAGTGGGGGGCAGTGTACCCTAGGCCGCAGCCCCATCAAGGGCAGAGAAGGCGGAGGAGGCCACCAAACGGTCGCGGGAAGCACGGGGACTTCCGGGACCGCGTGATCTCCTCATGCACCTCGGGAGCGAAAGACATTGGGGCGGGGCCCAACAGCTGTCGGGTGCCGCCCCCAAAAACCAACCACGAGCACTCGCGACAGGGCGGAGTTCCACACCAGCGCGAGGCTCGCGGCTGCCCGAGATAACATGGCTGTCAACTCTAGGTCGGATCAGGCAGCGCTGGCACACCCGAAGGCGGAGCACAACCTAATCGTCATCCCCAAAGGACTCTAACCCACCTTGGGATGCGGCGATCGACATCTCAGTGCTATCTGGAGTGTGAACGAAACGTACGAGGCGTCAGAGACGGCCGCTGTTTCAGTCCGGCACTCGCGGGAAGCGATGTGCGAGAGGGGGGCGTGGCCCGAGGAACGCATCGGCGGGGTTCTTAATACCACAGCACCGCCCTCAGGTCACCCTGGCCACCAGCCAAAGTACCACCTCACTCAAAGACGGTAGATTGGGGTGTGGCAAAGGGGACTCTCTCTCCTCACGGAGATCACTGAGTCTCGACCGCAACATCGCGATGGTCACGTTCCCGCAGTGGGAACATGACACATCCACAATCACTGCCCGAACGTGCTGAAGCCCAAACATGTCAAGCAGTGAATGTGCCCATAGACAGCAACGGAGATCGATCGCACCCGGAAGTGCACGGGTGAACTGTCTTGAAAAAGACGTGCCATGCGCAAGCTCTTTTTGTGAGAGGAAAGCTCTGCAGAGTGCCGAAGCACCCAGGGAAAACACACACAGCTGTTGCAGATCACTGCACAGATCAGCAGGCAGGCAATGTGAGATTGCTGGAACGCGCCGTCACACCAACACTCTGGAGAACCGCTCGTCTTGAAGACTGAAGAGAGGACTTCAGAATTCAGGCTTGCAGGAGTGAAGAGATGCTCTTGGCTCCGATGCAGAAACATAATGCGATATTGCCACGTACTTCCTTTTATACTCACGTGGTGAGGCGGAGTTACGTTTGCAAATTCTGCATGCCCATGGCATTGGCACGCCATTGGGCGTTTTCTAAAATCTCGAAGATGATTGGCTTCTAAGCAAAACCCCCATTCGTTAGTCACTAACGTTACGTCGTAGTGACTGAACGAAAGGGAACTAAAGTATCCAGATAGAAATTTGTTGGCCATTCTCAATGGGAAAGTGCCCTTGCAATATTGCTCAAAAAAGCCATGTGTATCATCGCTTTGGAAACGGAATACTGTATGTTGCACTTGTTGCTTGCCAATGTAAATAATGAGTTGCCGATTCATAATACGTTTTCATCTCAATTTTTTTAATACATTATTGTAAAAAATAGTGGGCCTATTATTTATTTTGGTGACTGGTATCAGTATCGGTATCGGCCAATTCTGCTTCCAGTGATTGGAAATCGGCCCCCAAAATACTGATCGGAGCACCCTTAGTATACAGAAGGACAGACTTTCAATGCCAACCTTTTTTACTCTGTGGTTCACAGCAGGCTTTTGAACCTAAAAGTCAATAATTAAAAATTACTCAAGAGATTAATTAACATGGAAATTCACGCGTATGAATGCTAACTGGTAACACTCTCCTCCACAGATGTACTTCTAACTGTAATATGCAACCACTTTCCACTGCACTTTTACACTTTCTTTCGGATAGCTCTGTCCATAATTTATTGCACTACCTTAATCCAATGCTATATTCCTCATCTTAGCCTAACATATTATTGTATACCTCTATCTGTAAAATTCTGTTTATAGTAATATCCATCTGTATATTATATTCATAGTACATATTCACCTGTAAATTCTGTTTATAGTAATAGCCATCTGTATATTTATTCACTGTACATATTCACCTGTAAATTCAGTTCTGTTTATAGTAATAACCATCTCTCTATTTATACATATTTATATATATTCAGTACATATCCAAAATCTGAATGGGGTTATATTTGTGAGTTGCTTCCTACAAATACAAAAAGACATATCACTCCTTTATTAAGCAGGCTGTACGTGCCTTCAGAGAGAGGTAGTCATCGGCCTGGTCGTCAGGTGGGAGTCCGTTGGTAAGAGCTGGAGGTGGCGAAGGGAAGTCCAATGAGGACGCTCTGTCCTCTGTCTGTACTGCTTTAGTGCTGGTTGTATTGGAGCCTTCAACATATATACAAACACAAACATGATACACAATACATACAGGGAGTGCAGAATTATTAGGCAAGTTGTATTTTTGAGGATTAATTTTACAACATTAATAATTAAACAACAACCATGTTGTCAATGAACACAAAAAACTCATTAATATCAAAGCTGAATATTTTTGGAAGTAGTTTTTAGTTTTAGCTATTTTAGGGGGATATCTGTGTGTGCAGGTGACTATTACTGTGCATAATTATTAGGCAACTTAACAAAAAACAAATTTATACCCATTTCAATTATTTATTTTTACCAGTGAAACCAATATAACATCTCAACATTCACAAATATACATTTCTGACATTCAAAAACCAAACAAAAACAAATCAGTGACCAATATAGCCACCTTTCTTTGCAAGGACACTCAAAAGCCTGCCATCCATGGATTCTGTCAGTGTTTTGATCTGTTCACCATCAACATTGCGTGCAGCAGCAACCACAGCCTCCCAGACACTGTTCAGAGAGGTGTACTGTTTTCCCTCCTTGTAAATCGCACATTTGATGATGGACCACAGGTTCTCAATGGGGTTCAGATCAGGTGAACAAGGAGGCCATATCATTAGATTTTCTTCTTTTATACCCTTTCTTGCCAGCCACGCTGTGGAGTACTTGGACGCGTGTGATGGAGCATTGTCCTGCATGAAAATCATGTTTTTCTTGAAGGATGCAGACTTCTTCCTGTACCACTGCTTGAAGAAGGTGTCTTCCAGAAACTGGCAGTAGGACTGGGAGTTGAGCTTGACTCCATCCTCAACCCGAAAAGGCCCCACAAGCTCATCTTTGATGATACCAGCCCAAACCAGTACTCCACCTCCACCTTGCTGGCGTCTGAGTCGGACTGGAGCTCTCTGCCCTTTACCAATCCAGCCACGGGCCCATCCATCTGGCCCATCAAGACTCACTCTGATTTCATCAGTCCATAAAACCTTAGAAAAATCAGTCTTGAGATATTTCTTGGCCCAGTCTTGACGTTTCAGCTTGTGTGTCTTGTTCAGTGGTGGTCGACTTTCTGCCTTTCTTACCTTGGCCATGTCTCTGAGTATTGCACACCTTGTGCTTTTGGGCACTCCAGTGATGTTGCAGCTCTGAAATATGGCCAAACTGGTGGCAAGTGGCATCTTGGCAGCTGCACGCTTGACTTTTCTCAGTTCACGGGCAGTTATTTTGCGCCTTGGTTTTTCCACACACTTCTTGCGACCCTGTTGACTATTTTGAATGAAACGCTTGATTGTTCGATGATCACGCTTCAGAAGCTTGGCTATTTTAAGACTGCTGCATCCCTCTGCAATATATCTCACTATTTGTGACTTTTCTGAGCCTGTCAAGTCCTTCTTTTGACCCATTTTGCCAAAGGAAAGGAAGTTGCCTAATAATTATGCACACCTGATATAGGGTGTTGATGTCATTAGACCACACCCATTCTCATTACAGAGATGCACATCACCTAATATGCTTAATTGGTAGTAGGCTTTCCAGCCTATACAGCTTGGAGTAAGACAACATGCATAACGAGGATGATGTGGTCAAAATACTCATTTGCCTAATAATTCTGCACTCCCTGTAGATTACTGGCACAAACTCACATTCATTATAAATAATACTGTTCCCTTCAAGGCCCTTCAGTCCTTTCAACATCTCTTCAAATACTCTTATATCTCATCCATAGAACCACTGTAAAACAAAGCTGAGGCACATGGGAATATACAGTAATCACCATAGGAATATGTTTGTTATGGAGTCATTACTTGTCTGCTAGTAGTAGTTAGTAGGGGTGTAACGATTCATCTACTACATCGATGTATCGATTTATTTTCCTACGATCTAACTACATCGATCTGTGCTCAGCAAGTTGGCCTTCCGGACGACATATATCGATCTAACATCGTTTTAAAAGGTAATCAATCGATTGTATCGATCATAGGAAATAACGCATTGGATTTAAGCACGTCAGACTTTAAATGGATGTTTTTTCTTAGCACTTTTAATGATAACGGCGTTAAACGTTACTCGATTCAGTCTGCCTATCTGTGACATCATCGCAACACACACACGCACCAGCAGCAGCGCTAAGAAAACAAAACAGCATTGCGGATGGCAGAGGAGAAGCCAACCAGCACGAAATTATCAAGCCACCAGGAGAAAGAGCTTCCTGTACTTTCAACCCTGGCTAAATGTTACCTGTGCATTCCTGGGACCAGTGTGCCAGCAGAGCGAGTTTGTAGTACTGCTGGCGACATAGTGAACGTACAGAGAAGTGTTCTGCGGTCAGATCATGTTGATACTTTTGAAAACATAATCTGTAGAGTCATTGAAGAGTGGTTGGTTACATTGTACATTTTGTTAAATATTGTTTGTTTATTAAACTGAGAGTAGTAGCAGGTTCAGCCAGTTTATTCAACCTGAAGAAATGTTGGTTGCACTTTATTTTTGATATTAATATTGTATTTGTATTATTTTAATGTTGAAAAACAACAGCAAAAGTAGCAGGTAAACCTACTATTAATTAAACCTGAAGAGAAGTTAGTTGCACTTTATTTTTGATATTAATATTGTAATATTTATGTTGGAAAACAAAAGCAGAAGTAGCAGGTTAACCTACTGTTGAAATGTTGGTTGCACTTACTGTGCTTTTATTGAAAATGTATTAAATATTGAAAATGAGAGCAGAAAAGGTTAACTTCCTGTTAATTCAACCTAAACTGTTGGTTGCACTTTATTCAAATAAAATTTGAATGCATTTGCCATTAATTGTTGTTTACTTGTTTGTTTATATCCATAATTAATTGATATACCGGATTCCCTTACAAGAAACAACAGGAATCTAGGAAACTTCACCTGCACTGACCAGTATCCAGATATTTATTTCAGTCACACAATTTTTGGCTAAAAAGTTACTGAATCGATTTCAAGTCACTGAATCGTTTCGGATCGTATCGTTCTAAATGAACCAAAATCGTCCTTGAATCGTATCGACAACCTCAAATCGTGATACGAATCGAATCGTTGTTAAAACGAATCGTTACACCCCTAGTAGTTAGTGTCCTGGGAGGAAGGTGAATAATACAGTTGTGCAATTAGACTTAGATGAGCCTATGAACAAACGCTGATCTACCTTTCCGTTTGCTGCCATTCTCTACTTCTTTTCTGGAAGAAGCTTTAAGCATTCTGTTAGCGTAGATGTTCCGAGTATCCAGCTCCTTTTCTTTCTCCTGAAATTAGATGCAAATATGAACATGGTTTGATGGGTTTGTGATTAAATTAATATACATCTAACACTGCATACGGCTTGTGGGTGTTCCAAGTACAGTATTTGGTACCTTTAGTTTAGTGCAAAGTCTCTCCACTTCCTCCTGTAGTGCTTTAACTTCCTGTTGTGCATCATGAGATCTCCTCCTCTCATTAGCTAGCTGCCTTTGAAAGCTCCCGTTACTTAGCTCCATGTTCTTCTCCAATTCCTGATGACACATTACACACACAGATTGTGTATCCAACAATATAAGGATGGAAAGAGGAAAAAAGTGTGAAAATAAGTGTGAAACTAGGGCAACAGTGAATCTTGATTATTGTTATAATTAACATTTATCAATTTAAAATCATAAAGTTGCAAATTTTATATTTACATTTTTAAAGTATACATTTGAAAACGATCTTCATTATTATTTATTTTATTATTATACAACTATACAAATAATTATATAATATAACATATTTATTACAGAAATATAAATAAAATTCTCTTCGAATTTGTAAAAACATTATTTGTAAAAAAAAAAAAAAAAAAAGTTAGCATTATATAAATGTAAAAAAAAGAAAAAACAAATAATAGATTTATGCTAATTATACAAGAAAATTCATAAATAGTTTGGTCAAATGGTCAAACATTACTGTTTGGTTTGTAATTCGTATCTACTTTTATTGTTAGCCAGTAGATAATTTGACCTAGCTGAGATGACAGAAAAGTTGACAAGTAGAATTCACAACCATATGTTTAAGTTTGCAAGGCATACAAATGCATTTACATGATCAAAACATGTAAGATATAGCGCTAGCCCAACAAGTGACAGTTTGCCCCGGGACAGCTAGCTATCCCTATTGTTGAGCCCTGCACTGTTGCTTGCTTGTCATTTTTTTACCTTTACTCTGCGTTCACTTTCTTGCAATTTGCCTTGAGTGTACGTCAGTTTTCGTGACAGTTCCTCCCTCTCTCCAAGATTCTGGTCATCTGCAAGTTGTTGCAGTTTCTGCAGCTGGCTGCGACAGCGCTGGAGCTGGACGTCTGTTTCCCTGAGGCTGCGTTCAGCTGTGCGCTGGTTCTCCTGACTGCGTCGCAGCCTCTCGCGCAGCACGTGAGTCTCATTGTTGTGACGAGACAGCAGCTGCGAGATCTCGCTCTCCGTGTCATCGTAGCGATGCAGAGCTTTCTCTTGCCGCAGCTGTAGCTGTCGCAGTAAACGGTTCTCGCGCTGCAGCTCGTCAGCATGCAGCCTCAGCTCAGACAATGCGTTCTTCAACTCGTTGATCTTTAGCAGACGTGCAGACAGCATGCGCTTGGTGACAGGGTCCACTTCTTTGGATGGAGCATCTTTACTCAAACTTTGGGATCGGATGCCTCCTGAACGCTGCTGAGGATGATGGGAATGGGGTGGGAGACGGCGTGACACACCTTTATGTACACCTGAAAAGAACAACAAATATAAGCACACTTAAGTATGTAGGCTAAAGAAGCTTTTAAATTATATATTTTAAGGATGCACGATATTGGATTTTTGCCGATATCCGATATGCCGATATTTTTCAACTAATTTTGGCCGATAGCCGATGCTGATATACATTCATTTTTTCCCTTTGTTTGGAAACAACATTCTGAGCAAAAACTATTTGAGCAAAAATTATTTTTCATTCTGGTTTCAGAGTTCTGAGGTCTCTGTACCAAAAGGATACTTGTTTAAGATAAACAAATTTTAATAATAATTTCTTATTATCAATGTTGAAAACGGTTTGTGCTACTTAATATTTTTGTGGAAAGCATGATACATTTTTTCTGGATTCTTCGATGAATAAACAGTTAAAAAGAACAACGTTTATTTTAACAAAGTAAAAGTATTTATTACATTATTATTTAACCTTTTGGATCATTTTAATGTAACCTTACTGAATAAAAGTATCAATTTCTTTTTAAAAAACGTACTGTCCCCCAAACCTTTGAACAGGTGTGTACAACCCAACATTCCTATTAATATATTGACAATGATTGTGGTAAAACAAATGAAGTAATTTTCCATTCAAATGATGCTTGATGCTAAATATCTCTTGTGCAGTCTGCTGGTCATTATTGGTACTGCAGGACATAACAGTTATTTCATAAAAGACGCTTTTCTGTTTAAGGGTTATTATCCAGATTATATTCCAAATATTAAAATGGGGGAAAAGAAACATAGGTTTACATTTTTCATGTTAAATGTAATTTCATTATAGGATATTTTGCATTATGACAATTAAGCACATTCAGATATTTTACATTTTTTGTAATTATCCTTATTCTCAATAATTCTCATTACTGTAATACAGTATTTTACTGTAACAGTAAAAATACTTTAATACAAATACAATTATGGTGTATACATATTTACCATTTAAAATATATTATAAATAATATCTCATATTTTATTTGTACATTTGTTATTTTTCAAAATCATCATGGTAATGAGAATTGGTCTAGAAATGCATTTAAATGTCATGAAAATAATGTCATAATTCAAAAAGCATAGTCTTCAAAATAGGCTTCATATTAAAGTAAAACTATAGAATTATTCATTCTTATTACTTTTTGTTTTTAGACTGAAATATGACCTGGCCATGTCCTTGACAGGTTTCGTGAGACTCATTGATAAAGCATTAATTTACAAGACTGCACATCACATTGCCGCCCATCATTCAGATCAGTATGATTCACAGCAATCAAAGTGTCTCAAGAAAATTGACTGAAGAGAAAAAAAAACTGGCCATGCACAATCACCACAAGATGTAGATGCTGATGGCCTTGATCATCATATTAATTACGTTACAGCTGTAACTGGTGGATAAGAGGAGATGTCTGACTAATTCCATGTGCTTCAGAAGGTGAAGGGCTGTAGGCAAATGATTTGACCTTCTGGGTTGCTGATGAATTTGCTCCATTATGGTTGCTGGTTTGTAATAAAGTGAGTGCAAAGGAGAGGCAAACAAGGTTTTGCATAAAAAGTTAAATGTTGTGTTAAATGAACTCCAAAAATGTTAAATGAAGTGCAAAACCCGATGATCATGTTCTCCGACATGATTTAGGGAACAATTCAATGAGCATCTTCTGCTTCAATTGAATATGTGACCTACAAAGTACATTATTTTATTATTATTATTATTATTATGCACATAGTCAATGCTACAAATGTACTTATTTGATCAGTGACTTAGAAATAGCGCAGAATCTTAAAGGGATAGTTCACCCTGAAATGAAAATAAAGTAATCTTTTACTCACCCTGGCCTGCTGTTGTTCTAATGGCTTATGTGTTTCTATCTACTTCGGACCTCAAAGGGAGAAATTTTAAAACATGTCCTGCACGTGGTGCCCCATATAATGGCAGTGAATGGCGACCAGGCTAAAACTTTACAAAAAGGATACAAAAGTATCACGCAATGATACAGTGTGAGACGCTCGGCATATATGGAAAGTGTTCAGGAGGCATACTATAATGTTTTGCGAGAAAGAAACCTTATTATTCAGTCAAAACACAATGTTGTCATGACAACCTGTACACAACATTCACTTCAAGAGGTTTACCTTATTATTAGTAATATTGTATTACTTCTTATTATCTACCTTATAGAAGAGACGAGTTTCATGTTTGTTTTTTTGAACATGGTGTCTCACAATGGTGTGTGTATGTGCTTATCCTGGGAACCATGACAAAAGTGCGAGTTATAGTAACTCGGACGCACTCACAGGAACGTGCACAGAGTAACGGTCGAGATCAGTATTTTGACTGAATAATACGGTTTCTTTCTCGCAAAACCTTATAGTATGTCGCCCTGAACACTTTCCATATATGGCACACGTCTCACTGTATCATTGCGTGATCTTTTGTAACCTTTTTGTAAAGTTTTAGCCTGGTCGTCATTCACTGCCGTTATATGGAGGAGCACGTGCAGGATGTGTTTTAAAATTTCTCATTTTGAGATCCGAAAAAGATAGAAGGACATGAGGCATTGGAACAACAGCAGAGTGAGTAAAAGATTACTTTATTTTCATTTCAGGGTGAACTATCCCTTTAAATATTTCTTCTTCATTTTACATCATAATGTATCTGGGGTTTTTTTTTTCAAAATCCAAAAGCTTTCTATTTATTTCTGGGTTTAAATTTGATTTTTCTTCCTAGATTTTCAATGGGATTTCATAAGTGTGTATGTGTGTGTGTGTGTGTGTGTACCTGCTCGGTGTAAGGGGCTGCTGGACACTCTCCTAGATCTCCCTTTTCTGTATGGAGATAGAGAGGCTGGCGAGAGAGACCGATCCGAGTGTGAGGCGTTTTCATAATCATCCGAGTAGAAAGAGGCACTGCTGCGATCTCCATCCGAACACCGATCACGGTCAGGGTCTCCAGCCGGCTCTTGTGTTCTGGTTCGCACATGATCCCCAGCCGAGTTCTCACTGTCTTTCCGGTATTTCTCCTGTTTCCCAGAACCTAGAGGAGATTCCGAGATCTTCACATCACTACGGTGAGACAATCGGCTGTGCTCTGATTCCTGATTTTCTGCATGCAAGTCCATGTTTTCACCTGCAAGACAGTTCACAAAAGATCAAGACAACATCAGACTGAGACTGAACTATGCGCTTCAATCACAATTAATAAACAGCACACACACCTTCAAACACACAAATCAAAAAAAGGCACGGTATGTTTTCAAATCAAGCTGTGAGCCTTGAGCAAATCGTGACATAAATCCAGACACCAAACACTCAAGCTGTCTGAGATGCTCATTCACGGCAGTACCGTGTTATTAATTCTCAACTAGTACTCTGATACAGAGATACAGTCCAGCCAGGCGAGCCCAGACAATAACAAATATGATGTATTCGGCCATAAAATTAGGTACATTACTATTATTAAGGCATAATCTCAAACATTAAGGCATTTAAATGTGTGGCTTTGTTAAGAATATGTTCTTCCGAGAAATCATGGCATAAAATGTGATGTGTAATAGTTGATGAAGCTCTCAAATTGGGTACGAATCAGAAATCACCAAGTGTCACTAAGAACAAAGAGTTAATAGAGCTGGATACAAGACAAAAATTAACTACAGCAGATCTGTTGTGTATCATCATAAATAAGCAAGATTTATGACCCTTTTGTAAGGCTTCTGACAAGTCCTCCTCTTTCTGTCCCTGAACCTGCAGAATCCTGATATCCTCTCTGGTCTCAGTCACCATGGAGATTGAGTCTGGCCTTTGTAAGTGGCCAATAATATCATTCACTCCTTAATGGCATGCTAAACACATTCAATTACTGCCTCACCTTTCACCTCCCTCTGTTTTGGTAAAATGTTTCTATGGCATCCATTAAGGAGGTGTCAAAAAATCTTTAAAAAATCTTTAAAATTGTAAATATTTAAAGTTAATATAAAAAATATAGTTTATAAGGCCTTCAACAAATAAATATCAGGCATATTTGCTACTAGCAAATTACAGGCCTGTTTAAAATTTGAATTATTACTTAGCCCCAAAAAAGCCCTAATAAATTAGTTTAGAATTAATGTGTAATTAAAATCAATTTGTCATATTCTGCCACAGACCTTTTGACTTTGGGTAAGGAATCGTATGCAAAGATAAAGCTGATACAATAGCACACAAGTAGAAAGTGTTTTTTACCAGGTTTTTCTTTTTACACACACCTGCACGACAGGCCAGCTTGTCAACAACATATGCCAATCAGTTTGGTTGACATTCTTATAAAATCACTCAAACTTGAGTAAATAATTACCTAAAGTGATTTAAAAATATATAGGCTATAATTCAGAAATATATAGCATACAATTGTAACAAACTTACAACGTTGGAGACAGTATATGTATTGTTACCAAATATCATAACAAAAGAGCTTTATGACTACAGAACTCAGGTTAGTCCAACTACAGGTGTCCATAAACAACATGAAGTCGGTCAACTTGTCTACATTCAAAACCTCTCAATACGTGTATACGGTATATAATTGTATCAAGGAAAAAGCTGCTTGTGTTTCTTATTTACTAAATGGTTGGTTGTTGGTATTATTTAGTGCTTTCCGAGTGACAAAAAGAATAGCAAACGCTGAACGTACACAGCAACAACGCGCGTAACAACTGTCTTAAAAGTACTTACCAGTTTCTTGTTCTTCAGTCAGTTTCTTCATAACAAGGCTCGCTTAACGGCTAGCCAGCCACATGACAAGCTAGCTGGATTATATCGTGCAACTAGGACAACACACAACACTCTCAACTGTAGAGTCGACGCCAAACGATTAGCGAAACGTTATCCGATACGGTAAAGAGAGAGCGAATGCGGATGTTTGGTCGTCTATCCTTTAATCAAGCGTCATCTGAGGTCGATTATGGCGGAGATTGTGGCTTTTGGAGAGGAATATGTGCTTTACTGAAGGAGTTGGTGAAATCTCTGAATCCACGCCTCGCCTTCTGCTACTGGACTGGTGTCATAGTGACGCTTCTCCATGGCAACGTGCGCGCGCCCCTGGCAGTCCGTGGTCACTTGTTGAGCAGCACGGCTGATATTACATTGATAGACAGGCTTCAGGCGTCGGTGATATTGAGCAAAACTCTGAATTTTGACTAAGAAAGACATACAAAAAAGCAAGTCATGAGTTATATTGGCATTAATAACTGAAATAAGACAGTAAAAACATTACTTGTTAGCACTTAGTGATGATAGCGGTATATATATATATATATATATATATATATATATATATATATATATATATATATATATATATATATATATATATATATATATATATAGCGCTATTTTTTTTATTATTTTTTTTATTATTATTATTATTTTAGTTAAAATATTTCTATTATGTTTAAAATATACATTTAATATCATTATCATATTTTTTCCTACAGGAACAATGTTATAATACTAAATAAAATGCTAAATAAATTAAGTCTATGAATCTACGTGCAGTGGCGCAGTGTCTGTTTTTTGTGGGGAGGTGGGGGATTTGAGCAAGTTTGACAAGGGCCAAATTGTGATGGCTAGATGACTGGGTCAGAGCATCTCCAAAACTGCAGCTCTTGTGGGGTGTTCCCGGTCTGCAGTGGTCAGTATCTGTCAAAAGTGGTCCAAGGAAGGAACAGTGGTGAACCGGCGACAGGGTCGTGGCCCCAAGGTTCATTGATGCACATGGGGAGCGAAGGCTGGCCTGTGTGGTCCGATCAAAGACCAGCCACTGTAGCTCAAATTGCTCAAGAAGTTAATGCTGGTTCTGATAGAAAGGTGTCAGAATACACAGTGCATCGCAGTTTGTTGTGTATGGGGCTGCATAGCCGCAGACCAGCCCAAGCTGACCCCTGTCCACTGCCGAAAGTGCCAACAGTGGGCATGTGAGCATCATGCAGAACTGGACCCCGGCTGATGAATCACGTTTTCTTTTACATCACATGGATGGCTAGGTGCCGATGGTGCGTGTGCGTCACTTACCTGGGGAACACATGGCACCAGGATGCACTATAGGAAGAAGCCAAGCCGGTGGAGACAGTGTGATGCTTTGGGCAATGTTCTGCTGGGAAACCTTGGGTCCTGCCATCCATGTGGATGTTACTTTGACACGTAGCATCTACCTAAGCATTCAAGCATTCTTGCAGACCATTTACACTCTTTCATGGAAACAGTATTCCCTGGTGGCTCTGGCCTCTTTCAGCAGGATAATGCGCCCTGCCACAAAGCAAAAATGGTTCAGGAATGGTTTGAGGGGCACAACAATGAGTTTGAGGTGTTGACTTGGCCTCCAAATTCCCCAGATTAGATTAGATTAGATTAGATTCAACTTTATTGTCATTACACAAGTACAAGTACAAGGCAATCTCAATCCAATCGAGCATCTGTGGGATGTGCTGAACAAACAAGTCCAATCCATGGAGGCCATTACCTCGCAACTTACAGGACTTAAAGGATCTGCTGCTAGCATCTTGGTGCCAGATACCACAGCACACCTTCAGGGGTCTAGTGGAGTCCATGCCTCGACGTGTCAGGGCTGTTTTGGCAGCAAAAAATTTCGCCAATTTTCTGCAGCGTCAATAGCTACAGACCTCCAAACTTCGTCTTCAGATTAGCTCAAGAACAGTGCGTAGAGAGCTTCATGGAATGGGTTTCCATGGCCGAGCAGCTGCATCCAAGCCTTACATCACCAAGTGCAATGCGAAGCGTCAGATGCAATGATGTAAAGCATCACTGGACTCTAGAGCAGTGTAGACGTGTTCTCTGGAGTGATGAATCACGCTTCTCTGTCTGGCAATCTGATGGATGAGTCTGGGTTTTGGCGCTTGCCAGGAGAACAGTACCTGCCTGACTGCATTGTGCCAAGTGTAAAGTTTGGTGGATTATGGTGTGGGGGGGTGGTGTTTTTTGGGGGTTGGGCGTGGCCCCTTAGTTTCAGTGAAAGTAATTCTTAATGCTTCAGCATGCCAAGACATTTTGGACAATTTCATGCTTTGTGGGAACAGTTTGGGGATGGCCCCTTCCTGTTCCAACATGACTGTGCACCAGTGCACAATGCAAGGTTCATAAAGAGTTTGGTGTGGAGGAACTTGACTGTCCTGCTGACCTCGACCCGATATAAAACCTTTGTGATGAATTAGAGCAGAGACTGCGAGCCAGGCCTTCTCGTCCAACATCAGTGCCTGACCTCACAAATGCGCTTCTAGAAGAATGGTCAAAAATTCCCATAAACACACTCCTAAACCTTGTGGAAAGCCTTCAGAAGAGTTGAAGCTGTTATAGCAGCAAAGGGTGGGCCAACTTCATATTAAACCCTACGGATTAAGAATGGGATGTCATTAAAGTTCATGTGCATGTAAAGGCAGGCATCCCAAAACTTTTGGCAATATATTGTGTGTATTATAATAAAACTTGTTATAATAGAGTATTAATAAATTTGTTGTTGTTGTTGTTGCCAAAATTCTCAGTTTTCCTGTTCAGCCTGTTATGTCAATAATTTTGCACACTGGTGGTCAGGTCCGGTGCCATTCTTGATCATATTTAGGTTAAGTGTGTTAAAAACATTTTTAATGGCATTTTTGTTTACTTTTGTTTGATCAGAATTTATGTCTAAGCATTGAGATGTACACAACACTTCCTAAGCAGGTTTGCATTGCAAACACATGGTGGCAACATTATAACAGTGTTTCCCTATAGGCCTATTTCCTTACTGCATTTTGTCATTTAATGAAATTACAATATTGTAATACAATAGCAACATCCTAACTATGACAATATTATTTATGCCTGAGGAGAGGATTTACACAGCGTTTCATGTTCTTGACATGATAACCCCCCACCCCCCAACCCCATTTAAACTACATTTCCCATGATTCCCTTCTCGAGCAGGAGCTAAGCGCTGCGAGTGTCTCGCGCTCCCGACGGCGGAGTGAAGTGCACTGATGGAGCGCGAGCGGCTTTATTACAGCACACTGGGCGCGCGCACTCACTTTAATTTCAAAGGGTGAAGTTGACGTCACCGCAGGTCCAAAGAAGTCTATAGAAAAGGAGTGCGCAAAATTTCCCAGCCTTCATTCTTTTTTCGAAAGGATAAGTGAGGATTAGGATGGTCATCAGAGTGTATATCGCCTCCTCGTCTGGGTCTGTCGCGGTGAGTAACATGTTTACATCGCGCATTTAAGAGTTGCGTGATGAAAAACTGGAGACAGCTAGGAATAATATGTTAATTTTTATTCTGTGATCTGTGATGTTTTTATAATATATTCTATATAATAGTTATTGAAATATCACGTTAAACAGATAATTTAAGAATATATTACATATATGTATAACATAAGCTAACTTTGCTGCGTGTGCACATGAGTTATATATGCATATGTCAACAACAACAACAATATATTTCACTTCATGAATTTAGCCCACCCTGGCAAACCCAACCTTTTTTTGCAGGTGACAACAGGGTACAGTGGTAATTATTCATGTGCAATGGTAACATGGTTATCTAAAAACATGGTGTTACACTGTGGTACATTTTTGTGTTTTATTATTGTCAAGCGCACACATCATAAATAACTCTTGTCCATAACTTAAAACTGGAGGTATGAGCCTGTTTTCAAGCAACACGGTGCAGAACATTCTGGATAGATATGACATTATGGATTTAATTGAATTACATAATCGGTGTCAAGCTCAATTCTGATCTATATGTTTAGCAATAGCAAAACATTTAAGATGTGGTTTATGCTTTATTTGAGATAATCCAAAGCTGTTGTCCACCTCGGCAAACTGAAACCAGTCATAAAGCTTAGAGGTTGGACAAAGTGCATGTTTACAAACCAACCCACTGCCAACTCCAATGCCACAATAGTTGGCGTGCAGATCAACTCGGTTGTAATCGCTCTGTTATGCAGCCTGCAGGGAAAGCACAAGAAATATCCTGATTCATTCAGAGCAGGGATTATATTTCAGCCTTTTAGCTGGTTGCTCCAGTGATATTGATTTTTAGTTCTTTAAATGAGAAGATTCACAGTGTCTGAACAGGGATTGGTTGGAAGGTGGGGCAATTTGTATTCATTTTTTATTTAATGTCATTCATTTGGTGTTTAACGGTTAGATAATGATGTTTGTATAGTGACTCACTGTGTATTTGACAGCTCTGATATGGAGATGAAGCGTGTGTTTTGGATAGAGAAGCAAGTACTTTCAGCATTGTAACCTAATAGTGCCAGAATGAGGTAATAGTCTAAATGAGTTATCCATTGATGTCCGCTATCTCCTTATTTTTACAAGACCCGGATTGTTTACCCAAAAATAGCTATTTTTAAGTCTCCATGTTCTCAGCACACACTGCTCTCGTATATAGGCAAACATCTCTTTCATGCTCTCTTCCTTCTGTGGAAGACAAACAAGATGATCATTAGAAAAGAAAAATGAAATGTGTCAGTTGCTGTAATGACTGGTGTGTGTGTGTGTGTGTGTGTGTGTGTGTGTGTGTGTGTGTGTGTGTGTGTGTGTGTGTGTGTGTGTGTGTGTGTGTGTGTGTTCACTCAGATTACAGATGTGTTTGTTATATAACATGTGTTTTGTGTCAAAAGGATGTTTGTGTGAAGGGAGTGATGGTTGATGATACCAATCTGTAGCTATAAAGAGGATCTCCGGTCTCCGTTTAAATGACAGCAAAGTTTAGGATGAAACGAGTGTGAGTTTCTTTTTTCACGTTCAGCTACACAAACACACCCTGATTCACATTAGCTGCTTTGGTCAAAGGGGGATTATAAAGGTCACACCACTGACTAGCCTTTTCCACTCTTTACACTAATCCACATCAAACCGTTGCACTTTATACATGCATGCGAAGGACTGAGAGCACTCACTGAGGGATTTTCAGTCAGCTAAGCTTAGTGGTGAGATGGGTTCGACAGTGATATAGGCTCAGTAAGTCTGTTAAGAATGTCTGAGTGGAATGAGTGCATTCAGTGCATTGATTGAGAACAGAATGACACACTCAACTTCATGGGATTTGTCTTTCTTTAAAAGTGCACTTAACTTTTTAATGAAGGACAAATTACTTTGCACCTGCTGGTTTTTGTACTTTTTGAAAAATATGATGGTGATGTGCATTCTTCAGTCATATCAATATCATAATAACAGTTCAATTGAATGGAGCAGGTCTCCTCATGATCACATGACCAGCCAAATGCTGTTCATTTAAGCTGCATTCAAGGGATGTCGTAATTACTGTAATTTCGATATTACAACACATGACGTTTCCATTCGGACTGGGATTTGTGCATTTCTATGGCAACACTATCAACGTTTAACTAAATCTGCAAACGGTCAAGTTGTAATTGCGAGATTACGAGGACGTGAACGCGAAAAAGTTCAACTTAAAAAAACTTCAACATTAATAATGTTGCTGTAGCGTCTGGACCAATCAGACACACAATTTATTCATTGCATTTAATGAATAATCCAGCAAACTCACTATCCCAACAAAGGTCTGTGAACCATTCCCCAAAACGGCAACTAACATCCCAAATGCAGCTAACACCAGGCCTCTGGTTACAGGACACATGGAGATTGATAAGGTTTATGACCAAAAGGAATTTGCAGATAGTTGTGACTCTCACCTACTTCTTTTTAAAGAGGACAAATGAACCCTCTTAAACCCATATATCCTATATATAACCACTTGTAATAAACGTATCTCATGATTTTCCAATGGGTTTGGTCTATGTTTTAATTAAATCTCTGTTGGATTAATGTTTCAGAAGAGCATACTATATGGTTAACTAAAATCATGTTTGTGTATGGCATGTTTGGTCTCTACGAACTCCCAATGTTGTTCTCCATTTGTTAATTTGCATTACATTTTGCGAACTCTGTGCCACATTAGTATTATTAGAATCTTGAAGGTTCTTCTCTTAAACACCCAATCAAATTACATATTCAAATGCCCTGCTAGAGGACAAAGGATCGTAAAATTCCCTCCAAGGGAACAACTTCTTATTGGCTCACACACCTCCAGAGGGTGTGACATCTTCACACTTTAAAAGATCACTGATCAACTTGAGAGTTCCCTACTCTGAGAAATCCCACAATGGTGCTGACACATGCTAAAAGCCACATAGGCCAGCTAGAGATGGAGGCTCAGGACAAACACAAGCACCCTGGCAGAATGGAGTCACAGGAGAAAATCCACAGACTTCAAAAGGCTCTGACGGCTGCTGAACAACGAGAGCAGCTGGAAAAGGCAGCCAGAGAGGACCTGGAAAAGGAACTTTTTCACAAAGAGTCACTGTTAAAAGCAGCAAAATCTGAACTCTTGGACAAAAATGCCAGAATCCGGGCCTGTAAAGGTCACCTGAATGTGTCCAGAGCTAGGATTAAAACTCTGACCCAGCAGCTAGACAACACCAAAGATGAACTTGATATGGTCCAAAGAGAGCTGAGAGACTCTTATTTGCTGCAAAAAGAACTGCAGCAGGAGAGACATCTTACTGCCCCATATGCAATCAATAGAGCAACCTCCACCAGCCAAGTACAGAGATACAAAGGGGGAAGCCAAAGCCTTCTGCTTAACACTTCATCTGCCAGTTTCCTGAAAGCCTCTGCAGCCGCAGAAGGGAAAGGATTCATTCAGACAAACCCTGAAGCGACACGTGTAGAGACACTCAAACAAATGGCCGTAAACATCCCTACCTTCGCACCAGATCTCGCAGGAGACCACGACATCCATTCTTACCTGAGAGACATTGACTTTTACCTGCAGTCTTTGCCGAGTGTGAACCACCAAGATAGACTCTATCTGCTCTTGATCACATCCAGCCCAGAGTTGCAAAGCTTTCTGGCTCGGCAGCCAGAAAACATCCAATCAGACTACCAGCAGCTGAAACAAGCCCTCATAAAAGAATTCTCAGACCCAGAGTCTGAAAATGGACTGATTGCTGCCCTGGACACCAAACAAAGTCGGCAAGAAACTCCCTATGCTTACTACCACAGACTCAGACATGCTTACTTTGGAGCTCGCAACGAACCTGGGATGGAGGAGGACACCATCTTCAAGAGCCTTTTCCTCCGAAACCTCCATCCTATTATAAGTCACCATTTAGGCATTATGGCCTGCCCCCACACAATGCCTATTCAACAACTGCGTGACCTGACACAGAAGGCCTTTAACAAACACAAGGCCTCCTTAAAAAAGGGTTTGTAAGACCCAGGAAGCTGGCACCAGGAGGCACCCAACATTTCCACAATGCAAGAGCCTTCAACAAAAAGCTCCTTGCCAGCAGAGGGCAGAACCATCACCATTGCAATAGACTCTGGAACCAGACCAACCACTGGGAGGAGCCATGGAAAAAACATCCTCACCCAGCAAACACCAAAGGATGTCCCACAGCTGTCTACAACAACATCCTCCTCCACACCTTTCACACAGGTGTCAAACGGAGGCTGCTAACAGGAGCCGCTAGCACTAGAATAAATAAGTCCTTGAACAGAACTCACCTGAAGAATACTGGGAAGACCAAATGTCTGACTCCTGCCCAACACAACTCAGGCAAGCTCAAGTCAGCACCGCTGCCGGAGAAGAGTGACACTTCAGACTTCAGATGCCTGGATGCCAAAGGACCGTAAAATTTCCCTCCAAGGGAACAACGTATTGGCTCACACACCTCCAGAGGGTGTGACATCTTCACACTTTAAAAGATCCCTCATCATAAGATCAACTTGAGAGTTCCCTTCTCCGAGAAATCCTGATGTGAAGATGATGGTGAACTAGAAGAAGTCTTCTAAGGGCCTCGAAGTTCGTGCCAAACCTCGTCTTTCCATTCACCAAAGACTGGTTCTCTCTCATCAAGACAACGTCAGCAAAGGTCAACTGGAGCCTCAACAAATTGCATCAGAACAGTTTAATTCAAATTGGCGAGACATTAAGTATCCTTACCCCTTTTAAAGAAGGGTGTTTTAAGGCAGATGCCAGGACATCTGGACCAAGAATCACTTCCTGAGAAACTTTCCTAAGAATTAACATTTCAGAACACTCTCCTGCATTAATGCAACCCTATCCGATACACACCCCACCGAGAGACCCTCACACTCTGCCCATCACCCTCTGTTCTGCCTCTTGTCTCCCATACTGAAAATTCATTCAAAATCTATGCAACATTAAATGTGTTCAGTGAGTAAATATGCATGTCTAGTATCATTTGAAACGTGTCAGTGCATCTGGTAAAATGGTCTCATTCTCTCAGCCATAATACAAACCTCCAAGAAAATATTGTATGCCACTAAAAAGGTGACCTCCCACAGATCTATCATTCAGGATGCCTCCTGTATGTAAATAAGTGCCTTCCTTCACAGATGTTTAGAACCCATTCAATGACAAATTCTGATTGTCCATTTGTGACCCCCTGAATAAGGGAACAAAATCTAATTATAATCACAAACACCACCATTTGGTGAACCTATTGAATTATCTGGGTATTTAAGGAAAGATGACACAAAACCTAGGGAGTCTGTAGACAGATCTCCTGTACGATTGCTGTGTGTAGTTTTCACTGCCAGGTAAATATTTCGGAATTGTTGATTTTGTATGTGATTGATTGATGTTTTTTACCTGGTTAATAAATTGTCATGTTTAAATCTACTATAACAGACTTTGTGTTAATACCTCTGGTAGATCATGTTAAGTCCATAACACCACAAATCTACGCTCAAAAACAACCCAAGTTGGGTTGAAAATGGACAAACCCAGCAATTGGGTTGTTCTAATGGGTTGTTTTAACCCAGCGGTTGGGTTAAATGTTTGCCCAACCTGCTGGGAAGTTTTATTAAACCCAACTATTGTTTAAAAATGAATGTATAGCTTGCTTAAAATAAACCCAAAGTATGTTGGAAATTAACATTTATTAATATGTTTAATAAATTAATATTATTAATAATGAATAATAATTAAACAATAAACATTTATTTATTATTGTTGCCTCTAGTAATTATGAGTCAGATTTTTAATTTCAAGCCTATTTTGGGTTCATTTTAAGCCAGTCATATAGTAATGTTTAAACAATAGTTGGGTTAAATAAAACGTTGGGCACACATTTAAACAAACTGCTAGGTTTGCCCATTTTCAACCCAACTTGGGTTGTTTTTAACACAGCATTTTTTAGAGTGCGTATTTCTGAATGACTATCAGAATGGCTTTGAATTGGCAAGAGAGCTAGCAAAATATTAGGATTATATTAGGAACGATGTGCGTCCAGCAAAACACAGTAGGCTATAGTTTCCTGAATGAATCCGCACTTTCAAATTAAACGGTTGATTCAAAGACTTGCTCATAAAGACAGACAACTTGTTTAATTTCTGAACAAATCAGCATTTTTAAACAAATCGGTTGAATTAATAAATGTCTCACTCATAAATTAGTCTGTCACTTGTTGGCTACTGCTGGTGTAAAGATATAACTTGCAGAAATAGTCAGAAGAAAGGTCTTGATGATATAGACAGCATTTACAGAAAACACAATTCAGGATTATATATTAACAGGTTGTGGCAGAAAGAGAAGTGGAGTTATTAAAATAAATCATATGTCTTCCTTCTTTGGTTTTGTGGATAAAACAACAGCTGCATTGTGAGCCTGTGCTGGGTTGACACAAGGCTATTGTCCTGCTCTCTGTTTATCAGGGCAGGAGTTTTATAGAGCTTTTAAAAAGCACAGACAGGCTTAATAGAGATCTGCTCTACTTTTTCTTGATGTGTATGCGTGAGAGGTATTTGATTCGCTCATCAATGCATCACAGAGTATGAATCTTAATGCACTTGTGCTTTCTATGTGCATAGGTGTGTGTGTGTGTGTTTAGTAACAAAACTCATCTGAACAGCTCTGCATGTGGTGCCCAGCAACACGGTCTGCAAAGTCAGCAGAGACAGAGAGACAAAGATAGGCAAGGTGAGGCGAGGTAAGGCAGGGGACTTTTTGTACTCCATCTGTCCTCCTCCACAATGTGAACATGTCCAAAAACTCTCTCTCTGGAAAGCACACTTTGATACTGCCAAACTGTGGTGTGTAGGTGTGTGTTTTTGTAAGTCACTCCCTCTCATACAGCTGTTAGGCCTCATATAGTTAGGTGCTCAGACTGAAAATGTGTAACCGGAAACAAATAACATCCAAATGCACCTACATTAATTTATATCAACAAAATACATTTTTATGGGTTATATCTAGTATAAAACACCACTTTAAGCAGGTTACCAGTTTTACAGGGGGGGATAATGTGTGTATTAACTAAAGGATTACATATAGTTAATCCGTTATCTTAAAGGTAGGGTGCAAATGTAGAGGCTAGCAATAGCAAGCATAAGATCCCACCACCCTTTCACTACACAAAATAACAGTTTAATCTACATAAATGCTTCTTTCACAGTAACTGGCTTTCATAAAGCTCTTACTATCAAACTTTTGATTTGCATCTGTTCTCGTTCAGTTTAATACATTTGTCTGTTATTTAATCTGACTGATCTTTATGGTTAATCAATGAATCATTTGGTACACCTTGATTAGATATTGATTTAATAGAAATAGTTTCTACTTTGTTTGCAATTTCCGATATGGATAACCATATGAAATTAATTTATTTTTTACATAATAAACTACAGTATTTGTCTTATATGAATCACTATTTTCAAAGTGTGTGTGTGGCCTGGTAAACTCTACATTATGGGGACAAAATGCCTACATAAAGATGGCAAATCCTAAATCATTGTCCTTTCGGGGACATTTGTGGTTCCCATGAGGGAACAAGCTTATAAGTCACACAGAACATTTTTTTTTTGTACGTAAAAATTCAGAAATTTGTGTGTGATGGGTATGTGGTGTAGGGTTATATACAGTTACAGTATAAAAAAAATTTTTTCTATGGAAAGTCCCCACAAATATAGTGAACCAGACGCGTGTGTGTGTGTGTGTGTGTGTGTGTGTGTGTGTGAGAGACAAAGTGTGTGTGTGTGTGTGTGTGTGTGTGTGTGTGTGTGTGTGTGTGTGTGTGTGTGTGTGTGTGTGTGTGTGTGTGTGTGTGTGTGTGTGTGTGTGTGTGAGAGAGAGAGAGAGAGAGAAAGAGTGTGTGTGTGGGAAGGTAGGACAGAAAGATTTTCTATTTGTGAACATAGAGCAGAATAGAGTATAAGGGAGAGGAAATAGCCAATGGCGGTGTAACATCAAACAGAAATTCAGAAATTCATGTGATAACAGATTACCATAGACTGCCACATTACTGTAACTAACCCTTATAAAGCTCAACTACAGTAGATTCAGTCATATGGTCCAGTGAGTACATTTACTGTATTGGCAGCAAACTCTGTTCTATAGCCCATAACCTCATGGCTGTGTCGTAACTTCATCACACCTTTTGATAACACACTGAATAGATTCTATTACAAACATTATTGATTATATTACATAAGTTAGAGTAAAAAAAAAAAAAAAATAATAATAATAACCTTGTCTTAAACCACATTCCATTACAATAATAAGTAGATAAAAAAGTTTGAAGACAAACTTTAAATTGGCTTGAGAAAGACTGAAAGTTTGAAGTCGTTTTAAAAGCTTGAAGTTGGAAGGGTTTCCATTTGTAACAGGTTAAGTTTTAGTTTAGTAGTTTGGATGGATGGATGGATGGATGGATGAAGCATCATTTCAAGTCTACTGTGTTGTTGTTATAAGGTGTTTTTAAAAGGAATGTTATTTTAGAAGTTTTCTCATCTCTGTGTGACTATTCTTTATCCACTCATTAACTACGAGTGCTAGGGTAAGATAAGTACAAAATATGTATGTAATGTTAATGGGGAAGAATTCAGAACCTAACACAGGACTCTAGACAAAGAACAGATGTTAACACAAATGGACACACAACAAGCACAATGATCTTTCATTTTTTCTTTAAATGTTTAGGGATAATATTTTAAGGGTGTGTGCTAAGTTTCCGCAGTATGTTTTCCATTTACTTTTAAATAAATCCCTCTTTGTCGATCAACACTCTCCTCCTACATATGGCTAATGGGAATGTCCACCTTTTTTTGCCAACCCTGTTATATTCAAAATGTTTTGAGACTGAAAATTACAAAGTTGATTAGTCCAAAAATGGTTAATAATCGACTATTTAATAGGTGATAAATGTATGCATGACACACAACCAGAGTTAAATGTGTCAAATAATGTGATAAGTTAAGTATCTGCAATATAACTCTTGGAGACACAAACAGCAGAGTTTCCTTAATCCCAATTTTGAATGAATAATTAATAATAAATAATAAATATTCATGCAAATGCCAAAACACCCATAAATGCTCATACTCAAGTTCTAATTTGAGAGTAGCCTTAAGATCATTCAAGAACTATCACAGATTATCATTGACCAAAGGACTTCACTGTGTGATTCCTCAGGTGAAGAAACGCCAGCAGGCCATTGTGGGCTTTTTGGAGGCCAACCGGATCAGCTTTGAGGAGGTTGACATCACTATGCTGGAGGATCAGAGGTTCTGGATGTACCGGAACATTCCTGAGGAGAAACGACCTGAAAAGGGCAATCCTCTCCCCCCTCAGATCTTCAATGGAGACGACTACTGCGGCGTGAGTCCGCCTCACATGTGCCATACATTCTTTTAACTAAAAATGTTGTGCTTCATATGTCAAACACTGTACAGGTGATGTACTCTCTCTCCCATTAAAACACCATTAACTTGTTCAAAGATTAACCAATAATCTTCTATCAGAAGCAAATGTGTTGTCGGGTAGATACTCGCACACTGGTTATATCTTCGTCAATATACTACAGACCTCAATTCATACGGTATTAATTGGCACAGTAAAATGTGTCAGCGATTTGGAGGGGTGTGCTGAAATAATACTCTGTTTCTCTCAGACGGTTAAATCAAAGAGAAGCTAAAATCTCTCCGTCTGGCCGATGAGTCCACATTGGGTTGGTTTGAGAGGATGTTTATTAAAAATCAATACATTAAAACAAATCCATGGTGTAAGCTGTGCGGCACTGCTCTCTTTTGTAAAAAGGGTAAGGCATTTCCATGCCTGATTCTTCCAAACACAAAGCTTAAAGTTTCAAAAAAGACTTAAGACCTTACATTCACCACACATACTCTATCTATTAATTCGAGTTGTAGTGCAATATGTCAATGTGACTCTCTTGCCATACATGACCGAAGTATCAGAAATACATTTATGAGTATGAATCTTAAATTAGAAATGATTCATCACCTAACACCTGAGTTGCGGTAAGGTTTGTATATTTTGTGAATGACTCATGGCAGTAATGGCTGGATTTTGCTGAGTGCCCACTTGATCTAATCTCACAATAATCCTGATTACTCTCAGACCCCACCCCCAGCACCTTTTTTAGCCAATCAGAACAGCAGATCCGCTTCATTCACAACATGTCATTAGCTGTTTGACATTAATAGAGGGCAAGACACGTTTGACAAGTCTAATAGGTTTTACATTTAGAGCTATTGTTATGCATTTTAAACGGAATATTATTGTTTATATAAATATATTGTTTCTGGTTTATAATGTTAATGGGTGTTTAATGCCATCATTTATATAATCTGAATCAGTAGGTTCACTTGTTTAGTTTGATATTTCGGTGGCAACATTATATGCAATTTTAAAGACAAAAGTGCTATAAACAGAGTTGCTATAAACTCTCCTCAGTCATTATTATTCTATCCTTTTGCAGGATTACGAAGATTTCTTCCAGTCTAAAGAGACAAACACAGTGTTCTCATTCCTCCGTTTGCCCTCTGTAAAGGTACAAACACACTCCCACCTGTCTTTTAATAATTCACTGTCCGTGTCCAGTTTTAAAAAATATAAATTTTTGCAGGACAGTCAGAAAAAATACTGATCATTATCATGAGGATTTCTTTTTTGTCATGTAGCTCATGTGTATACTGACTTAGATTAACATCTAATTGAATTCAATTCTGTTCTCTGCAGGACTCTGAATCCTAAACCGTGTCATTGACATTTCCATAGACTGAAACACTGTGGTTTTGCCTCTTTCTCCTGTGATGTAACTCTTGTCCCCTGGTCTGAAGCCCTCACTGCCAGCAATGCATTCTGCCAAAACACATGCTGCCCTCCGGCCCACCTATTCCTAAGAAACTTCTGTCTGTTCAAACACACACACAGGGTGGTTTTCTATGGCCTAATTCATTATTTATATGTTATGTTTTCTTTTGTGTGTTGTACGTGTTAAATGCAAATCCTATTATTTTTCAATTGGATATAGGGATGGAAGTGAACTTATACCTGTATGTTTGTGTGTCTGCGTGCTTGTAAGACTTATGTTGTTGTAATCAACACAAAAAAAAATCATAAGTATGCAAAGCTGCATGCACAAGTCTCTTGTAAGTCATTCTTTGTTAGGGAGCTCAGACAGATGGGCAAAAGGAAATGTAGGGATACAGCAAAAGAATCTGGTATGTTTTCTTTTCCATAGGCTTTGATCCGTTTGTAAAAAGAAGTTCAGACCAGAAGCAAAAACAGGAAATAGAATCCTGACCCGCATTAAGATCTCAGTGTAACAGTACGGATCTGAGCTCAGTGTTTCCGTGCGCCGCAATGGCTTTTCAGAGCGTAAAACTGGTCCTGAATCAGTATTTGAACACTTTATGGTTTATTAACAGAATTTCAGATCTCATTCCTACAGCCTTTTGTTCCTTCTGGTGGGAAAAAAAGAACTCAAGTCCCTTCCTCTTTAATTGTCTGTTAACGTGTGTTTTTTTTCCTCAGGGGTATGTTAGCATGTAGCATGTAGCACACTGTGATGCCTACACTTTCAGCTCACCTGTTTATGTAGCATATATATTCACTCATTTATCATACAATGCTGATGAGAATATTGGTTTACTCACAAAGTTGGATTTGTGGAGTTTTTTTGGGCAAACTACTGCCATTCTCCTCCGAAACCCCCCAAACAAAACACAGACACTCTCCCATAACTACTTTCTCTGTATTTTCATTTACTATTCATTATGATGTTCACTTTTTGCTCTGTTCCTCCCACCCTTTCATTAAATGTTTCCGCATGAATGAGCACTGCATTTATGTTTACGCGCACATACACACACCATTCTCAGGACACAATTATGTTTTATGCCCCTTTTGTCTCTCTCTCTCGCTCTCTCTCTCTCTCTCACACACACGTTGTGTTTTCATGTTTTATGGGGACTTTCCGTAGACATTTTTATACTCTACAAACTGTATATTCTACCCCTACCCCTAAACCTACCCATCACAGAAAACCTTTAGCATTTTTACATTTTCAAAAAACATGATTTAGTTTGATTTATAAGCTGTTTTCCTCATGGGGACCAAAAAATGTCCCCAAAAAGACAAGGACGGATATTGCCATTTTGGAAGTCATTCCTTTCTATGTACAAATTACTGTTGTTTACTTTCATAATGTAAATGAATAAATGAATCTAATTTGTAATAAAGTATATTCAAACGCTGATGGTCTCTTGTGTTTCTCAGAACAGTGGCGCCAAAGTGCATTTTGACACTTAAAATAACAAAATATCAAAGCAAGTGGAATTCACTAATTAAAACTAATTAGCTTTTTTTTTTTTAAATCCTTTTATCCTTTTATGGTTTTGCATAATATGAGTGTTGTGCTATTGGGATTAATTGTCCAAATACTTTTATGATCTATTGTCATAGCATGATGTGGGTGGACTACATAACCTTTAGAAAAAGACTAGTGGAACACTCCAGATATCCCAGCATGCCTTTGAATGTGGCAATTTTGCTCTAGGCAGTATAAGCGGTTGACATCGGGACCGTGAGAAAATATTGTTCCTCTATAAATAGATACAGATGTTTGCCACTAATAAATTGAATACTATTAAAATTGGATACAGTGCTCAAACAACATACAACAACAGTCTTCAGCGGGTCTGCCAAATATTGCTTGATCTCAAAATAATGAAATATGCATAAACAATTATATATAAAGTTGGTTAAAAATCAGGAAGTTCAGCTAAAACTATTTCCTCCGAGAATAAACTGTATGAAATAAAATGTACATGTCCAATCTGTGTCGCCATGACTTACTGTACCGCTTATATAATTAAGAGGAAAAACTCATGGACACTGAATTGAGTCATACTATTTGATAGATTTATCACTGTTTATTGCATAATGCAGGATGTTAGCCAGCATTAAAATTGCAGCAGATGGATTAAATGCATCAATAATGATGAGATGGATTTGCAAAGAGTCTCAATATTTTAAGTATTTAAGACATTACTGCATCCTAGTGGACAAATAGGGAAGTTGCTCAATTTTACCCCAAAAAGTGATGAGATACTCTCGAAGATACAAAATGTATTAGAGATACACTTGATAGAAAATCTTTTTTTATTATTTATTTAATGGTGCAAAATATGTATTTCCTCAACATATAAAATCTTCTCTCTTAAAAATGCAAGGACTTAGTATAGTGTGCCTATAGTAGCTCAGAGTTTGAAGAATGCCTCTGGTTTCCCATCCTCCACTGCATCAAAAAACTTCTGATAGTCCTATGAACACAAACACAAAAAATACTGTATATTTATAGGCTATATAATATGCTTTTTCATATAAAATACTTTGTCTTTGAAAGGTTAAGACATGATCGTTTCAAGAGATGATTTGTAAAGGTCCCATGGCATGAAATTTTCATTTTATGAGGTTTTTCAACATTAATATGAGTTCCCCTAGCCTGAATATTGTCCCCAAGTGGATAGAAATGTTGATCGGTGTAAACCCGAGTTCTGGCTGTCTCTCTCTGCCTTTGAGAAAATGACAGGCCAGACGAGCCAATCCTGAAGTCTCCTGGTTTGACGTCCAAGCAGGAACGGTTACCTCCCTTTCCTCCGCCCAGAGAATCTGGCACGCCCATGCAAACGCTCGAGAGATCATTGCTTGTGAACGAGTGAATGCAGGCAGTTTCTCAGTGTTTGGATGTACAAATGAAAACAGAAGTCTTTTTTCAGTTCCTTCTGATCTGTGATCAGTAATTTCTGATGTGTAGCTAATTATTTATTATTCGTGCACACAATGCGGCTTCTCTCTCTCCAGACAGAACGGTGTTTTCGTGTTTTCTATCTTGTGAGTCAGTGTTTTTGTACGTCCTCGTCGCGTCTACCGGTTCTAAAATGTGCATACAGTCATGAGTTTCTGCTCAACATCGGCCTCACACACGCCGAAGCTCGGGCTGCACTGGCCGTTGGCCTTCAACATCCCCGACCCCCAGTACTGCATCTGGCCCACAGCGGAGGCACCAAACGCGGCGTGAGATTAAGCAGAAGGGGGGTAAGCGTGACCATATTCGGGCTAGCCAGCCTAGCCCCACAATAAACTGGATTACATTCGATTACTGCTGTTGTGTCTTTGTTTGCGCTGTGTACTCAACGCGCGTCACTGACGCTTTTATTTTATTTTAAAAATAATGCTATTATCAACACTTACTTTTAACTCTTTCATCTCGAAAGCTGTAATGGTACTTTGCATGTGTTACAAAGTTGGTAATAATGATGAAGACGGACTCTGTGTGACTGGGACTCGTGTTTATTCAGAACTCTCAAATACAAACACAATAAACTCGCGCTGACTGACAGCGCTCTCATAACTCAGTAGGTACTATAAATAACTTTGTTAGCGATCGCTGAGCTCCGTCTCTGGTACGTTAGTGATGTCCGGTTCTCTTACGAGAGGTTCTCTCGTATTGCGTAAGTTCCTTACGCTACGGGAAAGTATTCTTTCTTCGAGATTTCTGAAAAACTCCAAATTATCCTTAATTTTGTAACATTGTCAACGCAGTGCGGCAGCCTGGCAGACCATAGCAGGCTATTCCAGCGTGCTATTGGCTGCTCTGCTGGCAACTGCAGCAGCCTATCGGTGAGCCCGCGTGACGTGGCGACCAATGAGGGCGCTTCGCGCCCACCTGGCTTCATTTGCCTACAGGTGGGGCGTGGCCACGTGTATATAAGCAGGGCTCACGGGCTGCATATTCGATTTTCTTTTCTTCAGCGAAGCCCTTCGCATCGCTGGATCTGGAACCCGCCGCCGTGACCGCGCAGACAAGCAAGCAGAGGACAGCGCCTGAGGAAGCCGGCAGCATCGCGCCACCTTCAGCCATCCGTGCCTGCTCTGCTATCCGGCAGCCCATATCCTTTACGCTCAAAAGTGTTGTCGCCGCTGCGTCACACTTTTTCACAAAAAGAGCCGAGCGTTGATACAAATGTCTCGTTCCACCTGCGGCTCGTGTCACGCGCAGCTCAGCTCCGGGGACCGCCACGTGATCTGCGCTCTCTGCCTGGGCCGTGATCACGCCGCTGCCGCACTCCTGAACCCTGCGGGCTCGACTCGTCCTGTTCGATGATGATATTCCTCCAGTCCCTGCCACGCCGCGCAGAAAGAAGCGCCGCTCGCAGCGGATTCCGGAGTTCGCCGAGAGAAGCTCGCCGGAACCTTTCCCGCCCGCTTCACTCTCGCCTTCCCCGCCCCCACCCCAGGCCGCCATTTCTGTTGCCGCCTCCGGGGATGAGGCGGATGCGGCCGCGGAACGCGCCGACAGCTGCTCCATCATGGCTTCCGACAGCGAGGACTGGTCTTCCGCGTCCTCTTCAGTCCGGGGCTCCGGACGCTCTCGAGCGGGTGAGGACGCCGAACTTTTGCGCCTTCTCACCCGGGCCGTCGAGCAGCTAGGCCTCGAATGGGCCCCGCCCAAGGTGGCAGCGCCGAACCGACTTGACGGATGCTTCCTAAACAGTCGCCGCCGTGCGCCCACCTCCAGGACTGCACCCTTTCTGCCGGAGCTTCACGAGGAGCTTGCAAAGTCCTGGAACGCGCCATTCTCCGCGAGGGTCTCGTCTCAGGCTTCTTCGACGCTCTCACAAGTCGACGGCGCGGCCGAGAAAGGCTACAACGCTATCCCTCCGGTGGAAGAGGCGGTCGCAGCGCACCTTTGCCCGCCTTCTGGTTGGCGCTCAAAGGCTGCCCTCCCGTCTAAGGCCTGCAGAGTGACGTCATCGCTGATCGGCCGCGCTTTCGCTGCCTCCGGTCAAGCTGCGTCCGCTCTGCACTCTATGGCCGTGCTGCAAATCCTCCAAGCTAATCTCCTCCGCGACCTGGACGAGAAATGCTGTGACGCTGAGTTAATCACGGATTTGCGAAGCGCGACGGATCTCTCCCTTCGCGCCACCAAGACCGCAGCACAGGCCCTCGGACGCTCTATGGCCTCCCTCACGGTAGCTGAGCGCCACCTCTGGCTCACGCTCGCGGACATGCGAGAAACAGAGCGCGCGGCCTTCCTAAATGCCCCGCTCTCTCCGTCTGGGCTCTTTGGACCAGCGGTCAAGGGGATCGTCGACCGTTTCTCCGAAGTGCAGAAAACGACGCAGGCCATGAACCTTTTCCTGCCTCGACGCCCCGGCGCTAGCAATAGCTCCGCTGCTCGCCGTCCTCGTGACCAGCCAGCAACGAGCTCCGCGCAGCGCCCAGCGCGGCCCCCTTCGTCTCAGCGAAGACCGAGCGGCCGCCCCAGATCGCGCTCTTCCAGCCGTGGTAAGCCGCCTCCACCTCGGGGCCCCCGGCCTAGGATCGCGCTGAAGCCCGAGCCTCCAAAGTCCTCCTAGCCAGAGGCAAGAAACGACGGTTAAGTCCCGCCGCGGCCGGACCACCGTCAAAACTCTCTTTCCTGTCAGCCCCCGCCACTGTGGCTGCTGCAGATGGATTTCACGCAGCCAACGAGCCGGCAAAAATGCCTTCTCGCCTGTCAATAACCGCCGTTTTTACGGCGAACCAGAGAAATCACAAAAGTTGCATTATTTCTGGTTGCACGGCTCACGCCGTATGTGTTTCAAATGCAGTAAATGTGCCCACTTTTCTGTGTTCACCCCTGCACACAAGCACTATAAACCCTGTGTCCCCCACTCACATAAAGCGGCCACCGGCCGCTCGAGTGCTAGAGTTAGGTCACGTGTCCGCTTGTTTGCGTCCACGACTAACCACCACACGCGCTGTCACACAGCCACTCTTAACCGGTCATGTTCCACGCGTAAGAGTTGTGCCCGCTCAAACGCGCTCACACATTTTCGCGAACATTATGCCTCAGGCGCCACGCGCCGCGCCACACACCATTTGTTTCCCGCCCAGGGTGGCCGGAGCGATGAGTGTAGGGCCGCACACAAGCCACTCCCCGCTCGAAGCGGCAGAGATGCAGTGTGTAGGGCGGCCAGCCATCGCGAGCGATCGGCTGGCCCACAGCACAGAGAGCGCGCGCACTGCGCCCGCCCCTCCTATACAGGCCGTCAAACCCGCGAAGCGCGGCGTTTCGAGCCCGGAGGCCGTTCTATCCCGTGTGGCGCACGCAAGAGCGTGGGAAGCCATTCCAGGTGTATCAGAATGGGTGCTGAAAACAGTGAAGCACGGCTACACTCTGCAGTTCGCTCGCCGCCCTCCGCGCTTCTGTGCGCGTACAGAGACGAGAGTGAGCGAGGAAGTAGCACATCTACTTCGAGCAGAAATAGCCACGCTGCTGTGCAAAGGGGCTATAGAACCGGTTCCCCATTCTATGAGCAAGTCAGGCTTTTACAGCCGGTATTTTCTCGTGCCAAAAAGGGATGGGTCGCTCAGACCGATTCTGGATCTGAGGCGTCTGAACAAAGCTCTTATGAAAAGATCGTTCAAGATGCTCACGACCAAGCAGATCCTCGCGCATATTCGCCCGAGAGACTGGCTAATCTCCCTAGATTTGAAAGATGCATATTTTCAAATCAAGATAACGCCGCGTCACAGGCCATTCTTACGATTCGCCTTCGACGGCCAGGCTTATCAATACACCGTCCTTCCGTTCGGCCTGTCACTAGCACCCCGTACATTTACGAAGTGCATGGACGCGGCCCTCGCTCCTCTGAGAAATCGAGGGATGCGAGTATTGAACTATCTGGACGATTGGCTCATCCTGGCGCAGTCGGAGGCCGAGCTCCTCGCCCACAGGGCAATGCTGCTCAGCCATCTGGACAGCCTAGGGCTCATGGTCAATTGGACCAAGAGCTCATTAGTGCCCACGCAATCAACCTCATTCCTGGGTTTGAATCTGGACACTGTGGCAATGTCAGCCCGCCTGTCACCCCATCGCGCGCGCCAAGTTCGGCGCATGGCTGCGTACTTCCGGCCGGGCAAAATCGCACCTCTAAAGCTTTTTCAGAGGATGCTGGGACGTATGGCCTCAGCTGCGGCTGTGCTCCAGCTGGGCTTAATGCGCATGCGCCCGCTGCAATGCTGGTTAAACGCCCGAGTGCCTCACAGAGCCTGGGCGTCCGGTGGCTTCAGGATCAGAGTGACTCAGGGCTGCGTGTCAGCCCTAGAGCCCTGGTTAGTAGCCGACTGGTACCAGAGGGGAGTGACGATGGGAGCCATCTCACACCGCAAGGTCATCTCGACGGACGCCTCCACCACGGGTTGGGGCGCCGTTTTCGAGGGCAGATCAGCCTCGGGCCTTTGGTCGAGCGAGGAAAAACTCCTACACATAAACTGTTTGGAGATGATAGCGGTAGAGAACGCGCTCAGGCAGTTTCTCCCGCTTATACGAGGACACCATGTGTTAGTCCGGTCGGACAACACCACAGTGGTGTCCTACGTGAACCGGCAGGGCGGTGTCAGGTCCAGAGGTCTGGGCAATCTGACAGAACGCCTGCTCGTGTGGGCACACAGCTCGCTGCGCTCGCTGAGAGCTGCGCACGTGCCGGGCCACCTCAATGTGGGCCCGGACAAGCTGTCCAGGGGCCTCATTCTCCCAGGAGAATGGTCCCTGCACCCCCAGACAGTCCAGCTGGTATGGCGCCTGTTCGGCAGAGCGGAGCTCGACCTCTTTGCAACAAAAGAGAACGCCCGCTGCCCGACGTTTCTGTCCAAAAGCGAGGATGCGCTGTCCCAAACTTGGCCCAGCCTCCCGCTGTATGCTTTCCCGCCGATCTCCCTATTGCCCCAGGTCATAGCGAAAATCAGGGAAACGCGCCGTCCGGTGCTCCTTATAGCACCGCGCTGGGAGAACCAGATTTGGTACCCAGAGCTGGTGAAGCTGTCGCACTCACCCCCCTGGCCAGTTCCGCTGAGAGCAGACCTTCTCTCTCAAGCAGGAGGGTCAGTTTGGCATCCCCATCCAGAGCGATGGTCTCTGCATGTATGGGTGACCAACGGATACCCGTTGACCTGCCCGAAGGGGTTATGAACACGATTTCACACTCTAGAGCCCCCTCGACGAGGCGGTTATATAGTTCTAAGTGGTCGGTGTTCACCGAGTGGTGTGTTTCCAAGGGATTGGACCCACAGCAATGTGGGGTCCAGCGGGTGCTCTCCTTCCTCCAAGAGCTTTTGGAACGGGGCAGGTCCCCTTCCACGCTCAAAGTGTATGTGGCGGCTATAGCAGCGTTCGCTCAGACGACACTAGGTAGCACGCTAGGAAGGAACGAGCTCATCATCCGTTTCCTCAGAGGAGCCAGACGGATGAATCCCCCGCGGCCCCCGTCGGTTCCTATATGGGATCTGGCCTTGGTCCTAGAGGCCCTGAAGGCTCATCCCTTTGAACCGCTCGAGACTGTGGAACCAAGGTTCCTTTCGCTAAAAACCGCGTTTCTGATAGCTCTGGCTTCAGTGAAACGCGTGGGGGATCTACACGCGCTCTCAGTGAGCCCGACGTGTATGGAGTTCGGTCCTAATGACTCTAAGGTCATTCTCAGACCGAGGCATGGTTATGTCCCCAAAGCGATCGGCACTCCCTTCAGGGCGCAGATTATCTCCCTCTCGGCTCTGCCAGCATCCGATGAGGGGGACGGTGGCAATTTCCTCTGCCCTGTCAGGGCATTGAGGGTTTATGTCACACGCTCCGCCGCCTTCAGGCGTTCTGAGCAGCTATTTGTTTCGTTTGGCGGGCGCACTAAAGGTCTCGCCTCCTCGAAACAGACCCTGTCCAGGTGGATAGTGGACGCGATTGCAGCTGCATACGCTTCCAAACACCTGCAGTGCCCGCTAGGTGTCAGAGCACACTCCACCAGAGGCATGGCCTCTTCGTGGGCTTGGGCCAGAGGGATTTCCATCCACGATATCTGTATGGCGGCAGGCTGGGCCTCCCCGTCTACGTTCGTGAGATTTTACAATCTGGAAGTTCCTGCCTTACAGGCGAAAGTGTTATCAGTTCAATAGGGCTGTTGGTTCTGCCCAGTGGTTCTGCGCAGACATAGCTCACATACTGGTAGTAAGTTCGGTACTAGGCTCATTGTGAATTTGAAGGAGACCGGCGGTGCCGTTCCCTCATTTACGAGACGAGCTGTTGTGAGTTTGAAGGTGACCGGCGGTGCCGTTACCTCACTCATATAACAAGATATTGTGAATTTGAAGGCGACCGGCGTTGCCGCTCCCTCATTCATGAGACAAGGTGTGGTGAATTTGAAGGAGACCGGCAGGTGCCGTTCCCTCATTCATGGGACAGGGTGTTGTAACCACCCGTCGTAACCACCCGTCAGTTCGAATGAAGTGTCTGTATATGTGGTGGCCCGTTTTCCTTACCGGCCACCCTGCCCGAGCAGTGTTATGGTCCCCGGTTCCCTGGGATACATATGCTGTATGCGAGGCGCGCGCGGCGTTGACAATATGTTCCCGTAGCGTAAGGAACTTACGCAATACGAGAGAACCTCTCGTAAGAGAACGATACTCGGTTACTTAACGTAACCTCGGTTCTCTCTAGAAGAGGGAACGAGTATTGCGTTCCTTGCCGTGCGCCCCGCGGGCTTTTATGCTTCAGAACTACGAAAACCGAATATGCAGCCGGTGAGCCCTGCTTATATACACGTGGCCACGCCCCACCTGTAGGCAAATGAAGCCAGGTGGGCGCGAAGCGCCCTCATTGGTCGCCACGTCACGCGGGCTCACCGATAGGCTGCTGCAGTTGCCAGCAGAGCAGCCAATAGCACGCTGGAATAGCCTGCTATGGTCTGCCAGGCTGCCGCACTGCGTTGACAATGTTACAAAATTAAGGATAATTTTGGGTTTTTCAGAAATCTCGAAGAAAGAATACTTTCCCGTAGCGTAAGGAACTTACGCAATACTCGTTCCCTCTTCTAGAGAGAACCGAGGTTACGTTAAGTAACCGAGTATCGTTCGCGAACGATCTTTCTTTTGAACCGGTTCTTTTTAGTGAACCGAATCAGTTCACCAAATCGGACTGAATCGTTCTAAACGGTTCACGTCTCCAGTCAGCGCTGATCCATAATTTACTAAAGTTACTAACTTTCTGACATGAGTGACAGTCCCTCCGACTAGAAATAGACTAATAACCTGAAGTAACTACAACAGTTCAGACATGCTGAGAACTGATGTGAAGTGAACTCAGGTCCATCCGTCTTTCTGGCAGCAGCTCGTGCCTGCTCGTGCCTCGTAGACCAAGTTAAACCACGCCCCCTCCGCTCATTTAAAATGCAAAGATGTCAGCCAATCACAACAGTGGGCGTTTTTACTGAAGTCTCACAGCAGACACGCCTCTTGAAGCAGGGCATTGAGCCACAGGGCAAACAGCAGTATTGAAAAAATGCCTTTTATTTCTAAATTATGACATTTTATGATGTAAAAGTCATACTAACAATATAAGTACACCTCAGGAAACATTATAAAATAATAGAAAAATGCCATGCCATGGGACCTTTAAAGCATTTGCTCAGGCATTAGTGGTAAAGTACATCCAGGCACACTGCATGTCTGGAATCTGAGCTGTGTGATTATTTGCTGATTTGTGAGTGGCATGTGCTGTTCTGAGCATCATAAGAGAATCTCAAGATGTTCCCCAGGGTGGCATACAATCACAAAAAAAAAAGAAAAAGTCAAGCTTTGGAAACATCTATAATCGATGGGAGTGTTTTAAAGGGTGTGTTTTTGTTTAGAAGAAAGTGAACAAGCCTGACAGGTCTCGTGCCTATATGCAAAGGCTTATGTTTCAAGTGTTGTTTGCGCAACAAAATTAATAGCCTTAACATACACTACAAAAATGTACGCCCTGTTACTGACTCAGTGTTTCAAAATGCTTGTTGCAAAACTCAAACACTGACTGCACTGACACGTATTCGTTTAGAAGATTTCCATGTTCTTTCATGCTTTATTACAGGACATAGTCTGATCTTGGTGTGCTTTTCTTAATAACTGTAAAGACAAACTATAAGAAAAAAGAAATAATGCTAAATTGATTCACCGCTGTAAAAGTGCAGCAGATGGGTGCAGAAGTGCGGGGAACGTCTAAAGCTTGTCATAAAATTATATTAATTGATCTTTTCCCTCAAGGTTGGTTTGATGCAGATGAAACTCTCCCTTGATCTACAGGCCAGTATCAAAAACAAGATAGCAAAATGAGACTCACTCCACAGTATTTGTCCCCATTAAAGATCTGAGGGGGCATTGCTGAGGGGTTTCCCACTTTCTTCCTCATCTCCTCCTTCACGTCAGTGCTTGATGTGATATCCAAAGTACGGTACTTGATCTTCTTGGAATCCAAGAACTGGAAAATCTCAGACTGATGTTGCTTTACCTGTAGAAAAAGATAGAAAACAATGAACAGTTGACAACACACTTTGAAACTATGGTTTCACTTCCTTTTTTAAGACATGTGACAAGAAATGAATCTGTTATGTACTCCAAATCTTAATGTCTTGAAATACGAATGTTCTTCAGCACTTAGGACATTTTTTATCCTTCAACAGATGCACAGACATGACTTCACATAATCCAGAGGGCATGTCTGATTTAGAGATCAGAGATAACTTCACTAATGTAATTTGACATAAGACGACTGTCTAGCACGTTAAATAGCACGGAAACAAAAAGTGGTTACATATTAAAAAAAAGGTCACGTTTATATCATTCAGCGAGTTTAGTTTCAAATAGCGAGTTTCATCTGCTAAACAGCCAGAAGTCAAAAATACAGATACACACCTCTCTAGAGCCACTCACACTGCTGAAATACACCGTGATAGACATCTTCTAAAAGTGATACGTTCAAAAGGTTTGTTGGGAATGAAAGTGGCTGCTGAAGTAGACTGCTATTTCATTAAGCTGTGTGAACGTAAAACAACAGTAACTCAGCCAACTCAAGGACCAGGAAAGCAAGTTTTGACAGTTCACCTGACAGCCCCACCCACCACAAAAACTTACACACATACACACCCACCTTTAAATATAGCAGTGTGGCATGCCTAAACTTGCATGGGGGATTTCTTGCATTATTGTCTTTTTTTTACCACCGAGAGATTGATTGCACAGTGCATTGATTATAGTGCGCCTAACAAGTACGATGTCACTTTATTACGGTTTTTCTCCATTGGTTTGGCTCATTTCTTGAAACAGAAATTACATTCTCAAAATTGTAAGATCATTTGGCCAAACAGTCTTACAGCACAACACTATAGCTCACTTGCAAAAGCTAATATCTCTCCCAAACCTGTTCACTCATGCTTCAGAACTAAATTCCTTTCCCATATAAATAGTCAGTGCCACCAAAATGGCAAAGATCCTTCTCATTGCTTTGGCTCATTTCTTGAAACAGACCGGACAGTCTCAACACTCTTGGTGCTTTTGGCAAAATAACGTGGATAGTTCGGCACAACACCATGGTTTACCTGCAAAAGCTCATACCTCTCCCAAAACAGTTCACTCATGTGGCAAAACTAAATTTCCTTCTCATTTAAACAGTCAGTGACCCCAAAAGTCTTTGTCCCTTTGGCATTGTGTAAGCACCGCAAGTCAAAATGTTTAGATGTTTTGTCACTATGACAGAGGACCATTGAAATATCCCTCATGTCCACCTTTCAGTCTTAGCCCAGTCCTTCATTGACAATGGTTACTGTACTGTTTTTTTCTCTAGCTAACAGAAAACAATTGTGTATAAAACTGAAAAAAAAAAAAAAAAAAATAGGATTTTAGGGTAAGAGTAGCCTCCAAGGTTTGACATCACACATTGCACTCATACTGCCAAGGAAATTGTAACCATTTTTATTCACACACAGTAACTTCCATACATCAGAGTAAAAAGAAAAGATATGCAGCATAATGTACTGTAATATAAACACACAAACAAAAAACAATGAAAATGATATGCAGCCTACAGTGCTGTAAATAAAGCTGGAGTTTCACAACTATAACAGTTCTTCACTGGTCACTGTCCTCGCCCTCTCTCTCCTGACCACCATCCTCACTCTCCTGGCCATCCACACGCTGCTGTCCATCTGGCCACAGATTCTCGTCCACATCGCAGCGTATATTCTCCCTTGCGATGCAACGAGGGAAGAAACGGCGTGCATGTCGCAACCATCCTCACACGCAGCGTCCATTGCATGGAGCAGGGACCTCTGATCTTGAGGCCGATGCTCATACACTCTCCACCTCCAAGCGGAGAAAAACTCCTCAATAGGATTGAGGAAAGGAGAGTAAGGTGGTAGGAACACCATGACCATCCTTGGATGTGTAGTGAACCAGGCCCTGATGAGTGGGCCACGATGGAAATTCACATTGTCCCATACAATTACATATTTTGGTAGGTGAGGCCCTACGAGACCTCTCTCATTTTCAGGGATTAAATCAAAATGAAGGCGGTCCAAGATGATGAGGAGCTTCTGTGTATTATATGGACCAAGACTGGGGATGTGAGTTGCCACACCATTCTCAGATATGGCAGCACACAGTTATATTGCCCCCTCTCTGGCCTGGGACATCCACCGTGGCCCGGTGGCCGATAATATTACGGCCACGTCTTCGGCCCTTGGCCAGGTTGAAGCCAGCTTCATCCACAAACACGAGGATGTGAGGGGTCTCGTTTCCTTTCAATGCCATTATTCTCTACAATAGCATAAAAAAAGAAAACATCTAATCAGTCATACACTACAGTTACAGACAAGTGCATAGGAATGTTCTAAGTTCTCCACAAGTTCAATATACTACTGGCCACTACTCCAGTGGTACATGTACCCCATGCAGAGGTACTACATGGGATATTTGACAGAAAGGGGAGGGGGGAAATCATCAATAGGCTTACTTAAATGTTACAGTAAACCCCACAGTATTAGATAGATTTACATGGGATGCATTAATTGCAGATCTTTGACCCTTTTTCTTATTGTATGTTATATTCTTCAAAATAAGGATTACAGTTTTTTTTTTACGATTGCTTACAGTAACAGTTTTATAAACAAGGCTTGTTTTGTCAAAACACTACACACAATTCAAACATCCACACACACAGTAGCAGAACACCCCAGATCTTTTGCAAAATGAAACACTTCTTTCAAAATTTTACAATAATTTAACAAAACCTAATTTTGACACCGTGTGGCACACATGGTTCATACAATCCAATCCTAACCCTTCCCCTTCCCCTCTCATCCCTTCAATACCCCTCTCATCCCTTCTATACCCCTCTCATCCCCTCTCTACCCCTCTCTACCCCTTCCCCTCTCATCCCTTCTCTACCCCTTCCCCTCTCATCCCTTCTATACCCCTCTCATCCCCTCTCTACCCCTTCCCATGGGCGTAGATTACGCGGGGGACGGGGGGGACATGTCCCCCGCACCTTTAATAAAACGTAAATTCGTCCCCCGCACTTTACCGAGTCTCACCGGTCCAAGTCGACCCGCTCCGTGGGGGATTCGAACCGGCGTCTAGTCGTACCGCTCTTACTGGCCTACGTCTGTTACACGGGCAAGTTTGATTACGTAGAAGCCAATGTGAATAAATCTACATGACCTGTCATTTTATTCGTATCCAAAAACAAGGCGCTCTGAACACCATGGAGTGCTAACACTCTCGTGCAACACTCCAATTCATACTCGAAGCCGGAGGGCGATCTCTCACAGAAAGTCCAAAACGGATTCGTAGAAGTAATCACGTTCCAAAGGCATTCACAGCGCTGAACCAGCAGCTAAATAAAGATAATTATGACTGATGAAACGCGACGACAAACACATGATTTCGACATTATATGTGTGTGTTTTTCAAGCCATCTCAAGGTATTTATTGACAATAAAGTATATGAATAATGCAGTGCTAACTGACATCCTTTTTAATGTTTAGTATCTTCTGCTCACCAAGGCTGCATTTATTATATAAAACAGCTGTTTACTATGTAACTGAGCTAGTAAACGTGTAATTTTTTCCTGTGATCAAAGCTGAATTTTCAGCATCATTACACCAGTCTTCTGTGTCATATGATCCTTCAGAAATCATTATAATATGAGGATTTGCTGCTCAAGAAACATTTATGATTATTATAAATGTTGAAAACAGTTGTGCTGCTTAAAAATGTTGTGGAAATCATGATGCATTTTATTTTATAGGATTCTTTGATGAATAGAAAGTTAAATTAACTGCATTTATTTGCATTAAATAAAGCACTTATTAAATATAAATCTTTATTTATATTATAAATATCACTTGTGATCAATTTAATGCATGTTTAATTAATAAAAGTATGAATTTCTCTCTTTTTTAATCTTACCACAAAAGTTTGAATACTATCATGGTTTCCACAAAAATTAAGCAGCAGTGTTTTCAGCAGTGAATTAAGTAAGCAACTGTTTTCATCATTGATAATAATCATAAATGTTTCTTGAGCAGCAAATCAGCATATTAGAATGATTTCTGAAGGATCATGTGACACTGAAGACTGGAGTAATGATGCTGAAAATTCAGCTTTGATCACATTTATATATTCACATAGATAACAGCTGCTTTAAATTGGCATAATATTTCACTGTATTATTTTTTTACTGCATTTTTTATTAAATAAATGCAGCCTTGGTGAGCAGAAGTCTTACTGGTGTCGAACGACATGAGGGTGAGTAATTAATGACAGAATTTTCATTTTTGGGTGAACTAACCTTTAATGCACAAGTGTTTGTAGTGCATAAACCAATCATAAAATTGGCATAAAATATAGGGGAAAATATTATACATATTAGTGGTTATTGTTCAGCAGTGTATTTGATATCTTACTGAATTAAAAGCAATAGATCAATTAAATCTGTCAATTAGACAGAGGTCAGAAAAAAACAGGTATTATACCTGACATTTCTGTCCCCCTCACTTATGAAAAGACGGCTACGCCCCTGCCCCTTCCCCTCTCCCTCTCATCCCTTCTATACCCCTCTCCACCCCTCTTCCTCCACAGGCTCCCCCTCACTGTTCCTCTTACTGCGATGTTGCCTTCCATTTTTGTTGAAGACAGGTGAACTTACCTGTTGCCTTTTTATAGTGCTTAAACCAGATTGGTGTGTCTACAATTAAGCACCAGTGTGTGTGTGCACACCTGGTGGCTGTGTTTAACCAATTGGTTCATGGGTGTGTTCATTTGAAAGCCTTTGCTTTAAAAATGCAAGGAAATTACATCATGATACATTTCTGTGTCAAATTCATGCAAGCGTGTTTAGTGTTTTGCAAAAAGTATGAAGCTAACAATGTGCTTACAGTTGTGCAAATCTAGGCCAGTGTTTTTCTTGTCAATTTTAGTATCATAAAATACCATTGAGGTAAGATAGGCCGGCCACACACACACACACACACACACACACACACACACACACACACACACACACACACACACACACACACACACACACACACACACACACACACACACACACACACACACACACACACACACACACACACACACACACACACACACACACACACACACACACACACACACACACACACACACACACACACACACACGTGTAAATGTGTAAATAAATAGATTTCTTGCTCGATGCACAGTGTCCTGTCCTATACAACATATAATTCCATCATTGACTGACTACATACCTGTTTTCCCTGCGAAAGATTTGGATGATGGAGGAGACTGTAGAACGAGGCACATTAGGCTGCACTCGGCGACCTGCCTCCGCCATTGTGAGGCCATGGTTGATGACATGGTCTATAATTGTGGCCCGAATTTCATCCGGGCAGCATGGTATCTTCCCCCTATTCCACCACCACGCACCCTTACTACTACTATTACTACTACTACTACTACTACTACTACTACTACTACTACTACTACTACTACTACTACTCCTCCTCCTCCTCCTCCGCTCTTTACATACATGTTTGGCAGCGTTCACAGTCATGGACAGCACCTGTTTGATTGGTCATCTGAGATGTGTGAAAGTCCTCCTTCATTAGTCAAGTTCTAGTTTCATCTGACTGTCAATTGCTGTAATAAATGTATCAAATGTATTCATATATGGTATTCATGGTATTATGTTCTTGACTAATTTTGACAATTGAACAGACTATTGTGCATGTGATGACTTATACAATGAAATGACGCTGATACGTTTTGGAGCAAACAACCATTAGAGTTAGACTGAGAATCAAACAATCAGTTTAGATCAACAAGATCAATTCACTTGCAAACTGTGCTAAATGTAGGCTACCTGTACTTAATCATTTGCAGATGTACTGAGACATTGAGACATGTACTTAGACATTTGCAATTTGATGAAATGAATGAGAAATGCTATTCTTTTGTGAACAATTGCCAAGTGGTTTGGAGATTTGTCCATGTTGTTTTGAGAATGTAATTTCTGTTTCAAGAAATGAGCCAAACCAATGGAGAAAAACTATAAAATGACCCAGAGACACTAATTAGTTGGTTGGAAGCAGTTGCAAAAATTGGTCAAAGGTCTAGTAAATGTATACATTTTAAGTGTGATCTAAGTGAACAAATATACTAAATAAACATATACATGTACAAATATAAATATTGGGGCGTGTACTCTCCCTAGTGGTGGATTAAGGTATCTACCGTTTTGGATTAAACGGGAATTTAAGAAGCCTTAAAAGGGCGTTCAATAATATGTTTTCTAAAGAAATAAAAACATAAAAATGATGAAACAACAAGCAAACTCTATACAATGAAAACCATAAAATAGAGTTCCGCGTGGCTCTCCATGCAGGCAGTGAGATGGACACCTTTGGGGCCTTTTTCGCTTAAAACAATGTTGTCGACGTTATGACGTTCTCTTTACCCGCAGTCAGAGGAAAGGTATGGCGAGCTTCTGTAATCTCTGACAGAATCGGTCTGAAATATCCGACATCCTGTCTTTAAAGTACTCAAAGATGTATCGGAAGGAATTTATATTAATATATCGATCATATCATGCCTTTATTTCAGGAATTTATCCTCTCATCCATCGCTAATCTACAATGGCCGAGGAAGGGTGAGTGATTGTGTCTCGCTATTCTACTAACTGATGGTGCATCCACACTACAACATCAAAGTATGCAATCGCTGCACGAACTGAGTTTTATAGAGAATGTGTTGAATACCGGTGACTGTTAAACTTAGTTTTTACTCGTCCTCATGTTTCAAACCCGTGTGACTTTGTGCGTAGAGTATTGAGCTGCGTAATACAATTAAAGCAAACGGGGACCAGGGGCTGTTACACTCCAGACAGGGCACAAGTGCATCTTAATAGTAGTCTACGTGACTTTGGTTTAATTATGCATTTCTTTTTAAGCACTATGCTTAGGAGTTGGTTTGCATTGTGACGATTGGCTTAATATAATTGTTCACGGAATTCTTAAAGGGTTAGTTCACCCAAAAATAAATTGCCACTTGCTCATCCTCAAGTTGTTCCAACCCTGTATGCGTTTCTTTGTTCTGCTGAACACAAATTAAGTTATTTTGAAGAATGTTCGTAACAAAGCAGAGCAACCATCGACTACCATAGTATTTTCCTCCTACTATGGTAGTCAATGGTTGCTCTATCTGCTTTGTTACAAACATTCTTCAAAATAACTTAATTTGTGTTCAGCAGAACAAAGAGAAACTTACTCACCCTCAAGTTATGAGAATTTTCATTTTTGGGTAAAGTATCCCTTTTTAAGACTCCAATTGACTACCATTGAACAGTAAATATTGGCCTTCCTTTATTCTTATACATCCTTTTTTTGTGCTTCAAATCAGTCACACGTCTTGGAAGTGAGTTGTGTTCATTTGTTCGCTTCACGTCAGTCCCTATTACATGGAAGTAGTGACCTCGGCTATGATGAACTTTAATTCTTTAGTCGGATACCCCTTCACTCTAATTATGAGTGAGACATCCATTCTGAGAAGCCGCAGGTCATTAAATGCGCACACACGCCTGACTCGTTTTACACTGTAATGACAATCTTTTGTATGAATTTCACAGCATCAGTGCCGGAGGTGTGATGGATGTCAACACCGCTCTGCCTGAAGTGCTGAAGACCGCACTCATCCATGACGGTCTCGCCCGTGGTATCCGTGAGGCCGCCAAGGCCCTCGACAAGTAAGAAGTAACCCCTTTAAATTAGTAAGATGTTGCTTTGTATCTATGATGATAATTTGGCTCCCTCTTCTGAAGTCTCTGAGGAAAAATGCCATTCGTTACCCAATTTCTGTCTGAGATACTGTAAACGTGTCAGTCATTCCTATTGGAGGAGATCGAAGGCTCATGATCTTTCTTTGGTCATTTCGCAGGCGCCAGGCTCATCTTTGCGTCCTGGCAGCAAACTGTGACGAGCCCATGTATGTCAAGCTGGTGGAGGCTCTCTGTGCCGAGCATCAGATCAACCTCATCAAGGTGGGAAAGTTATGAGAATAAGATGAATGCATTATTACTGCCTTCTCGTGCTATCGGAATTATCATAAACGTGAGTTTCCCCAAAATTGGACATGAACACCCTCAAGTCAATTTGAACACCACATTTGAATAAGAAACAATATGGAGTCTAAAAAACAACTCCATGTAGCACAAACATATCGGTGAGAACACTCGTTTAAACGGCAAGCACAATGGGACACTTGACTGCACATCGCACTTTTGACATTGATACAGCTTGCAATCATAATGCGATGGACTGGTTTATGGGACATAAACCTTTAAATAAAAGGGTTATTGAGCCGTTTACACTGTCATCTACAATAAAAGAGCTGCACAGCAACAGGAAATAAAAATGAACGCAATAAACCTGCCTACCTTACATGACACCGAAGGGTGGACTTGTGCTGAGGAGTGGAGCAGAAATTCTTTCTATGCATACCGCAATGGTCACTGACGTCACACTTGTATGTTTTTAAAACATAGGTCAACCTTTTTTTTTTTACTTTTTTTTTTATAGCCCACTTCGTGTTTAGTACAAATAAAATGCTAAAAAATAAATTGCATTTGCAATCATGTGAAACCAGGGGGTCAAACTAAACCCCATCAGCCCTACTTCCCGCGCCCCTACCTGGTAGTCCATAAAATTGGCAAAGAAACCCCATACACTTGCATTGAAAGTGGGAACTGGGCACTGGCATTGGGCTCTTTTGAATTAGACCACCCAGAACATCCTAATAACGATCACACTTAAAGTCTGTTCTTGTGGCAGGCTTCACTTGTTTTCCTCAGAAAATGAATTTTTATTTCTCGTTAAAAATCTCTAATGCAAGGTGTTTTCTCTTGGATATTACCAAGAACTTCTAATTTGGACCCATAAGCCTGAGTTGAATTAATGCCTGAATTGCTGCTTAAATTTGTGGAATCGCAAATAACCTGTGTCCTCTCCTGTAGGTTGATGACAATAAGAAGCTTGGCGAGTGGGTTGGTCTATGCAAGATCGACAGAGAGGGCAAACCCCGCAAGGTGGTGGGCTGCAGCTGTGTAGTCATCAAGGTTCGTATCCAGAGTCTGTTTTTAATTTGCTTAACGTTTCCTTAGTCTTAATGATGCATTCTGTAATGAGGGAGAAGCAAATGCCCTGGTTTTTACAACTTGTTTATGGAAGGAATGTTTGGGCTTTTAAACTTAGGGTTTTTGAGCCAGGTCGAGTCCAGATGCTGGCTCTCTGTGCCCTGTATCTGTTTTTTGATGTCTTGGCAAGATTGAGTGCCTGAACACGAGCCTCATGGTCCTGTTTTGACTCTTGAGGTCCCTAGAAGGGCAACAAGTGCTGAATCTACTGGATAACTTCTGATTTGATGCATTTAAAGTTTAATTTTTTAAAACTTAACACCTGATGTATTCCCTCTGCAGGACTACGGCAAAGAGTCCCAGGCTAAGGACGTCATTGAGGAGTACTTCAAATCCAAGAAATAAGGCGCCAAATAAAAGATCTTTTGGAAACGAGATGTTGCTTGTTGTGTTCTTTAAATTACAAGGGAATTGTAACAGATAATGCAAGTTAACTAAATTAAAAAAGTGAAATTTAAACACATCCTACACTTTTAATGTATTTAAGTCAGGGCTTAGTCTCTCCTTTGGATTTTGTTGCGTTAAAGATGGGGTATGCAATATTTCATAAACAATTTCCTATAGGATGTTAAGAGTTTTAACCAGTATAACAATCAATCGAAATACAAAAAAAGTACATGTCTCAGGATCATAACATTTGTCCAATCACTTCATTTGGTCCAAATGTTTACATTCATTGTGCTTTGAGACATTTAAAAATGAACCAAATTAAGAGAAATTTGAGACTAATGCATAGGTCACCACAGTGGAGCATTATTAAAAAGGCTTTTTCTTGCACATGGGTTTTGATGGCGTAGTTGCACATTAACCATTACAGTGGACTCAACATCATCCTATACACTGACACCAAGTGGCAAGCTTTTGTATGTGGGACTTTAAATGCCAAGATGCTGTAGAATTTGGGATGTTAATGTATGTTATTAGATTGCAATTTGCAGTTGCGTCAAAGTATGGAAAAAATGGGAACAAACTCAATTTTATATATATATATACATAATTGAAGCTGTATTTGTATATATTTTAGTTTTCACATGATTTTATTTATTCATTGGTTGGTTAAATACACAGTATTGTGCTATTACTGTATGTTTAATACAGTACCATTTTTGGTTAAAAACTAATGCAGTGTCTTCTCAAGAAAAAAAAAATTATAATTAAATCTTTTTCATGCCCTGTGCAATTAAAAACAGGAAAAATCCTGACTAGTTATGTCATGCATGAAAGGGTTAATGCTTTGCAGACTCTGCTGTGCACATGTTTTTGAGGAGGCATGGCTTTGAAGACCACTATGATAGGAGGGTGGTATCTTGTGCTTTCTATTGCTAGCCTCTTTGAAAGTGCCTTCCCTACTTTAATTGTTGGACCCTGTGTGCATGTGTATGTTAAAGGTCCCGTTCTTCGTGATCCCACTGTTCAAACTTTAGTTAGTGTGTAATGTTGCTGTTAGAGCATAAATAATACCTGTAAAATTATAAAGCTCAAAGTTCAATGCCAAGCGAGATATTTTATTTAACAGAAGTTCCCTTTCAAAGCCTACAGCGAACGGCCGGCTTGGACTACATCCTGGTACTTCCTTCATAAATGACGTCAGTAGAACAGTCTAACCTCTGCCCACAAGAATAAGCGCCAAAAGGGGGCGTGGTCTTGTTGCTGTCACACGTGGAGAAGAGGACGTGTCGCGTGGAGAAAAGGAATTGTTGTGTTTGACTGTTTGTCGCCATGTCGTCGAGACGCTGTTATTTTCATCCCGGAGTCAAATCACCTTTGTTTGGCTTTCCCAGGGACGCTGTAGAGATCATTAAGCGCATATATCTCCCGTTAAGAGGCGTGACCTTTCCACGTGCGCTAAGCTGCTGTCGAATCACAACACAGGAACCGTGACACATTTGCTAAGCTGCGGTCAAATCACAACACGGGAATCGCTGGCACAATCAGAATGCGTTACGTATTTCTGAAAGAGGGACTTCATAGACCAAGGAACTCATCAGCCCGTTTTTAGGACAGTGAAAACAGCGGTGTACAGATAAGTAAATTGTGTGAAAAATACTGTTTTTTTTTACACACGAAACATGAACACATGTTATATTGCACACTGTAAACACAATCAAAGCTTCAAAAAACAAGAAGAACGGGACCTTTAAGTGCAAGCAAGATCCGAGTCTGTTGTGCTAATGATAAGTAAAAAAGGGAACCACAAACGGGAACATTTAGATCTTAAAGTAGTTTTACAAATTCATACATGTTTGTCATTCAGTTAATGTCCTTAAAGGGTTAGTTCACCCAAAAATGAAAATTATGTCATTAATGACTCACCCTCATGTCATTCCGTAAGATCTCCGTTCATCTTCGGAACACAATTTAAGATATTTTAGATTTAGTCCTAGAGCTTTCTGTCCCTCCATTGAAAATGTATGTATGGTATACTGTCCATGTCCAGAAAGGTAATAAAAACATCATCAAAGTAGTCCATGTGACATCAGTGGGTTAGTTAGCATTTTTTTAAGCATCGAAAATACATTTTGGACAGTATACCGTACATACCTTTTCAATGGAGGGACAGAAAGCTCTCGGACTAAATCTAAAATATCTTAAATGGTAACTAAACCCCAAATCAGAGCTTAACTCCACCCACTGGCAATTTTTGAAAAATGCTGGAAAAGTGGGCAGAGCGGAGACAGAGGGGACGACCCGAGGGCGGGGCTGAGCTGAGCTGAGGGCGTGCACCTGAGACCCGCAGTGACGGATTGATTGACAGCTGTCTGACTCGCTAGTCGCAAAGATGGAGAATGACTGGAGTGATGCCAGCTTTGCAACTGAGCAGTCATTCTACTACCTTCACATGAAGTGGAGGAGGGTGAATTGTCTGTAGACACAGACCCAGAGCCTTATCAATGCGGGCCGCTGGCTCAAACTGCGTTAACTCCCGATGCTGACGATGCTAGTGAAGCAGCAGCGCAAGAGAACTGACCTAATCTATGAACAGTCAAATCCTTACACTGAAAATAGATCAGATATCTGATATACATACGATGTATTTTCATTCAAATGAACGGAATCAATAAGCAGCGCAGGACCAATAAGTTCAGACCTTAAAGCCTATTATAAACGGATTTCCTCAAATAAGTTAGACTATACGCCAGCACGTTACGGTATTGTTGTTCGTTACCGCAGCAACCACTTGAGTGTCAGGGTTTGAAAGCGCGTCTCATGTATGAAAATTATCTGTACACATGACGGGCGGCAATAATATCGCAAGAAAAGCCTGACGTGTACTGACAACGTATTTTCTTCATTACAATGTTAAAGCAAGTGTCAAGTCAGTTTCATTCATAATTTTTCTACTTCATGTAACATGACAGTTCATACTGGAGTGAAGCCGTTCTCATCATGTGATTGGGGAAAACATTTCTGAGGGCGTGGTGAGCTCGTGCCAGGGGCGCAGATAGTGAGCCGTTGGAAGCATAGACAGTAAAAGAAATGGACAGAGCGACCCCATAGACTTCAACGGAGATAAGTGAAGTCAGATAGAAGCACTCACTTCCTGATGGCTGAGTGTACTGTGCAGCCTCGGACTGAGCTTGACGACGTAGATGTGACGTGAGCAACCTGTCCGACAGTGGCAAGTCTTCTAGTAGTTGTGCAAAGTGAAATCTGAATCACCGAATCTTGCAGAGACAGAGAGGGTGAGCAGGAGCAACTTCTGATAAATGAATCAGGATCTGCAACATCTCTATCTGCGTTTATGCCTCCACGTCCCCCAGATTGCATCATAGACAATAAAAAAATTGCCTACGAGCTTCTCCTCGGGTCTATACGGTAATTTGCGCAACAGCGCGACACATTTCACTACTCGTGAGTCATAGTTTCGCTTTGGAGCTGAGCCATTGACAGGCTGTTCCCTTGATTGTTTGGGCGAATTACAAAAGCGTCCTCACCTGTTCTGATTGTAGTAATTAGCATCTATTTAATACGCTCGTTGACGCTGGCGCGGAAGCGTCAGCGGGAGCGTTCAGCCTCCTCGTGTGAAGCCCGAAGAGTGTAGACATCGACTCTACTCTGCGCGACTCCACTCGAGCAAGGACACCGACAAGGCACTTGAGTATAGCTTTCCTTCTACTTTGTCCACTTTTGTGTTTGCTTGCTTTCATCTGTTTATTTCTCTAACCCATATTCACTATGTGCTTCCAAATCTCTACTATTACCACACACACCCGTAAATCACGCTCAGTACATTCTAGACGACGTAATCCTAATAATCTGTGTACTGTACCTATTTCCTCTGCTACATTAATGTCCATTCCAATTGGTCTCTGGAATTGCCAGTCTGCTGTAAACAAAGCAGACTTTATTTCATCTCTGGCCACTCACTCACATCTCAGTCTCATGGCTCTAACTGAAACCTGGATCAAACCAGAAGACACTGCCACTCCTGCAGCTCTCTCAAATAATTACACTTTTTCACACACCTCTCGCCCGATTGGGAGGGGCGGAGGTACTGGTTTGCTCATCTCAAAGGATTGGAAATTTGAGCCCATTCCTTCTCTATCTGGCAACTGCTCATTTGAATCACACTCAATCACTATCACTCACCCTGCTAAAATCCATATTGTAGTTATTTACCGCCCTCCAGGTCAACTGGGTAACTTCTTGGAGGAACTGGATATTTTGCTCTCTCACTTCCCCGAGGATGGTACTCCTCTGGTACTGCTCGGCGACTTCAACATCCACCTTGATAAGTCCCAGGCTGCTGACTTCACCACTCTTCTGGCCTCATTTGACCTTAAGCGAGTATCTACTACAGCTACTCACAAATCGGGTAACCATTTGGACCTTATCTACACACGCTACTGCTCCACAGACGTCACTTTAGTTACTCCATTGCACACCTCAGATCACTTTCTCATCACTCTTAACCTCCTACTGATTCCTGCCACAACACATACTCCTCCTCAGATCACCTTTCGTCGTAATCTACGCTCGCTCTCTCCCTCTCGTCTATCCACTATGGTTTCATCCTCACTCCATCCACCTTCTGAGTTCTCAGCTCTGGACACTAACAGTGCTACTGACACTCTTTGCTCCACTCTAACATCTTGCTTAGACAACTTCTGTCCCGTTTCATCCAGGCCAGCCCGCACCACCCCCTCTGCCCCCTGGCTGTCTGATGTTCTTCGCGAACATCGCTCTGGGCTCAGGACGGCAGAGAGGAAGTGGCGCAAAACTAAAAACACTACTGACCTGACCCTGTATCAGTCTCTCCTCGCTTCTTTCTCTACTAACGTCTCCACTGCTAAAACTACATACTACAACAACAGAATCAACAACTGCCCTGACTCTCGTGCACTTTTCAGAACATTCTCCTCGCTCCTTTGTCCCCCTCCCCCCCTCCTTCATCAACTCTTACAGCTGATGACTTTGCATCATTTTTCACAAACAAAACATCCTCCATCAGCAGCCAATTCTCCACACCGCAAACCGACACGCACATCTCAAAAACTATCACACATACGCTTCCCTCCTTCTCTCTGCTCTCCGAAACAGATGTCTCCAAACTCATCCTTTCCAATCATCCCACTACCTGTCCGCTTGATCCTATCCCCACTCACCTCCTTCAGGCCATTTCTTCTTCTATTACTCCTGCACTCACTCACATTGTTAACACCTCTCTTCACACCGGGACCTTCCCCACAGCATTTAAGCAGACTCGGGTAACCCCACTGCTTAAGAAACCCTCTCTTAACCCAGCACTTTTAGAAAACTACAGACCGGTATCCCTTCTGCCTTTCATTGCAAAGACACTTGAGCGAGTTGTGTTTAACCAGCTCTCCACGTTTCTTGAACAGAACAACCTCCTGGACAGCAATCAATCCGGCTTCAAAAGCGGCCACTCAACTGAGACTGCCCTACTCTCGGTTACGGAGGCACTGAGACAGGCAAGAGCGGCATCCAAATCCACAGTACTTATCTTACTGGATTTGTCTGCTGCTTTTGACACAGTTAACCACCAGATCCTCCTGTCAACTCTCATGAAGATGGGCATCTCAGGAACTGCTCTCCAGTGGCTAAAGTCTTACCTCTCAGGTAGGTCCTTCAGGGTGTCATGGAGAGGTGAAGTGTCTAAGTCACATCATTTAGCCACTGGAGTTCCACAGGGCTCAGTGCTTGGACCACTTCTCTTCTCCATCTACATGTCATCACTGGGATCTGTCATTCAGAAACATGGCGTTTCCTATCACTGCTATGCCGACGACACTCAACTCTACTTCTCATTTCATTCAGATACCTAAACTCGCTTGTGCAGACTTACACTCCCTCCAGGAGCTTACGTTCTGCCAGTGAACGACGCCTTGTGGTGCCATCCCAAAGAGGCATGAAATCACTCTCACGGACCTTTTCCTGGACCGCACCCACCCTGTGGAATGACCTGCCTATCTCAATTCGAGCAGCCGAATCTGTAGCCATTTTCAAAAAACAGCTAAAGACACATCTCTTCCAGCAGTACCTTACCAATCAAGATTAGCACTTAACATTCTATTCATTTTCTGTCTGTCTGTCTGTCTATTAAAAAAAAAAAAAAAACCTTCTGTCCTATGTGTTCTGTGCTAGATTAACTGAGACTTGTTACAGCACTTACGTACTGTTACATACTGTTGCCCTTGACTGTTCTAGCTGCTTCTATTGCTCTCATTTGTAAGTCAATGAGACTTAAAATTTAAAAGTCGATTTATTTATCCATTTAGTTATGTAAGATACTTGGATTATCCTATTGTTACTGTACTAGCATCTTGCGTCAGATCTAAACAACAACGGGGATATTATCATTAATGTTGTCTCTCTAAGAAGCTTTCAATTTAATCAGAAATTGTATAGACCGTCAAGAAGTGGATAAAATCACTGCTTGCAGGTATATGGTTGGAATTGCCCCTTTCTTCAGTGTCGGACGCTGAGCAAAGCCTGCTTGATATTGTCCCAGGTTTGAAAATCTGTCCGTGGTGAAATGGGCAGAGCAAACTAACAACTTTGAAATAAATTGTTGCGGTATCCGATTATAAATAAACATCAACCATGCCTGTTGACATGTTTTATCTGTGGGAAGAGTATGAAACGTCTTCACATCCCCTGCACAGCCTGGAACATAACATTTGTTTCCATGATCTGCCATGCTCGCTATCCTCGCGTGACGCTTGTTTACCTGCAGAGATGATTCGGCTGCGCAGTTTCGCCTGACAGTGAACATGTGCTTGCATATGCAAATGTTGGGGGCGTACATATTAATGATCGCGACGATTGCATCACTCTCATTTGCCTATTTTTCCGTGAAGGAGGCAATGGTGTTTGAGACTCACTGTAAGTGATTTACATGTACTGAACTCTTGTTATTTAAAGCTACACTGTGTAACTTTTTTAGTTTATTCTTAGCTAAAAACACTTAGTTCTTTCAAAAATATGTGCTTATTAATGTATATTTACTTCTTTCAAGTAATAAAGTATTCTCGTAAGTTTATAATATGCCATTGAAAATACATACGGGTAAGGGGTTCGAATGGGGGTCGCCATGTTGCCCCTCCATCTTGAAAGTACATTAGCCAAAGAGGGACATACCCGTAAATTCAATCTTCGCCTTTCGCGTTTTAACACTCTGTAACGAGCAGGAAAATAGTGTGGCCCCTTTAAGAGCGTTCGCCCCGGTTGGAGCGCCTGCGTTCTGTGTGTGTGTGTGTGTGCACTGCGCCTCGAGCTCCCATGTGTGCGGATTATTTTCTGTCTTCTGTTGCTAACATTCATTTATTTTTGTTTTGTTGGGTAATGCTGTGGACGGAACTGGAGTTTGTGAAGGACTCTTGTGGGGGTTCCGCGGGGAATAAAGTGCGGGCTGTTTGATGTCAATCGCCTCCGTGTTTGCATCGACTCCAGTTGCATTGAGTGAGCTATCCGTATTTTTCACCCGGACACACGCGTTAAACTCGATGGCGAATGTGAAGAGGGGGATTGCTGGATCGAACTGGAAGCCATGTTAATCTTGGACTAAATCGGCCACCGTAGGAGTTAAAACGGAATTGGGAGGAAAAGAAATGAATATTTAGTGGATGGTCATATACCCTTTCACCGCTAGATGGGGGAAAATATCACACAGTGTAGCTTTAACTATGGCAAGGTTAATTAATTTTTTCATTCTAGTGCACCTTTAAGGAAATATGTCGATAAAAAGTTATACATGTATATAAATGTTATATATAGTTGCTTCTGAAGGATGGGTCAATAACAACACTTTGTGCTCTAACTTCATATAGGCTACAGAACATGTAAGTTAAGGATGGTACTTCACATTCTGTGAATGTTTGCAAATTTTCTTTTCTGAATGAGCTTTCTAGAATGCTGTATGGCTAAAGCTACCATACTATTCACAGAGACTAGAGCTATGTCGTTAGTTTGACGTTAGTGAGGTGACAGACTTTTTTACGTTCCCACACAACAATTTATATATTAACATGAAAGTACATGCTAGTCGGTGAGATGAATCAACACAACTCCACAACAACTAATGTTACATAAATGTATTCACAAACCATTCAGAAACGTTCAGGTGCAGTCTAAAAGTTGCAATCTCTTCCTGACTCTCTCCATCTGCTTCCGACTCCTGTTCAAAGATGTAAGGCGGCACTGGTTATTTCTAACATTTTGTGAGATTTGATTTGTTGTTGATATTGGGCGTGGAGCAGTAGCTAATTTGCATTTAAAGGGACACGCACAAAACCGGCGTTTTTGCTCACACCCAAATTTGACACTCTATATGAGCTGAAACTTCACAGACACATTCTGGGGACACCAGCGATTTATATTAAATCTTGTGAAAAGGGACATAATATGTCCCCTTTAATAGTAAATAACACAACAAAAAATTTGCCAATCCTATTAAAGCTTTAAAAGTGTTTTTTTTTTCTTCTGATGCTTGACTTTTATTTTGCTTTTCTTTCCATCTGTCATGACTTGAATCAAAATACAAATGAGCGTTTCCTCACAAAAAAAAAAAAAAAAAAATCTTTGGATTGTAAATATCTTTCCCTCAGAGGCACCAGTATTGACAGCAGATTAAGTGTTTTTTTTTTTTTTTACATTTAGAAAATAGAGAACTCAAGAAAATCTCAAATGTTTACATTTTCCGTTTATCTACATACATTCTCAAAATAAGAACTGACACACAAAACATCTTATAAGGCACAACAAAATTATACACAGACTTTTTTTTTTTTTGCCAAAAACTTACAAAAAAACAGACAAAATCAAAACGATACCATGTGAAAACACAGCATCCTTTAGTGTTTAATCTAGTTCCTGTAAAATAATTTACATGAGTTGTGTGTCTATTCTAAATGCTCCTTGTTAGAGTACAGCGCTTGAGTTGTTTAAGTGGAGATGACGTCTACAGTACAGACAGAGATAAAGTTCCTGTAGATGAGTGTGGATATATGCGCTTTCAAGGGTTCATCTTAACCCCTGAAGAACTCACCACATTCAGACATGAAATGCAGTGTGTGTGACGTAAGACCTTAGTAAGCTCTTTACAAGCCTGGTTTGACCATTATAACCCCATTTTCCCTCATACTAGTCTGTCCTAGTCTTCTTAAGACAGTGCAGAATTATCTTAAAAGCCAGAGTTTTCTTAAAAATAATCGAAAAGACGACAACAACAACAACAACAACAACAACATAAAAAGAGATTGCAGTGTACTCTTGTTCTTAAATAGTTGTACAAAAAAAGGCTTATGATACAGGTGTCGAGTGTTACAGGTACTCGAACTCCAGTGCTTGATGGAGGGCAAGCAGGTCAGAGTGGCTGGATATCCGCCAGAAGGGCATGTTGTGCTGTGGGGAGAAACGCACTGTGAGTTCGCATTTGAAAAGAGTCGTACATACGGGATATCTTTGCTTAACATTTTCTACCATTAATTCACAGAGTCAGCCGCTAAGATTCAGTCTATTTTTAAAGTTATAGCTCACAACAGTTCTCTTCATTCCTGAAAAGGAGGTGAGAGATCCAACAACCAGACCCCATATACAAAAACTGAATAATAACAACAGTCTCTGACACATTATTTAGTCCACAACTATCTACAGAGGGTTTATAAAGAGTTTAGTAAAGCATTTACAAACACATTTTATTAGATAGCTTAAAAACAGTAACACTTGTAGCAACTCATAATGTAATAGGGCAATTCCACGCAAAAATGTCACATCCATAACGCCAACTAAATACCGTGGCATTGTGTTGGTGTTATGGATGTGACAGTTTTCCGCGGAATTGCCCAATAACGTAATGTACATAATGTAATACACATTACATGAGTATTGTAATAAAATGTACATTATGTAACATTTTTTTCAAAACTTAATAAAATCTTGAGCTCATAATGTAATATTCTTTACATGAGAAATGTATTACATTATAAAGTCACCAAAAACATGTCATATTTTCATTATTGTAATAGCTTTTAAAACATAAATAATACTTACAGTTTTTCCCTTACAGTACATTTTAAAACATCTAAATCCAGTCTTAAACTACCTGCGAAATGCAACATTTAAATATTCATGCAATTATTATTATTATATGTTTATTAAACATAAAGCATTAGTATTCCTTTATACTATGTAGTAGTTTAAAGGTGCAAAGTTCTGATTTTATTGATTTATCTGGATTTAGATTTTTTTAAAATGTACTTTAAAGGAATACCAATGCTTTATGTTTAATAAACATATAATAATAATAATTGCATGCATATTTAAATGTTGCATTTCGCAGGTAGTTTAAATGTACGGTAAGGGAATACTAATATTTTTTATGTTTTAAAAGCTATCACAAAAATGAAAATATGACAGGTTTTTGCTGAGTTTATAATGTAATAATTTTCTCATAATGTAAAAATTGTTATTACATTATGAGCTCAATATTTTATTACATTTTGAGAAAATCATTACATTATAAACATTTTATTATAATAATAAAGTAATGTATATTACATTATGTGCCGTTATTACATTATGAGTTGCTACCACACTTTACACAAAGGTTAATTTTGTTAATATTATTGCATATGATTTTTAATATATCATATTTTACATTATTTATGAATCTAGTTAAATGTTCATTTTAATTATACTAATAATTTATTAGTTACAAATATAACCTTATTGTAAAGTGCTTTCAGTACAATCTAAATATTATAAATATTATGTTTTTAACATAATTTTAAATAAACCCTTTACAAATCCTTCACCTTAGCAAGCCTAAAACTTGCGGAATAGAAACTCTTTTTTGCAAAATATTTCTTTCTTTTTTTGCCATACACTACCGTTCAAAAGTTTGGGGTCGGAAAGATTTTGTAATGTTTTTAAAGTAGTCTCTTATGCTCAACGAGACTATATTTATTTGATCAAAAATACTGTAATATTGTGAAATATTATTACAATTTAAAATAACTGTTTTCTACTTGAATCTATTCCTGTGATGTAAAGCAGATTTGCTGCTCAAGAAACATTTATCATTATTATCAATGTTGTGGAAAGCAATATACTTTTTAAAAAATCTTTCTGACTCAAACTTTTGAACGGTATAGTGCACATAAAAACTAACACCATTGCACAAACTTTGTTTAGAAATGCTGCATAGTAGTTTCCTAGAACAAAAGTATTCAACTGGGTCTTTAGGTTCAGCACCTCAGCAGATCATCTACACAATCTGAATCTAATCTCAGACAGAGTTAGCACTGGTGTCCTATGGGATGCGATTAGATGCCTGAGAACTTAGAGAACCCTGGGTTGAATAGCTCTGTTCTAGATCGCTTGGGATCTGAGAAAGAAAAGCTAGTCTCAGATGATCAGAGGAAAAAAGCAACCGCTACTGAGGTCCACATTTAAACTACAGACGAGGAAATAAATGAAGCACACAAGCTGCCGATCAGTTTCATCTAAAGCTCTACAGCACACACAGGCAGGAAGTCCAATCTGAGAAGTCACACACTGCTTCTGGTTCACCTGGGGGTCGTTACCTTGGCAGCGGCCTGCTCCTCTTCTACACCATCCCCAATAACAACATACACTACCTTCCTGCCAAACCTCTGCATTACGCGCTCAAAGCAACTCTCTTTGCCTGCAACATAAACAAGGTGAGAGGTCAGAGGCTTGGGGTCATTGGTGAGATTTTACCTGGCTGGCTGCATGCTCCTCATCGCGCCCATCGCCAATCACAACATACGTTATGTTAGTGCCAAACCTGGATACTATACGTTCAAAACAGCTCTCTTTACCTGCGGAAACAAGGCATAGACTTAACACACACTAACAAGCACACACTCAGAACTGGACAAGCCGCATTAACCGATTATTTGAGAGCAGAAACACTTGAAGACAAATAAAATGGCATGAATTCAAACCGACAGTCACCTCCCAAACATTTTGTGCATGAGCATGAGATTTGTAATTGCGAGGAATCAGGCTTTGGTTCAACAAGACAACTAAACGTTTTGGAGTAGTCACACAAAATGATGGGTTCGATATGAAACATATGCTCCTTTAATAATGTTTTTGTAATACATTTGTGTAAAGGCAACATAAAAATAATTTTTTTTACAAGTAACATTTGTATTTTATTTAATGGATATTTGAATCACATATCCAATTAAAAGTACAAATAACATTTAGATTTTTTAATTAAATTGTGTAGTGGCAACATAAAAAGAAAGCATACAATTTTACAAATAACATTTGGATTTTATGTATATATTTGTAAAATTTCAATTTTATTTTAAATAAAAAGAAATAAAATGGTACAAATTACATTTTAAATTAAAGACAAAACATTACAAATAATATTTATATTGAATTTCACTGATACTGTCGTTTTCTTTATTTAAATTAAATTCATTTTTATATACTTTAGCTTTAGTAATTATAGTCATAGAATGACTTGAGGAACCAACTACACATTTCCCAGAGTTCAGATTTAAAATGAGACAGGAAAAGTAGTTACACAGAAATCACAATCACCAGAAGCAACATATCAGCTCAAATAGACCGTTTCAGAATAGAGAGTGGAACAAACCCACTGTGAATGCAGGCGGCTGTTTATGAAGGAGCGGAACGAAAGAAGAACTTAACGTTGGAAGATGAGAAATCAGGCAATCAGAATCAATTCCACATGATCAGACAGAGAGTGAGTGGGAATGCTATGACCAGATCATCCTGATCTGTTTTGATTTATGATTTAATGCTACAATGTGAGCCAAAGCATGTTCAACACACACGCACGCACGCGCACGCACACGCACACACAAATAATCAGACTGAACTCTACTTTACCCTTGACTGCAGAAAAAGAGTATGGAAATAACACGATGAACCCAAGGTGTTCATCGGGTTTTATTTCCATAATCTTTTTCCGTATGGACCTGTAACAGAACTTACCTATTTTGGTTGCGCTGTAAATGTTTTCAATGGGAAACACGGAGCCCAGGCTATACAACAGCACCTTAGCGAGCGCAGGTATTAACTGTGTCGTTGTCACCAAGACGTTAACACAGTTACTCCTGTGTGTATGTGTGAGAAAGAGAAAATAGTGTTTATTTCTTTCTTTATTTTTTGCTGCGTAAGCTATAGTCCTCAATGACAGAGGCTGATGATGCTGAAGAGACAGACCTGGAGCTGATGATTGACAGGGACTTGAGCGCAGTGGTGAGCCATGAGTCCGTGAGAGCCTCAACCTCTGCCCTCAGCTGGAGCCACGCCTCTCTCTTAGCCGGCCCCAGCAACCCTGAAAAATAATGGACAAAACCACACATTCATAACTAGTGCGTGTTTTATGGCATGAATATACCGTATTGCTCTGAATTTAAGACAACCCTGAATATAAGACGAAAGGTACCTTTTGGAAAAAGGCTTTTTGAAGACTAAATCTTGTCTTTTAAAGAAAATGCTTTGGTAAATGGTAAATAACAATCACATTTAGAAATAAACACTTTATGGCATAGCTACCATAAAAATAACCTGAAGTTCTCATTCAGTAGATTTCACTATCCTGATTTCTCACCCCTGATCCAGGGGATTGTGATGAAAAGCCAGCAGTTTCTTCCTGAAGTTGGAGCGCAAGCGCTAAATCATTACATCGGATCAAAGCGGGCGCTTTGAGGATGTTGACAGGCAAGGGTGTCAGTACAGCTGAAAAAAGAAATCATTGACCTCGCTGGTGGGTAAGTTCAGCTATTTGGCGATATCTAGTCCCTTCAGCTGGAGGATGGCTCTGGTTATGGGCAGCCCCTCATTTCTTTTTCGGCTACGTACTGACACACTTGCCTGTCAGTTTCTTCGAAGCAGCCGCTTTTGGGACCACGGTAAGATTCTCTTTGACTGTTAGCATTTTTAAGACTGTCTTTTTGGGCCAGTTCCATTATACTCTGATACACCGTATTTCTTGGCTGTCACTGTGTTTATCAGTCCTGGGTGGAACACTTGTTTTACTCATATTTGGCGCTACCTATTGTTGCGGGTTTATTTATTGACATGTAAAAGTTTAGACCCCGAATATAAGACGACTCCATTTTTTCAGATGTATTTCCAAGAAAAAAAACATTGTCTTATATTCGGAAAAATACAAAAGGAATATGGCAGAAACGCAATGCAGATAGTTAATGAATTAACCATTATGCTTAAGATTTAAATGTTTCACCATTAAATTATCAAAACATCACTTTAACTTTTAATAGCATTTTGTTAATACAATGTCAGAACATACCATATTTAGAATCTGACTGTGAAATCAGTGCAGGTTTGGTCATTTTCTGTCACAACGTTAAAAATAATAATTTAAAAAATCAGATGACGTTGCATTGTGGGATTCCACAATGGTGGAAAAGCCCTTACAGAATGCTTGAATTATTATTCATAATGCTGAATAATTTAATTAATTTAAATTGAGCAATTCACTGGGTATTTTTAAAAACTATTTTCATTAATTGTAAGCTTTAATAAAATATAAATATTAGATGAAAATTTTTACATTTAAAGTACTAAAATCAATTATAATAAAAAAATTAAGCTAAATTTAAATATTTTCTTTAAAAATGAATAGAAATTACAGTAGCACAACAAAATTACTAACACACAAAACTGAAATACTATAATATTATATAAATAATACTAAAATAACAATGCTATGGAAATGTAAAATTAATCCTGTAATCTACTTGTAATCCAATCTCACCTCCCACATTGTTTTTGTAGGTGCAGTACATCTCCTTGACTCTTCTGTATCGGAAGGCTAGCTTCCTCATCCAGTCGACTCCACCCCTAACACCTGTTGCTAGGCAGAGACTTGCGCTTGTTGCAGCTGCATGGAAGCCATCAGTGGCAAAACTGTAAGTACTGTTGATAATAACAATAACAATCTTGTTTTACGTACAAGTAAAATACATATTCAGTCATATTTTAGGGCTGATTTAGGAATGGGTGTCTTTAAATGCAAGAATATTTTGAAATCAATGTTAAATAAAATACTGTTAAAACAATCAAATTATACACCCGATAAACTCACCCGAGGTCCTGTCCGTTATCATCTGAAGAGGCATCATCAATGTGCACCTGGTCACACTCCTATTCAAACACATGGTGGGGTTACTACAGTTAACCAGCAGGGGGCCACATAGTTACAAACACTCTGACTGGAAGAAAAATGAGCAAACTAGTCAGACAAAGGGAAAGGAGTTTGCTTACCTCTAAATCGTTAAAAAATAGATGTGTATCAGCAAGATTGAAGATCATCTCCTCCATCCTTAAACCAAGAGTCACAGCCAGAGGAGGGTCCTGAGAATTTAAATAGTAATCATTATGACCGTTTTACTTGATAACTATCCTCGTTTTGCTGTTGTCGGGACACTCAATATGCATCTTTTGTTTTTTGGAAACATTTTAAGGCGTCATAGACACACTCCTGATGCAAAGGCTGTTCCAAAAGGAAGGCAAATTTATTATGATGCCTCCTAAAATGCTTTTTTGGTTTTAAGGCAGCTTTGAATGTATTGCAGACAAAGGTATCCCAGAATGCACTGCAACATGCACAGCTCTGTTAAACTTTTCTTCAAAATGGCAAATGGAGCCATTATCAGTGTAAAGGCTAGCTGTAAATGATCTTAAGTTGAACTCAATATCGGAATTCACTATACAAAAATGACAATGACGTAATTGCTGCCAGTTCCATTTTAAACACTGAAAATTCTATCAGTGTTCTCAAGTCAATGAGAGAAGAACTAATAAATAAGAACTCAATTTTAACCCTCATAATGCAAAATCAAAATAAATATTAAATTTGTTTTATATTTCTGCAAAATACAACATTAATACATTAAAAACCAAAAATAAACAGAACAAACGCCAACCAGGTTGCACTGTTATAATCAGTGATTAAAAAAAGAAAGAAAATTAGCCCATGATTTACTCACCCTCAAGCCATCCTAGGTATATATGACATTCTTCTTTCAGACGAATACAATCCGAGTTATATTAAAAATGTCCTGGCTCTTCCAAGCTTTATAATGGCAGTGAATAGCAGCCCAAAAAGTGCATCCATCCATTATAAAAGTAATCCACACGGCTCCGGGGGGTTAATAAAGCCCTTCTGTATCGAATTGATGGGTCTTTGAAAGAGAAATATCCATATTTAACATGTTATAAAGTAAAATATCTAGCTTACGGCAGACCACCTTCCGAAAAAAGTGTAAGTGTAACTGTGTTGGACATTGAAGTGTGAGAGGCGTTACACTTTCTTTGTAAGTTGAATACGGAAGGCGGTCTGGCAGAAGCTAGATATTATACTTTATAAAGTTTTAAATATGGATATTTTTGTAACAAACCCATCGATTCGCTTTTTCAATTTTTGGGCTGCCATTATAATGCTTGGATTAGCCAGGGCATTTTTTTTATACAACTCAGATTGTATTCGTCTGAAAGAAGAATGTTATATATACACATAGGATGACTTGAGGGTGAGTAAATTAGGGAATAATTTTCATATTTGGGTGAACTCTCCCTTTAAGAGTGCAGGTTATATAGCCACTATTTCTGCAGTTTTGGCGCAATATGAACAATTCAAATGTACATTTTGCTTGTTGAATATAATGTTCCCCAACCCGTCTCTATCAAATGATGACAGATTCTACACTTGTCTCAGAACATCAGACACTCTCACCCTTCAAACTACACACACACACACACACACACACACACACACACACACACACACACACACACACACACACACACACACACACACACACACACACACACACACACACACACACACACAGTGAAAGAACGAGAGAGGGGGAGGGCACCCAGCTGTAAAAATCATCATATGTGATGGAGTTTGTTGGCTCAGAGGTGATTGGCTGAGACCGTGAACGAGAATAGAAAAGCACACACACAAAGTTAATGGTGAAACTGACAGAGATTGGAAATGATGATTCAACTGTTTGAAAATGTTTCAACTTAATCTAAGCATACGTTTAAAAATAATTGAGGTGATTTTTTTTTCCCCAATCAAAATAAACAATTCAAGACGTACTGGCGTAGAGCTGCTTTTCCCACTTTTGAACTCTGAGGTTTGGTAATTTCACAATCATTGCAGTGATTAATTTAAAGATCGGTGTGTGCTTGTGTGCTGGCGCTTGAGCGTGACAGCATGTGCAATGTCTCTGACGGGAGTGCCTAAGAACGGAGGGTTTTCATCGTCACAGAGCCTGCAGAAATAGCCCCGGAGCCGCGAATAGCCGCAGCTGTCTCTATGTCTCTCACAAACTGAACGACAAGAAGTAAGGGAAGGTGTCAGAAGAAGTCTGACGCTTCACACTCCTTGAGTCCGGCCGTCACAGGGCTGAATCTAATTACTCTGTGTTCTACTGCGCTCTGCTCATGATAAAAGTGCACATTTGAAGGAGTCATAATATAGGGTCAAGATTCAACATTTTCCATTGCATTCCGGAGATATACACCATAAAAAGGATTTTTCGAAGTTGTAAATAAAGATTATTGAGGAATGTTTTACAAGACAATACTTTAGTTTTTCTACTTTAAAGTTCATGTTTAATTCAATGCATTGGTTGCCGTTTCTTAGTAATTATTTGTGAAATTTACTAGCAATTTCTGAGTAAAAATTGTTTCAAAGTAATGCACATATAAATGTTGATAATTAGCAGAAGTCAACTCATTATAAAAAAACAATAATAGAAGACAACCGAGTTGATATGACCTTCCAAATCAAGGTTTCTATTTCAAACCGAACACCAACATGTAATATTGAGTACGTCACCAGAACGCTGATAAAGCAGAGTAAGGAAGCCACCAGAATGTCAGCAAGAAAGAAATTTTGGTAACAGGCAAAATTCTGTGTGCTGATTGGTTTTGCTTAAACCATTCATGGCTGTTATCAGATCACTGACACAACCTTACACATTGTCAGCCTACTAAGAATAAATTAGGAATCGCAGGAGGACACTTACTGTTACTATAGTGGAGGGAGTCGCGTGTTTAATGTGTGCATAGTATGCGTGTTTGCTCTCACCTTGCCATATTTCTGTGCATAGGAGCCTGTGAGGAGTGAGTGAAACACAATGATTGTCTCATCCAGATCCCAAACAAACACCCTCTGTAAAAACATGCAGACACATGGTTGATCTCAGTAAACAAACAGTGATGACACAAGGATTAGGCAGTGAGAGTACAGTGAGGAAAATAAGTTATGTTGAATATGTTTGAACACCCTGCTATTTTGCAAGTTCTCCAACTTGGAAATCATGGAGGGGCCTGAAATTGTCATCGTAGGTGCATGTCCACTGTGAGAGACATAGTTAAAAAATCATATATCACATATTTTTTTGATTATTTATTTGTATGATACAGCTGCAAATAAGTATTTGAACACCTGTCTATCAGCTAGAATTCTGACCCTCAACGACCTGTTAGTCTGACTTTAAAATGTCCACCTCCACTCCATTTATTATCCTAAATTAGATGCACCTGTTTGAGGTCGTTAGCTGCATAAAGACACCTGTCCACCCCATACAATCAGTAAGAATCCAACTACTAACATGGCCAAGACCAAAGAGCTGTCCAAAGACACCAGAGACAAAATTGTACACCTCCACAAGGCTGGAAAGGGCTACGGGGAAATTGCCAAGCAGCTTGGTGAAAAAAGGTCCACTGTTGGAGCAATCATTAGAAAATGGAAGAAGCTAAACATGACTGTCAATCTCCCTCGGACTGGGGCTCCATCTCACCTCGTGGGATCTCAATGATCCTAAGAAAGGTGAGAAATCAGCCCAGAACTACACGGGAGGAGCTGGTCAATGACCTGAAAAGAGCTGGGACCACCGTTTCCAAGGTTACTGTTGGTAATACACTAAGACGTCATGGTTTGAAATCATGCATAGCACGGAAGATTCCCTAGCCAGTCTCCAGACCTAAACCCAATAGAGAATCTTTGGAGGGAGCTCAAACTCCGTGTTTCTCAACGACAGGCCAGAAACCTGACTGATCTAGAGAAGATCTGTGAGGAGGAGTGGGCCAAAATCCCTCCTGCAGTGTGTGCAAACCTGGTGAAAAACTACAGGAAACGTTTGACCTCTTTAATTGCAAACAAAGGCTACTGTACCAAATATTAACATTGATTTTCTCAGGTGTTCAAATACTTATTTGCAGCTGTATCATACAAATAAATAGTTAAAAAATCATACATTGTGATTTATGGATTTCTTTTTTTAGATTATGTCTCTCACAGTGGACATGCGCCTACGATGACAATTTCAGACCCCTCCATGATTTCCAAGTGGGAGAACTTGCAAAATAGCAGGGTGTTCAAATACTTATTTTCCTCACTGTATATTTACATTAGATGATGTAAGCATCTGCTTCAACTGTGTGTGCATTTATGAGGTTTGCGTCTATCCATCGACCTATCTGAACATACCTCAAGATCACTATCAGGTGGTGGGGAGGGGTTGTTCTTTCTGCCCCGCCCTCTTGCTTTAGCCCCACCCCCTCGGCACGCCCGGTCCTCCATCTCCTTGATAGGTGTGGATGGGCTCTGCCCCGCCTCAAACTCACCTGCATATGGGTAACCAAGAAACATTTATGAGACACGTCAAAGCTTTTAAAAAGATTGCTCCTTGACTTAAATATGCAAGTTTGTGCCTTGACAAAAAAATCTGCACAATACTTTATATTCAGAAAATTCAGAAATAAAGATAATGATTTGCTCTGACAGTATTTCATTTTACTCAGTGGATCTAAAATGACAATGCTTGTGTGTGTATGTACATTGTACAGTCATGTACATATTTTTCATGAAATAAGGAAACTGGCACATCTGATAGAATATAGTGTGTGTAAGTATGCGTGTGAGCAAGTTTACAGTAATGAGCTCTGCTGAACTGCAGCCAAGCTAAATCACTGAGAAATGCAGCTCTAGGACCCCACTGAATTTTGGGCCTGCTGGACAAAATCCCCAATCACCATCACTCTATCTAACATAATCAACAACTACAGTACATGACACCTTTGTGCCAAAAGCCCTGTAACAGAACATTCTAACATCTATTCTACCTTTCAACTGCGTCATTTGCTGCTCTATTGGAATGATTAACTCTTAACTACAATGGCAATTTTCCCATGTTTGACAAATAACTATGGAGCCCCGCACATGACATGCAGGACAAAAGTAGTAGGCTAAATTGTGCGCACGATTTACTAATTCGTTCCCTTGAACATGGTAATTTATAAATCGAGGGAACGAATTAGTAAATTGTGCGCACAATTTACTTTTTCTTTCTTGCACATCATGTGCGGGGCTCCGTAGATAACAGAGTAGAGATGTTTAGGATGTAAAATTTTATTTTCACACTTTCTGAAGAAAACTGCCTGTGCAAAAATCGCTAGGTTTGGTGGCAGGCCATTGCTAAGAGGTCGCTAGGGTGTCGTTTGCAGCTGTGAAAGAGAAAACTACCTGGATTCAGGTCAGCCGCTTGCCCTGTGATGATGGGGGTGGAGTCTTGTAGCTGATAGGTGGAGACTGAACCTGTGCCATCCAATGAGCTGTTAGATGTCATATAGGAACCGAAGGAGGAGGTGGAGTAATACTGAGCATACTGATTCTGCCCAAAAGTTGTATAGGAGGGATATTCCTGCTACAAACAAAGAAATTATTTTATTATATTATAAAAATATGCATAAAACAAGTTCTTTTAAAATTGAAACTATATATATATATATATATATATATAAAATGTCTCTTTTCATTAATTACATATCCGAACCAAACCAAAATCTGAAAAACGACTGGAAAGTGGACATTTTTAATTCTGGTTGGAGCAAGTTGTCATGTATTACATGTTAAAAAATGTATAGGATTTAACCATTTAAACAGTTTTTGTCTACTTTAAAACAATGATTTAAATGTTACATTTTATGTTTTTGCTAGTTCATAGTTGTTTTATAATTATTTTACCTTTAATAAGCTGTTTAATGGCAAGTTTAATTGTGACAACTTACCCCATAATAGTGTGTTGACTTTGAAGCCCACTATTGGGGTATTTTGTCACAAAAAGGTCAATGTATAAACTCTCTTTTTTTCCCCTTAGCAATAACAGTGGAAATATTCAATAACTTTTTTGTAGCCAGTGCATTCAATCTACCCTGAGAAATGAACACTGGAGTGTGACAACTAGCCCCGCTCTCCCCTATAATTTAGCGAAATGTGGAAAGAATATAGGTTTTATATTCTTCTTAAATGAATGAACAATAAAGAGAGAGGGAGTTTATCAGGGGAATAATAAAGAGAGAAACAGATAAAGTGATAGGACTGGAACTCACAGATTTCTGGCCCATCCACACATAGATTTTTATCACTTCTCTTGTATCTTTGAAAGAGTTTTACATGCACAGACGGATCTCTTACGGGAGATGACTCTAAAACTGTCACTGACTCACTCGCTCAAGAACACTGCAGTAAAACGCTTTCAGCGAAACTCCACTACTGCTTTCACTCTCTCATTTCATCCTAATTCCGCTTGCTCCTTCATTTCAACTATCGCCAGAACCTCACTTTGTTTACACAGCTAAATTCATCAGTGGGAGTCTAAGTGTAGTTGGGTCCTTTTCATTGGCAGCACTTTTAATCATAAAAGTTTAGGGAAACATTAAGTCCTAAAAGCATAAATTCTCTCAGATGAAGGATGGCGACCTGTTTTCAGAGGCCTGGGCTGTTTTAAAAAAGACTGTCAGTCCTTTGCTGAACTCTGATGTTATTGGTGTGTATGAGTGCATTCATCTGTGCACGTGTGGCTGTACCTGTTGTGTGGTGAAGTTGCCTGGATTGGAGTTGTTGGAAGTGTAGAGACCAGGAGAGGTTGTGAAACCTGACCCTGCTGAGAGAGAGAAAATCCAGTGGAATCGATGTCAAAATTAATGTGACTCGTGATGTTTACTAACATATCACCAAAAAGTGAATCACCCAAACGGTAAAATAATAAGAGAAAATACTGTCCTTAATTACTATCATGTTGTTCCAATCACACATGCTGTTATTTTTTCTGCAGTACACAAAAGCACTATTTTTTTGAGGAATCGATACACAGCTGTAGCCATAGAACCACAGTTTATAGGGACCAACAGCTGTCAGGCATCAAAAAGGACTGAAAAGGCATCATAAAAGTTGTCCATCAGACTATTCCAAGGCTTTGAAGACGTATAATAGTTATGTGTGAGAAACAGGCTGAAATGTAATAAATTTCTCACGGATTATCACCAGCATTATTTTAGTATTTATTCATATACTATTATAGTTATGAATATTTTAAATGATCTTTTATTTTTATATTTTCAGTTTTCATTTGAATTTATATTTTAGTCATTTTGTTATATGCTTTTGTCATTTTTATTCCGTTTTTTTTTATTTTTATATATATATATATATATATATATATATATATATATATATATATATATATATATATATATATATATATATATATATATATATATATATATATATATATATATATATATATATATATATATTTCTATTTGACAATAATTTATTTTTATTTCAGTTTTAGTAAAGTAATTTTTTCCAGTAATTTCAGTACTTCAAATTGAATTTATTTCATTTAGTTGCCAAGGAAATTTCTTATTTTTGTTCCGTTTTTTTTTTTGTCAAATATTTGTATTTCAGCTTTATTTAAAAAATATTTTTTTGAATTTTAGTTGTTGTTAATGATAATAACCCTGATAATCACTTCCAGAATTCAAAATAGTACGTCACATTTAATTACATATATGTTAGAGCTATTCAAATGGCATCAAATCTAAACTAGATGCAATCATATGGTTTTTATTTTGATCCTGACATCTCATGGTCACTATGTGGTCACTAACTGTTGTTTGGCAAGAGCTGCATAAAGATCTTCCAACAATGTCTACTTTGATGTGCATTGAGTAAATACCAAATATATAATGTAAATAATGACATTTTTTACATTAGCTAAAATTAAATAATTAAATATGAAATATGTCATTTTGTTGTGACGTCATTAGACGATCTTATACCTGATCATTATTTTTGTTACATAATAACTGTATCTTCTAGCACAAGGATAGCACTCAATGAATTTCCTTAATAAAATGATTTAAATAAAATTTGTCCTTAGTAATCTTATAAAAGCAAATCAGCATTTAAGGTTGTGCAATATTATTAATAAAGTTACAGTCTCTTGTCATTTGTTGCATAAACATGTAATATGCATACTCACCTGGCATCTGATAGGGTGAGTAGGCTGTCTGTCCGGGCTGAGGGGTGGTAAAGCCAGGGCTGTAGCTGAGCCCTGATTGGAGGGTTGATTGGGTCTGTGACAACCCTCCTTCTGTCTTTATGCCTGGTAACATCACCCCCAAATCTGTAGCTCAAGATCAAGAGAGTGGACCTGTCAATCAAACTGGATTGATACTAAAGGCCTTTCACATTGCCTTTTCGCATATTCTATAATAAATACTAGACTATTTTATCATCACCACACAACCACAAGCAATAAACAACAAGCATATACATGTCATCCATCAGCATGTAAACAATAGTAAAGAATTTACCATAGGTAGAGAGACTGTAGGGTGGAGTAGTTTGAGAGTAGGGCGTGTAAACTGTCGACTGCTGCATGCTACTGAACTGCGATTGGCCTGTGTAGGCTGACATGGGAGGAGCCACGGGAGTAGACAGGATATGGGGGTAAGGTCTGCCAATCAAACACAAAATCAAAACATTCAGCTTTCATTTGAGTAGATCAAGGGTCGGCAGCCTTTTTGACATCAAGTGCCACTGTTAATTTGTCTTGTTAAACACTGTGCTGACCCAGAGAAGATGGTCAGATGTTTTTGTGCGTGTACATATATAAGTAAAAATGTGAAGGTGTCTTACTTTGAGGGGTAGAGAGGAGGTGAATACTGGTGAGCCGGTCGGGGGCTGAATCCACTGCTGCTTATAACTACATAAAAACAAAATGTAATTGTGTTAAGCAATCTGGTAGAGAGACAATCGTCTTTACATGAAAAATGGCGCACACATACAGTAGTTTACTGAGATGTATCCGCAGTCAGTGCTGTATGTCAGTTGTCATTGGACTGAATGTGTAATTGATTACATATCACAACCATAAAATGAAGCGTGTGCTGGACTTCTTCCATTTAAAAAAGAATTTGCCAAGAGCCTTCAATTCAAATCCAAACACACACACGCAGCTCACAGGTTTGATTGACAGCTCACAGTCTTTCTCACCAGCTGGATTCAATTTAACAAATAGCAGAAAAAAACCCCAGGAACTATTCTCTCAAAAATATTCTTTCTACATCAAAGAATATCCTCGTTTCCTCTTCCTGCCTTCCCTCTCTTCCTCTTCTACTTGAGATGCAAAATCAAAAAATGTTTAGCTGTTTGCTTGACATAATTCCCTTCCTGAGCTGAAGCGTTTCCCAATCCCACTTGTTTTTAAAAAAATCAATATGTTTTTCTTATTGTTCAGTAAAATGTCTAAAAAAAACTGAATACACTGAAGGCTATATTCTCTTGATACATAATTTCTATAGATATACTTTCTATATTCTCTTAACTGGCTTTATACAATATTATTAAAAACAAATTTAATTCCTCAAGCAAAACTTAGGTTTATGCTTAAAACAAGAAAAAAAAAAAACTAGTATTTATATTCTCTGAAAACAGATCTTACTTTCTTGCTTTTGCTTATCTTGTTAATCTAGTCTTAAACCTAATTTTATATTTTTACTGGAAAATAAGAAAGATACGACACAGATATAAACAAACATGCAGTTGTGTTCTCTATAGAGACATCACACTCCACTGTCAGCTCAAGCAAGGGCCTCAACCTTCTCTGCAGGGGAGCGCATGGACAGAGGGCTTCTCAGTCTCTGAGTGTGTGTGTGTGTGTTTGTGTGTGAGCACATTGATCTAAATAAAGAGTTTGTGTCTCTGATGACGTTAGCTCAAGGGCAGTACAAAGATTGAGGGCTCAGAGCTTTCAGCAACTTCCCAAGCGGGATTACAGCAGGCATTCTGAATGCAGCGCATGTGTGTGTGTGTGTGTGTGTGTGTGTGCGTGTGTGCGGATGTCTTACCTGACCCAGTGTAAGTGTCCAGCCCACCGTCTCCCGCCGAGTTCACAGCCTCGCTGCTGTTCAGAGGCTCGGACTTAACTTTAAGAGAAGGAGACCAAGAAAGATATAATAAATCATGTCAGCTGTCAAACTCCATTAAAACCTCTCAAAATCGAATTAACGACTAAGTAGTGAAGCAACACTTTCTTTTTGATTTTAAAAATATCAAGAGCCTCCAAAGCACTGCACCCAAACACTCACACACGTGCTATCATATATATGTACACTCCACAAACACATGCAGTATACCATCGTTCTTCATACTTGGGGCAGTGGGCGGGGTACTGCAGCCCAGCAGCCAATCAGCCGTGTTTAGAATTGTCATGTTCTCTCCTGGGGGCGGAGTCAGATGTATAGTGGACCGTGTTACCCAGTTATTGTTTAGTATTATTAATACAGTTACCCCAATAACTATTTGGACACTTAAGTCACACTTACAACGTATAGGCCTGGTTTCACAGACAGGGTTTAGATTTAGGCCTTAGTTTAATTAGGACATTTAAATAGCTTTTGTAAACACGCCTTAGAAAAAACACATTACTGGTGTGCATTTTGAGACAAAACCATGGCAGTGACATTTTAAGATATGTCAGTGCCAGTTGCTTCCAGGTAAAACAGCTCAAACATGCAGTTCAGTCTGAGAATAGGCTTAAGCCTTGTCTGTGAAACCGAGGGATAATGTCATTAGACTACATTTATTTGAATTTTCAAAAAATAAGTATAAATCAATAAAAATATATATAATAATATACATTTATATAAACATAATAATATACATAAAATAGATCATATAATATAAATTATATAATTTATCATAATATAATTTGTATTAATATTTAATATATAATATTACTGTAAAAAATCATTTTGATTATTCTGATCATTTTGATTTAAGCATTTAAAAATATTTTTATTTTAAAGCACACTTTCCAAGCATAAAGATAAGGCATTTGGTTATATGTTTAATCATACAAAATGTATTTGGATAATTTTGGTTAATAATGTTCATAGTTAATGTGATGAACTACACCTGTGGTTACTCTGTTAGGACACCAATGTGAACTGACTTTAACTAAAAATTACTTTGTTGGTTAAATAAAAGTAATTGCAAAAATGTTTCAGGAAAAAAAAAAAAACGTTAAAAGCAGAATCATTTGTTTGCAAATAGAAATTCATACACTTTAAGTGTGACTTAAGTGTCCAAAAAAAAAAAAACATTTTGGAGCCACTGTATAATTAAAAAAATGTGTCATACCATATTTAATGAATAGGATCGTTTTGAATAGGAACTGATAACATTTTATAAATAGTAAATAATGCAATCATTATTGAAAAGTGAAAAGTTGATAAATTCCCATTGAATTCCATTATAACTGCACATCTTTCAAAGTATCTAACATTTAATAAGAAAGAGTTCACAAACTCAGTGTGACAAAAGTGGTTTTGGAAACCTTATATGATATATGACAGTTCTGTCAAAGTCGCACTTGCAAAAAAAAAACAAATTTTGAATCTGTGTGTGTGTGTGTGTGTGTGTGCTAGCAAGGGAGACAGCGAAATTCCTCTAAAGTAAGATGAATGAGGCTTCATTGGCAGTGGGATTCATATTGGGATGTATGTGTGTGTGAGTGGGTGGTTGTGTGGGCGGTTTTTAGCGTGTGTGTGTGCATGGAGGGATTCAGTCTAGGCTGTGAGCTGATGAGGTATACAGAGGAGAATGTTGAATATGTCGTTGTTTTGGCAGAAGCACAATCCCAGAGTGTGTGTGAATATGTGTGTGTGTGTATCAAGCTGTTAAAATCATTAGCTGAGCTCTAATCTAAATGATTTACTGAGTTCTGCTCCTTTTACTCTCTCTGTCTTTTGCTATTGTTTTATTCCGGCTACATGTCAAAAACAGATGAGCTCACACACACACACACACACACACACACACACACACACACACACACACACACACACACACACACACACACACACACACACACACACACACACACACACACACACACACACACACACACACACACACACACACACACACACACACACACACACACACACACACACACACACACACACACACACACACACACACACACACACACACACACACACACACACACACACACCTCTCTCTCTCAGCTTTACTACCTCTCTTGTGTATCGCACAGTCATACATCAAACATTCACTTGCTAGGGTGTTGAGAGTCTATTTAGCCTTGTGTATGTTTGCCTAACGTCCTCTCTTAAAACGTTTGTTCAGCGTTTTCCTCAAGGAGAGAAAAGCGAGGGAGCGCGTGTTGACATCAGAGAGAAAATGAGAGTTTAAACGCAGGAAATAGTTTTCTGTGCACCAGGCTCTTGCTGAAACACGCACAGAGAAGTGCTGGGAAAGGTTTCAGCACAAAGACGCTCACACAAACCCACACTTTCTTTTATTTTTATTAGGCCTGTATGCAGCTTTTGACCTTTGAGGTTACTGTGAGCTTAGAGCATCTCGACACACGACATCGCCACTAATCCACAAACCCGCTCTGGACGGCACCAAAACCACCAGAACAAAAAACACTTTATCCCTGCAATCTGGACATCACACACCAGGACGGAACCCTGCTTTCAATTATAGCAAGAAACTCCACCGCAATGAACACGGAGTGTACGGCAGTAAAGCTGATTTCCTGTACTCAAAGCAATGCTTTGGTTGAAAGACCCTATTTATCAGCTAACATGTTACTCGCTCACTCACGTACGTTGGTAATTTCTTTCTTTCTTTCTTTCTTTGATTTGTCGTTCTTTCATACCTCCAGTTCCATTGGTCGTGATGTTGTTGCTGAGGATGTTCTTGTCCAGTTTGGACGTGCTGTCACTGTGCTGGGGGTCTGTTAGTTCCTGCATATCCAAGGCCCTGTGACGGACAAATAGAACTCTTAAATACATATACACTACCATTCAAAAATGAGTGTTGGTAAGAAACATTTGTAATGTTTTTTAAAGAAGTTTCTTATACTCACCAAAGCTGCATTTATTTGACCAGTATAATAATAAAATACACCATAATGTTGTGATTGAAATATTATTACAATTCAAATGGTGGTTTTCTATTTAAATTGATTTTTAAATGGTATTTATTCTTGTGATGGCAAAGCTGAATTATTTACTCCAGTTTTCAGTGTCACATGATCCTTTAGAAATCATTCTAATATGCTGAATATTTCTTTTTATCAATATTGAAAACAGCTGCTGCTTATTTTTGTGGTAACTGTGAAGCATTTTTCTCAGGATTATTTGATGAACAAAGAACAGCATTTATTTGATTAAAAAAAAAAAAAAAAAATCTTTTCTAACATTATAAATGTTTCCCTATCACTTTTGATAAATTTAATGCATCCTTACTAAATTAAAGTACTAATTTATTTTCTTTTTTTATCATTAAAAAACACTGACCAAGCAGAACATGTGAGCAAAAACTGGCTTTGGCATTGTAATAATGATAATATGACACTCGCTCATATGTCAAACCATCTGCAAACGAAAACATCTGTCCCAACTTGTGCATCTTCTATGAGGTTTTAACTCAGAACCCTGGAAAGCAGTTTAACTAGGTCATGTTTGTCTAAAATCTTATCCCCCAGAATTCCATATAGCGACAAAAAAAAAGAAAGAATATTATTCACATTAAGCCACCCACATAAATATGTGGAGAAAAATCACAATGTGCCTTCAAGTTGTTACAGGTACAAAGTAACACAACTCCCTGAGATGTTTAACATTGATATTCTCAATGTCATGAGGATTAAAATAGATATTTTGTCATAAAAACTAAGCAAAAACAAATATTTTTGGCATTTCATGCTGATGAGATAATATGCAAAATTGGTATTTGAAGTACATATATTGTGTTTCAATGTTATTTATAATAAGGATGGTTGGAAAATAATATCCAAGTTAATATCCAGCAGGATTTTAGGTTAAAATGGATATAATACATGGCCAACATATGTTTAAGTGTATATGTTTTTACCATTTGGTTAATATAATTTTTTTTTAGCAATATACTTAAATAGTCTCTGTAATGTGACACATTTTTTGATACAAATATTCTATGTATCCATCAATCCAAACCTTAAATTATACAAGTTATATAAATTATACACACAAAACAAGTTTTGCATTGGAGCATTTATCAGACACTTTAATCCAAAGGACACATGTACAAAAATAGCTCTTATAATAAATGTAATGGCAATCAGAGATAAAAAACTAAACAAAGCTGCTCCTCTTTCTACGTTTATATCTTAAACATCTGCATTACATTTATGAATATATCCCAAAGTACACACACAGTAAGACACTTGTGTTTTACCCAGGTGAAGCCGGCTGCTTTACACCCACTCACACACAATGACTTTAACATCCCTCTCTCTTTATCTCTCCCTCTGTCTTTATGTGTGCAAAACCACTTGCTCCCACAATCCTCAGTCATTGGTACTCATAAATAATCCTAAATGGATTTCAGTGGAGAGTATGTGTGTGAAAGTGTGTTCTTACCTGTTGTCTACTGGATCTGGAGCATGGGAATCAGTGGTTGATTTCTTCACCTGTGGAAAGACCAGAGGAGACAGTTGATGTTGATGATGATAGTTTCTCATCCAGTGTATGAGGACGGCATTGTTTCCCCAGTCTGGAGTGATTTTTCAGCTATGATTTTTGAAGCTACTGTTGCCATTTGAGCATGATTATTTGCTTCATTGCAGAGGCTGTCCACAGAAAGAGGTGAATATTAATAACAAAAACGAATATCACAATATACACTACCATGCGAAAGTTTGGGTTCAGTAAGATTGTTTTTTAATTAATGTTACAGAAAATTCCTATTTCAAATACATGTTTGTTTGAACTTTCTATTTAATCACATAATACTGAAAAATATGCATCACTGTTTCCACCAAAATATTAAGCTGAACAACTGTTTCCATTGATAATAAAAATACATGTTTCTTGAGCACAACACCAGCATTAGAATGATTTCTGAAGGATCTAGAGTAATGATGCTGAAAATTCAGCGTTGACATCACAGGAATAAATTACATTTTAAAATGTATTCAAATGGAAAACGCTTATTTTAAATTGTAATAATATTTCACAATATTACTGTTTTCACTGTATTATTGATCAAATAAATGTAGTCTTGGTGAATTTAAGAGAATTTTTTAAAAACTAGTGGTGGCCCGTTATCGGCGTTAATGTGCTACGTTAACGTGAGACTCTTATCGGGCGATAAAAAAAAATATCGCCGTTAATCTATTCTCAAAGTTGGGTTGGGAGCTGGTCTATACTACGCAAGCTATGATGACTTTCACCTTGATATTTTAGCGCGGATGTACACCTAGCCGAATTGCACTGTAGGGGGCGAGAGAACGAGTCTTCGAACCTGTGTGTATGCCTACTAGTGTTGTCAAAAATATCGATATTTCGCTATGTATCGATACTGAAATATCTGAAACGATACAATACTCATTTTCTACAGTATTGATATCAGCTGCGCTCTCCTCTCCAACCGACAGCGAGTGACACGCACCCGCCTCCTCTCATTCAGTCCGTTTAATCCTCTGAACATTGCGAACGGGTGTTCTGCTGGATGTTAGTATTGGTGTGACTGGTCTGAATTTTGCGTGGGGTCACACATAATGTTAATTCTACTAATTCCCGCAGATTTCGCGCTCGCATCTGAAGCGCACACACACATACCGTAATAAAGCCACCTCTGACATACAAGTGCAAAAATGAGCTCCTTTTTCCAGCTTATTAATGGTCAAATACACTCAAAAATGTCTCAATGCCCATCTTGGTGAGTTTTAACGTAAACACAGTCGTAACCAGCTCACAGGAACAGTGTTTGGATATGCGTGCGTCAGGTCTTAAAGGGACAGAAGTTATTTATTATTCAAACTACAAAAAGGCAAACGGTCACTTACGAGCACACATATTCTGAATGCCTTCGGCAGAATTCAAATGAGCCATTTTAATCTAGATTAAAAAAATTAATCTATGCCCACCACTATTAAAAACATAAAAAAATGACCGACCCTAGACTTTTTAATGGTAGGTTACATATGACATTTGTGCATGCTTCATGGATATTGAACATTAATATTAGGGCGATCAACCTCTTTTAGAAAACAGTGTTTGGGTGGAGGAGGAAATACCACAGACAGAACACATCTGAGAGGATGATGATAGTTACTCCTGTAAATAAATACAGTTGTCTAAAACACCATGTGAATGTACCATATTTGACACAGTTTCATTCAATACGAGCTTACAGCATGCTCAAACTCTGCAGTAATATACATAACAAAAAGAAATCACTCTGCCTTTCTCTCTCCTACACACACATAAAATACATTCTTTCCCATTCTTGCAGTTTATCTTGGTTCTTACTCTGTCATGCTCAATATTACTCAATCCTCAGTTAATAAAACCACGACTGCAACTTTCCTCTTTGAATTTGTCCTTGTGACCAACTCTATCCATATCTACTTGTTTTCTTTCTTTTTCTTTCTTTCTTTCTTTCTTTCTTTCTTTCTTTCTTTCTTTCTTTCTTTCTTTCTTTCTTTCTTTCTTTCTTTCTTTCTTTCTTTCTTTCTTTCTTTCCTGTTAAGGTCACCAACCAAAACAGTGCATTATTCCAAGCGTCTTGATACAGAAACGTCATTTCATGCATTTTTTTAAAACATTTATTTCACACTTGAATACGTATATGAATCTGTAAACACAGTGTACTGTAAAACAAAAGGAAGGATCAAAGAGTGCCACAAGTCTATAAACTTCTCACAATCAATTTACACTTTTCACCCCTCCCAAAACTGCTCGTAGTCATCTGGTTCTTAATTGAAAACACATATGTAGACCTGTGAGCACACATGCACGTATGCATGTCAGATGTAGCGTGTGGTTGTGGGGAGAATGTTTGGCGTTTGGAACCAGCAACTCATGTTCACACATAAACTACTATTGTAAATGTTTGAGGTCGGTAAGATTTTTTTACATGTTTTTGAAAGTAGTCTCTTATGCTCACCAAGGCTGCATTTATTTGATCAAAAATGCAGTAAAAATAGTAATATTGTGAAATATTATTACAATTTCAAATAACTGTTTTCTACTTCAATACATTTAATATGAAATGTATTCCTGTGATGGCAAAACTGACTCGAGTCTTCAGTCACATGATCCTTCAATCATTCTAATATGCTGATTTGGTGCTTATGAAGCAGAACAACTGTTTTTACTTTTGAGAGCTTTCCGTCCCTCCATTGACAGTCTATGCAACTACTTTCAAGCCCCAGAAAGGCATGGGCATCTGAACCATTGTATGTGGATAAGATCCACCCACTTTTTACGATCAATGATATTGGACCCACTCACTTTTATTGTCTCTAATTCAGCACATGTCTGTTTACCTACCCCTAACCGGATTGTTTCGAACCTCACGTCGATTTGTTTCTGCTATGTATTTTCTACTGCACAAGAGGCGTGATAAACGAGCATAAATTAAATGACTCTGTATGCCATTGGATAGTCCTTCAACCAATCAGACCACAAGAGGCATGATCAACGAGCATAATTCAAATGACTCTGTATGCAATTGGATAGTCCTTCAACCAATCAGACCACGAGACAAATCAAGAGAAGTGATCAACGGGCAACGACCCACTGCTTCTCTAGCCGTCATCGCGTTAAACCCGCCAATAGCGCGCCAGGTGGATAAGCCAGTCTGTGATTAGTTCCCGCAAAAGTGTAACAGAAGCCGTAGAAATTAATGTACAGGTTTCCAGACTGAGTTGCAGGGTGAAATCAAATAGCCGGCAGATCAGGCTGGGTTTACCCAGTCTATCTTACCCCTACACTATTTAATAATGTTTTTACAAGCTTTCTGGGGTTTAAAAGTGGTAGTTGCATAGGCTGTTAATGGAGGGACAGAAAGCTCTCAGATTTCATAAAAAATATCTTCATTTGTGTTCCCGAAAATGAAGAATGAATGACTTACGGATTTGGAAGGACATGAGAGTGAGTAATTAAATGACAGAATTTTCATTTTTGGATTAACCAACCCTTGAATGAATATAGAAAGATAAAAAGTACAGCATATTATATTTGTTGTAACATTATAAATGTCTTTTCTATCACTTTGGATCGAGTAAATGCCTCTTCACTGATTAATAAAAATAAAAAAATCTTACTGACCTCAAACCTTTAAACTCTTTTGTATATGCTATACATGTGCTATTGGACAGATGACCTTGGAGCATTAAGGATCCTCTCAGAAAAGTGCCTAGGGTTTAGGCTCATCTCTCTGGTTCTGGGTTCTTATTTGTGCTGAGTATGGACACACCCAATATGGTCTCCTCAAATTAGCCTGACACATTCAGGGACAGCAGATGATCGGTCGGATCGTACCGGGCTTTAAGCCTACTGTAAATCTCTCTCTGACTGTAACTACTTCCTTGTCCAGCAGTATCTGTGCTTTTAGAGCAGTTAATAGAGTGTTTGAGAGCAGCCCAGCAGGATCCAGCTCCTGATGAGGCCTGCTGGTGAACAATGATCTAAAACTTTTTAACTGTACACCATTTACAGATTTATGAAGTGAAATTTGTAATTTTTTGGCAGGCGGTTCGAAAAGCAATTAGAAAATGTCACCCTGCTGAAAAAAATAATAATCTTCACTCAGCCTAAGCTGGCTTGCTGGTACAAGCTGGTGGTACAGTACTCAACAACAATTAAACAGGTTATGTAGAATTCAGAAATCCTTGTTATTAGCAACACCAGTGTCCGTTAAGTGAATTGCTAGTTTCAGCCTGACGCAGTTATCATTTTCATGTCCAGCGTCAAGTTGTTGAAATAGCAAATTAACTCTCGTCCCATCTGTTCATGCTGGTCTGAAAGCAACTGTGCCATTGACCAACAAAAACCTGGTCTAAAGTCAATAGCGCAGTATTTTTGTGTTATTTAAAGAGTGCGTTAGTAATATGTGCATATATGCGAGTGCACAACGTGTGTACACTCAGAGCACAAACATTTCTAAAAATATTAAAAATAAAAGTCTTTCCGCTCGCAAATTCCACCATTTAAATAGCCGATCCGCCATGGGAGAAGAGACGCTGATTGGTTTATTGCACGTTACACCCAAAACACACCCATGACTCATTAAGAGAATAGGTACAATCCTTTTGGACCGCGAGTCTGGTACGCCAACCGTTTTTTCCATCGTTAAACTAGTAGATGCACCTTCGCCATGCGCTTCAGACCATGTGCTCAGATTGTTAAAATAGGGCCGTGATGTACAAGAGACTGAACATGATTCAAGGCCCTGATATAGTCACAGCAAAGTTTTTGTTTGTTTTTTGCTTAAAAGTTAAATTTGGAAATACCTTTGCAGCAGTATACTGTTGACGAGCACCCCGACACTGCCCATGCTGCTGATAGTGACATTTAGATCAATATGTTAATATTTGCTGCACGCACACAACGAAAATGACGCAGCTGTTAAGAAAGCATCTGATCATAGTGATGTGGATATGTTTGCACCAGCTCTACAATTCACCAGCATCATGTCAAAAGATAAAGTGATTCAAACTGAACTCTTATGATAGTTTGATAGTATATTTGAGACAATAGACTATATATAGATCTGGCTATGTGAGACTATAGTTTGAATGAATCCATTTTCTTTTCATGACACATTGACACTTTTAGGGCAATTCCAGCGTTATGGATGTGACATTTGAACTCATAATGACAGCTGAAATGTCTCAGTAAAAATCTATTTCTTACCATATTTAATTCAGCATTGCATATTTTCAGAGCACCCAATCTGGGGAATTGACAGCAAAAATATTTTTTTTCTAAAATATATTTAAGACCCCCCAAAAAAGGAAAACAGCTATGCATTATGGATGTGACAGGAAATGAGTTTTCAGTAGACTGTTCGATTTTCTGTGTGTCTGTGAACTTTTAAGTCTAATGTTTAAATATTGCTATCAACATGATGAAGGGGTCTTATCTGAACATAAAAATATCAATGTTTAAATTGTAAAAATTTTTATGAAGTGTATCATGAGGAAAAACCAACGTTATGGATGTGACAAAACCCTGTTATGGATGTGACGAGTCTGAAATACACATAGAATCTGTTTGGAAAATCAACAAACAAACTATCATGGCACTTTTGTCGACACATAAAATTACTCTAAATGCCAGTTTTGATATTATGAAATATGATTGCAATATGATATATAAAATAATTGACAATGAGAGAAGATGAGGGTGAAGGAATTTATTTATTTATTTAATTTGTGCATGCTTAACACTTTCTTCTGTCATTAATATTATAATTATTATAATTCATGAACTTGAATGAATATATATATATATAAAATATGTCTTTAGCCTACATGTTTATTTTTTAAAACCCATCTTAGGTAATGAAAGAATGGGCTATCTCAAATGAACTATCAGGTCAAGCTACTTGATATAAGACTTGATATAACTAGATTTCTATTCAAATTATTTTCCCGAATTGTGTGCTGTTAGTATCTTACCATTTTATCAATCTGTTGTGGTAGGCGTTCAGCTTTAAGAAAACGCTATCTTAGAGCTGTCAAAACCTCCTGAAGGACAGGAAGAGCGAGCGAATTAGAGGCGCTTGTTTCGCGCCTAAACCAATCAGGTTCCTCATGCACTTTCAATACGCCTCTCTACTAGGAAGTGATTACTATAAACACACGAAACATTACAGCAGAGGCGATTACGGAACGTAGTCAGATTTTCATTATTGTCTGAGATGTCGATCGCAATCTAATTTATTTATCACATCATAAATATGTCCAGAAAGCGACCATTTGTTTTGCTAAAGTTTACTTATGATTGTACTTATAGCCTAATGACCTAAGGCAATGTTATGTTTCACTGAAACACAGAGGACAAATGTGTTTATCACTGCCATGCCGCCAGCAACAGGAACACACGTTATGTCACGTGGGTTTGATTTTAGAATTTTCTTTAAATGTAACGGCCGTAACGTCACATCCATAACGTCACGTCCATAACGCAAAATTAAAATGTTTACAAGAAACAAAAGGGCACGAAATGTTCATCACATTATACATTCATATAAGTTAACATTGCACAGAAACGTTGGACATTTTTGCATCAACACTGTATGTGTAGCATGAACTTATCCTCTAAAACGTTATGGATGTTACTTGGCCCTGGAACTCACTGACACATTTAACAAGAGGCTTATACATTTCTAGAGCTTTACTGTTAAAGCAAGCTAAGTGTACACAATGCATAATCATCCCCTTGTTCAACAGGAAATCGACAAATAATAACATTTTGTTGAACCATTGAGTCTATCTATTCCCTTTCTTGAAAACGGTAAAACACAGACATTTTAAAAACTCTGCTTGCATTGGCACACACCTTGTATATGATGTAATAAAATAGTAAATATCTAAACAATTCAATGAGAATGGTTACATACAATAAAGTATAGACCCAAATAAACATTTTAAGAATAAGTCTGTTTGTGTGTGGCCAACTTTTTTCATGGTAAAGATGACCTTTGCATGGAATTGCCCTTTAGCATTATCCTGAATATTGTATAAGCATTCATTCATTGAACGGAAGAGAGGCTCTCTGGAGCGCACGTAAACGTCACATTCTTTTGATATTCCTGACAAAACCTTAATCCTTCACATAAAAATCATGCTTTGATAGAGAACTTAGGAAGCCGAGAAAGGTCTCGCTTTTTAAGTTTCATTACAAGCCGTTCACACATTGCCTATAAAAAAAGCAATTAATACATGGAAAATCTTACATGCAAGATAAATTTTTTATTAATTTTTTAGCAATGCATTTTTATGTTATACTGTTTTTTTTTAACAAAAATAAAATTTTGTAGCTGGATATTTAACAGCTATAAATTAATGTAACTCTATATATTTATAAACACATTTTTGCCAGATGGTGCAAAACATTACCATGTTGAGCTAGTTGAAGATGGTCTTCGAACCTGACCAGGTGAAATGTGGCCAAGATCCCTCAAAAACCAACAAACAGACCACCATTATCAGGCTCGAATACCAGCTAACACACAGAAAACCAGTTGTTTTTTTGCAGGCTAAAAAGTTCACGCACAAGCAAAGTTTGTTATTTTTGTAAGCACCAGACACTGACTGCATCATCTACGCGGTTTTCTGCTGAAAAACATGTTAAGAATGTGTTAAATGGAACTGAGAGTAGTAGACAATAGCCAAGAGCCTAATAAATGTAGCCAAGAGATTTAATAAACAAACATGCAAAGCCGTTTCTGCTGTGTTCTATATGCAGATTCCAGGCCTGCTGTTGGGTACAGAGGCTTCACACACACACACCACACAAAAAACAGTCCCCCTTTTCTTGTTCTTTTTTGTGCCTTCAGTATTATAGTTATCAGCGCTGTAACTTTATACTCTTCCTTTCATGTAAAATACATTGTTACCTGTGCACCCCACCCCTCTGCCCCCCAACACACACACATTTCAGCATATGCCCCTGGGAGGTGTAAGATTATCTGATGTGTCCCCTCCCCGAAACACTCTTCTCTAAAGGTAGGGGAAGGCAATAGAGAGAGGAAGAGAGAGGAAGAAAAAGGAAATAGAATAGAACATAGAGTGTATGACAGGGCAAAGGGCTGTAGGTAATGAGCACACACACAACGTGTTTTTCATTCCGATCAGGTGACATTGGCTTATGTTGTTATATTTTTTGAGAACATTCAAACTCCCTGAGGACACGGAAAATTAGAAATAGAAACTAAAATTAGAATGAGGGCACACAAAACCTGTTCCTCTGAACCAGTCCATCCAACGTTCTCGGTTTTAAACGGACAAAATCATGCCAATAAAATAAAATAGCAGTTAAAGAAATTACAGTTATTCTATGCACATGTATTTTACAAAGTGCAATCCACACAAATTGGTGAATCTCATACACATTATTTTAGTAATAAAGTTACACTATGTCACTTTTTTGTTCAAAATGATCAAAATCAATACATTATGAAGCAAAAAAGTTGCTCTACCTACTTTGATGCATGTAAGTGTAAGTGACATAGGTTAGTCACAATGAGCGAGAAAAGGTTGACTTAAAGCACAATAAATCTCGAACCTCCGGGGAATCGCTTTTTTTCTTCTTTTTTTTTTTTTTACGGCAAACAGAGTTTCTGCTTGCAAAAATAGAACATGACAGATCTGGTAATAAAACAAGAATCAACATTGACTTGGCTTTTCTGAGATTTTTGAAATGTTGTAAAAGTGACAGAGATGTGTTTTTATTACTCAACAGGTGAGTAAGGTATTTTATTGAACAGATAAATTGCCATATGTAGCTCTCTAACAGAGTAACATTGTAAAGCATTATTTATTGTGAAGGGTCATTACTTTATGGTTGCTGTAGCACTGTGCTGGAATTTATTTTCAAGGAAGTACTGTGTCTATTAATGGGTATAGCTACTTAAGATCTTTCCATCTAAACTGGTTACATCTCTTAAGCCTAGTAGTGAATGTTTTATGAGCAGCAGGATAACCTCTCTCTTTTTTTGGCAATGACAAAAGAACCATATTAATTTGCATAGTCACGCACAACCAAAACATTCTTCTTCCTGCAAAATGCATGTGGATTTGTTTTTAACTGCTAGAGGGTCAAAAGTTGCATAGTGTACTTTTAATATAGTAATTAAAACCCCAATTTTTTTTAAGTATGTGTAAAACCACAAATAAGAGTATCCAAACCTACTAAAAGCGGTTTTATTGTGCACAAAGCAGGTGGAACCTCCTGTTAATGAACACTTTCAGGTTTCAGAAATAAATAATGTCTGAATACAAAAACAGTGTTTCTGCAATGATCTCAGCAACTGCAAATTTTAGTATGATGCTACATTGCCACCGTTAGACGTCAGTATAAGTCACACCAGCAATCACAATACAATGTAAACTCAAACAAGTTGGCAAAAAAAAAAAAAAATGTTACGAAATTCAAAGGTAAAATTGCAGATTTTGATTTTGTACTCAAACATTTGAATTGCTCTTAACTTGAAATATTTGAGTAAACTCATTCATAACTTAAAATTATCATGTAATCTCAACTTTTAGTAGTGGAAATTTGGCTAGCTTTAACTAGCTTATACAATAAATGCTAAATTGCTAAAACAATGCTTTGATAGCATCAGCATAGCATAGCAGTTGCTGAATGAGCATGGCAATATAAAATATAAAAAAATGTATCTATTCTCAAACTAAGCTCATGCTCCACTCATCACCATGACGGTAAACAGTCCCGTTGCTGGCCATATTGGTGCCCCAAGCGTAATTACTTTATGGTATCCACGATGGCGGCGTTCGCGACTCTTCTAAATTAGCATAGCAAAACATGAAACACTACTAAATCCCCCAAAACTGTGCAAGTTTTTCCTTTTCTTTCCAAAAAGACATTATATAGCACCTAATTTTAGCATTTACTCTCCCTTTTGAGTGTCATGGCAAAGCATGCTGGGAAATAGAAATCCCGACTCAGTTTCACTTAAATTTAAGTTTGTCTAAATGAAAAGAAACTAGTTAATAAAACTAAAAAAAATTCAGATTACTTAAAATGTGTCGAAAGAAAGATAGTTTTAAAAGTTTTAAATACTCACAAAAGTTAATTTGCTTTAAATAACTTGTTTGTTTAATTTAAGTTGGCTCTAGTCAAACTAAGAAAGTATTTTGAGCGTTGGGGTTTACAGTGTAACCAAAAAGTGCACCTTTAAAAGGAATGTGTTAACACAATAACTATAAAACAATGATGAAATTAATTTTGATGAAATATTATATTGATTAACAGCCCCAATAAATAAATGGTTGTCACAGTCTTAACCCTAATCATAGGGCTCCAAGAACATTTCTTATTTTATAATTTATTTATTTAGTCATAGTCAGTCATGCAGCAGTGTTTCCGAACAAATATGTTTTTGATCAGTCATATCCACTAATATGACCAGTTACGGCACCAGGCCATATGTCGGACTGCTCCGTTTCCATGTCAACCTAGTGCATGAAGTTTGAATGGTATATTCCACCAGGGGAAAAGGGTCAGTGGGAAACTGGACACCAGGCCAAGCCCTACAGACAGACACACCTTCGCAGCTTTGAATGAATGTGTGTGCGTATGTGTATGATCTTGTGTGCAACTACAGCGACGCTGTCCCTCTTCTACAGGCTCATTGATTAACGTATCTTTTGTACAACAACCAGAGTGTTTACACACACACAAGTCTCCATACATGAGCACTGTAGTGTGTATTATCTTAAGAAATGAGTTGAAACTTTATATAAAAAAGCACTCTAGCATTAAAGTGCTCCCTTCCCCTCTGATTGCAGCAGAAAAAATGCTGCTTAATTATTCATGAGTTCTTGTGCTTGTGTCAGCTCTTCGTTAATTATTTAAATTAATCTCATTAACGAAAGGCCAGGTTTCAGGAGCATTTAATTAAATGATGAATTGCTTCCCAGATGTCGACGTGCTTGTTAAATAATGTGCTCAGGCTGGACCCAAAGCTGTCAGCTAGACTCAATTCAAAACTGCACACAAGGACCATCATAATGCACATTAGTGCCATTATACTCCACAAATTAATTAACTTTAAGATCAAGAGGAGGATTGTCATTAATGATTCTATTTGACTATAAAAACAATCTATAACCATTACTGGTATGCACAGCCTCAGGAACGATACACTCTGCTCAAACTCACAGCTTGTTTTGACAGCTTGTACTGATTCAAACGAGATTGGATATAATTTAGTCTCATCAAACTCAATGCCAGTACCTAAATACTTATATTAAAACAGGATCCTAAATAAAAACATTACATACAATGACTGCCCCATAGATTTCAATTTTATGTTTATTTCTATCAATTTTTTCTTCTTCCTCAAACTAAAGGGCTGTGTTCAAAAGTTACGAGTCCGTAATATTTTTTAATAATGTTTTAGAAAATAAGTCTTTTATGCTTAGCAAATTTGATTAATTGATTATTACAATTTAAAAAAAAATCTGTTTTCTACTTTAATATATTGTTACATGTAATTTATCCCTGTGGTGTAAAGCTGAATTTTCAGCATCATTACTCCAGTCTTCAGTGTCACATGATCCTTCAGAAATCATTCTAATAACATTTCCTATTATTATCATCAATGTAGAAAACAGTTGTACTGCTTTTTTGTTTCAGGATTCTTCGGGGTATTTGTAAAACAATAAAACATGTATTTGAAATAGAAATCTTTTTTAACATAATAAAAGTCTTTACTATCACTTTTTATAAATTTAATGCATCCTTGCAGAATAAAAGTATTAATATTGACCCATGTTCTGTGATAATACAGCTTAAAGGTATGGTAGGCAATTTGTTTTATAAACTATTGGTTGAAACATCCTGATAGGAATAAATAATAGAAGTGGTCAAAATATTAAAACATGTACATATCTTCTGTGGAAGTCTCAGGACCAAAAAATGTTTGTCTAATCATTGCATTCGGTCCGTATCCAATGATACAATATCCTACCTTTCTGTCAACATGATATGTATTTCCATACCTCCGTGACAAATCACAGAGTGCAGAAAACAAACAGCAGCCGCTTTTTACATTTCCTCCTGAACCAAAACAATGTGCTTATGCTGCGTTTACCTCATGTCATAACCGTAATTATAAGATGGCAACCTGTGACTTTCTACCTGGAGCTGTTCATGCCCTCAGACTCGGGTGTCAACACTATCAACACCGAAATGAATTTGCAGCAGTCAGTTGGTTCAAGTTAGGGATGGGACGATTACCAGTTTCACGATAAAATGTACTGACGGTTAGTATTATCATTTAAAATTTAATTATCATTAAAACCGTGTTTGATTATTGTGATTTTAAAAACTTGCGAGTCGGGGTAAATCAGTATCAGTCTGGCGCAGGCGCAGTGCCCAACGTTGTTTTTTGAACAAGAAGAAATGGCGGAAGGCAGTGACAGCACTCGGGAGACATTTCATTCTTCTAAAAGGACTAAATCTGAGTTGTGGTCATATTTTGGCTTTTACAAAAGTCATGAGGGAAACTTAATCGAGTATGATCACAATATTGTCTGCAGAACATGTAAAAAAAATAGGGGGAAATACTTCAAATCTGCCGAGTCATGCATCATCTGCCGGCAAACGCAAGGCAAGTTGACTTTGACCTCAATACCAAAACTACGTCTGGGAAATCATTGGAAATATTTTATCTCACTGACTTGAAATTAACGTGACGCTTCAACAAAGAAAAAGTTTGCAGCAAGTGGCTTTGAGCCAAAGACGAATGAACAAGTTCAAACAAGACTATTAAGGGTGACATTTAAGGGTGTAAAATGAATGTATATTCATTGTACAATTATTACACAGATTTTTTTATTAAATAATTACGGGGACATTGATTTGAGATTAATGTTTTAATCTTACCCATTTATAAATCCATTTTTGTACAGCATACAAAACAATCGTTACGACAAGATGATCACAACAATATTATAGTAGTGGAGTACAGTCCTCATTTTCAATACAATCAAAAACAGAAACGCAAGACAGCAAGTTGCATTTGAATGAAACGAGAGAGCGCGTCCGTTGTGATCATGGACTGTAAAAAAAAGGTTGATACACGTGGATGTGAGCTGTGTAAAAATGCGTTGCTATTGACGACGGCCATTATGAGGAAGGAAATGCCACAGAATAGAATCTTGCTTTAAAAAAAATTGCATGGAACTGCTTGTTTTATTTGTTTGTTAATTTTCAAATATAAAACTTGTTGAAATGTTTTCAGTGTGTGCATCAGTTCTTTTTAACAAAACCGTGATAATATTGGTCACTATAATCATGATATGAACTTTTCATACCGTCCCATCCCTAGTACAAGTAAGAGGTCTGTAAGTTGTTTATGTTTATTATTATTGTAATGTTATGTGCTTTGAGACATGAGGCAATTTAACGCTATCTCTCGTGACGCTTTGCAGACTCTGCTGTGTGCATTCATGTATTTGTGAGAGAGAGCTCTGAAGGGAGGGTGGGATCTTTTGCTTTCAAAGCTAGCTTGCTATTGCTAGCCTCTCCAGAATTGCCTATCCTACCTTTAACTTGTGTTTAACCCATCATTTTAATACCCCAATACTTAAAATATCATGAACATTCAGTGTAAATAAACAACCTGGAACGTTTGCTACACTAGTTTACAAAGCAGTAAAATGTGAGTAATCTTGAAGTACATTGTCTTAACTAATTGATGTTTATATCTTCTGCATATGGCATATGGAATTAAGACTGATATTTTAAGTGAGATGTGAGTCGATTTACAGTGTAAGAGACAAGCAACAGGTGTGAACAACAGATGACCATCAGGATGATGAGAAATTTATGAAGGAAGAGTTTGAGACTTTGTTTATTTTATAAAGAGAAATGACTAACAAGCTTGTTCATTTGTTCAACTTGTCGTATCTGCGTTTGGGTTGCTACTTGTTTGTTTTGACATTAAAAGACAGGGTGCTTATTTTGCTATAAAGCAAGCCCACAACTTCTTTCCACAGCCTAGAAGATTTATAAATATTGGGCTCTGCAACTTTCAACACACTCACAACTTGTACTCTCAATTATCTGTGGTTATTTGCTGATTACACTTAAATTGGGAGGTATAAATATGTGAGCGTGAAGCCTTGCTTTCTGTTCTCCTCTCTCTGCCTCGTCCCCTCTTCCTCCCTCTCTGTAGGTGTGTGTGTGTGAGTGAGTGTGTGTAACCCGAGTCCTCTCTCTCTGTCTGTGGTCTCTGCTCTGGGGCTCTGGGGCACAGACTGCACCAGAGGAAAAGGCTGCAGCTACACCCCCCTTTTCATTTTACTCCTCTGCTATTTTCCTCCAGAACCAAAAGCATTGATCCCCTGAGTCACAAAATCCCCCCCCATCCCTCCACCCACACCTCAATCTCCCTCTTCCTCTCCTTCCATTACCCCAAACACCCCCAGATCAGTATCTGTCCTCATCTGGATTATGGACGCCTGTCTGTCTTTTCCAGAGCACTTATGTACACATACGCATATAATAAGCACAAGTCCTGAAAATGTTGCGTCACAAACGCAGGACTGTTTTAATCATTAATTGAATAATATTGAGATGTAAAAACATTTTTACAATCTTTTTCCCACAAAAAGCGGAACGGAATTATGGAATTATTCGACTGACTACGAACAGATAAACCCAAACACACTGAGAAAGACTGAAATCATTTCAGCAGTGTGTGTGTGTGTGTGTGTGTGTGTGTGTGTGTGTGTGTGTGTGTGTGTGTGTGTGTGTGTGTGTGTGTTGTACTGTCACTATGCGTGCATATGTGACACTGCTCAGACTTGTGGTGGCCATATGGCTACTGTGCTCGACACTTCAGCTCACATCTGTTGTGTATTAAAGACCTAACTCTGCTCAGTACACACCTGGGTGGCCTTTCCGCACACACACTCATTCATGCACACAAACACGCTCGCACTTCAAACCGCACAATCACACTTTTCAATTATCACATAGTATAGACCTAGTTTCCAGCCTTTTTTGCCTTAGATATACCCCCCACAGCAACACCAACTCAGAACTGAGTTCCTTAAATGATTCTTTACTGGAAATCATTCAGCATCATCATTAATTTGACATAAAAAGTGACCATTATTCATTCTTTTTGGAGAAACAAAAGCAAGTACTTGAATGCCTAACATCTGTATTTAAAACAAAGGATCTGGAAGGATCCTAAAGAAAAACATTGCTGACATTGTTGATTTCAGTTAATGCATTTTTTTTTGTTTCTACCTCAAACTGATGGACAAGTCGCAACTACACAAGCGTTCCAAAGTTTGGCGTTGGTAAGATTTAAGTCTCACCAAGGCTGCATTTATTTGATCAGAATACAGTAAAACCAGTAAAATTATTACAATTTAAAATAACTGCTTTCTGTTTAAATATATTTAAAAATATGTATTCCTGTGATGGCGAAGCTGAGTCTTCAGAGTCACGTGTCACAGGATCCTTCAGAAATCATTTTAATATGCTGATTTGATGCTCAAGAAACATTTCTTATTATTATCTACGTTGAAAACAGCTGCGCTGCTTAATATATTTTTGTGAAAAATTATTTTTTTAAATTCAGGATTCTTTGAAGAATAGAAATTTCAAAGAGTGCTGATTTACAGTAAATATAATATAACAAAAAATATATATATATATATATAAAAATGTTTTATCGATCATATTATTCAACGTGAAATTGGGCCATTTCCTGTGAATGTAGGAAACTTCCAAATCATTAGCCACTATAGCTAAATAACTAGTGCAATTAAATTAAATTAAATTAAAAAGCGCAATAAAGGTAAAACCAATTGTGCTATTAGCTAATGTGATTGATTGCTTATGATAATGAATTAAAATAAACATTCTAGTTTGCAAAATCAAGCAACATAACAGACAGCTAAAATAACTGGAAGTGGCAGACACCGGAAGCCTTGCGTGCACAGTCAAGATACAAATCTTTCATTAAAAATAAGGTGGATGGGTTTAACAAAACAAAATCAATATTTTCACAAGGACCTCCTAGGATATTCACACCCCTGGTTGAGAATCACTGGTATAGAGAGTCATTTTGATGGTGTTATCCACACATATTCAAACAAACAACTCACACACACACTCTTAAAATGATACTGCACAATACACTGAAGACATCTGAATTTTCTAAATTTGTGGAGTGTTAAATTCAGTACACAGGCAATAAAAAAAGATAATCTTCTGACAGATAAGGTAACATTATATTGTAAAGCACATCTAAATAGGATGTGTTGTAGTTCACTTACACACTGTTCATTCAGCTCCTGTGTATTCTCCATCAGTTGAACTTCCACTCCCCTCAACTACAGTCCAGACACCTGCAAATGAAGGATGCTTTTAAAATCAGCATAAACACAATTCAAGGCATAGGCATCCCGCTCTCGTTTCTGTCTCTCTCTCTCTCTCTCTCTCTCTCTCCCTTTGTGTCTGTGGGTATATGTGTGTAGGAGGGGAAGGAAGAAGTCTGGTAACTTCACTGTATCATAGCCAGCCAGGCTGAAGTAAATATAATTTACAGAAGTAAACATTAAACAATGGGTAGAGAGAAATGTAATCAATGTAACACACACAAATGCACTCATACAGTACACGCAAAACACCAAGCTGTCCAGGTCATGGTGATGCCAGCATGGCAGTAGTTACTAAAAACATCTAACCATGACTTCTGAGTCCCCCCAGTTAGCCATTTCCACCCCATTTTAACCCTCCATCTTTCTCTTTCTCTTTTCCTGTCCTTCCTTCTGTCATTTAAAAGCTTGAAACTTCTGCAAATTGCTTTGAAACCTCCCGAGGCCTCAGTAATGAAAAGCACTCTTATTCAAAAACTCTTTGAAAGACACTGAAAGCCTCGGGATCAGGAGAATAGGTTTATTTTCTGTCCTGCCGCAGGTACCAGACCAGTGGTTCACAAACCTGCCCACGATGTGCTGTATTTTTAACATTCATTTTGTGTTTGGGTGTGAGAGGGTGAGTTTTGCTAACCTTGAAGAGATTCAATTTGTCTAAATGTCTCTAGAACAACAAACTTATCAAGTAACCTTACAAAATGCTTCATATGCAACATTGAAATGATTGGTTATATTTGATTCAATAATATGATTTAATTATTAATTACTAAATGAACCTTACTATGCAAGATTACACTAACAAAAGTTATTTTAAAGGTCATAGTTCAGGTAGAAATAGCTATAGTGGAGCCAATTCTGTTTCTGGAAATGCACAAAGAAAAGCTTTATATTTGTCCAAATCAAATCTTGATTTTAGGGGCAGGGGCACCATGCATATATTTATTTATTAATGTACTCTGGCACTCCAGCATCACTTAATACCCTAGTCAAGAAGAAAACTGGAGAGACAAAAAGTCTATTTAGCTGAAAGGGGACCAGTCTTCTAAAGCGGACAGAACATATTGTCTTTTTCTAAACAAACCATGTATGAGTCGCTAGACAAAGTGGATACATGATGAAATTTTATTTTTAAAGTAAATGATCAGAGGAAGGTGCAACTCAATCGAACTGCACAAATTGGTGATTTCTGTCAAAGCATTTTAGACAAACACCTGTTTCTACCAACAATAATTATAATCTTCATTGTAACAAATTTTGACTTTGCTCAAAAAACCTGAGGGGTCAGCATGAAAGGTTATGATGCTTCTGTTTAGAAATACATATGGTATATAGATTACAGTGACTTATAAGATCAATGGATGTAAGTGGGAAGTCTCCACAAGCTTCTGTATACAAGCTTGTGTGTGTGCGCGCGTGTGTGTGTAAGAGAGAGAAAGAGAGTTGAAGGACAGTTTGAAGAGCAGATCATTTGAATTTTTCATTTGCTTGGTGAAGCTGTGTTCTGAAATTCTAGCCTTTAATGCTCAGGCGGGGGAATGAGCTGAGCAGCATTGATTTTTACTGTTATCACTCAATGCCCTCTGAGCCTACTGTCCTCTCTCTCACACACTCTCTCTCTCTCTCTCTCTCTCTCTCTCTCTCTCTCACACTCACACACACACACACACACACACACACACACACACACACACACACACACACACACACACACACACACACACACACACACACACACACACCAGATGGTCAGCCAAACACATTGCTCTAACCATGTAATGGTGAGGAGCAGAAATGTATTTCCCTTCTGTCAACACATACATTTTCAAATCAAAAGTCACTGTATGCAACAACTGTCCCAGATCAAAACATTTGAGTCAAATAAGAAAAAGTAAACAAAAACAAAACGGTCCGATAGAGCAGATCATTTCGTCTCAAAATAACAAAGAGCGCCAGCGCGCTATACTGTTATTGTCATGAAAGCACGCGGAGCGTTTAGTGGCGCGGCATTCTGCGCGCGACTCGACACAACCGCGGCACGGGTGCAACGCGCAGGAAAGCCAAATACTCCAAAGCTTTCGTTTTCCTCCCTTTAAATCATCAGAGCTCACTCCACTGACAAAACACACCGCCTATTAATAAATAAACCAGCTGGACCAGGAACAGAGAGTTTTAATTTAAGCAACTGAAAGAATTTGTCCATATGGGAAGTTTTTTTTTACACTCAAGAATGCATTGAGTGCATTTATTATTTGTTTAATTCATTTAATACAGACAGGCCCCATAGGTTTAATGACATTTCCCAAATGGTTTTCTTCTCTGATTTTACTAGTCACGTGCAGTTTAATCACTAACTGTTGTGAAATATAAAATGGCATCCAAATGGACAGATCTTAAAAGGCCATTTTTAACCATTCAGGGTGTGATATTCCAAACCTCCATGGGTGATTACCTTTGACCCTTACCCATAATATGGCTACCCTCTTATAGCCTATTATTCACTGTGTTTTTAATATTAATGGCATCATAGGGCTGACGAAAGTATGGACGCACCAAGTTCCCATTTAGCCTACAGATGAACAGAAATGCATTAATTTAATAAAACATTGAAACGTTTAATCTACAAAGAAAACGACATGTTATCAAATCAAAGACCGCTATTAGATACATCTAGAGCCCCTATAATTTCCTTAGACAAAATGGTTTAAAATGTTGTCCCATCAGTCAATGTTGTAAACTCGTCAATCAAAGTGCCTTGCAATCTTTAGGAATATCTTACATTTCGAAATTTCCCCCAATGTTTGAGGCCTGGTGATGGCCAAAGAGGAGGTCACTGGTGTTCTCTTATGTAATTGTTGGCTAGTACACTCCATCTTATTACCAGCCACCAGAGCGACCTGTGTGTTGTGAATTATTTCGTGTTAAATGTAATATAATCCGGGCTCGTTCTCCGGTATCGGCTCGAGCTGCTATCGACAGCGCGAGAAAGCGACCAATGGCCAACGCGCAATGAAGCTGCTTCGGTGTCGGGATGATATTCCCGTTTCCTCCGTATCAAATACAAACACAAACTCCACGTGCATGGGAAAACGGACATGGCACGCGCTATCCAAACGGACACGGGAATCACCCAACAAACTATGCACTCTTTAAAGAAAAGTTGCCCTATAAATAAAAGAGTCTACTAGAGAACTGTCCAAAAGACATTCATATGGGCTAATGGCTGCATTGCATGCGTGAAGGCGGCAACACTTTTTTAACTATGCGATTGTTGACCAAATTACTCGAAACAGAATCATCTAATCCGTGTTATTGTGTCTAGTGAACAAAAGCATCATTGTCCTAACAGCATCTTTGTTTTCCATCCATTTAACGCGTCACAATTGGTCATTTCTGGTCGAGTTTTCAAAGTTTCAAATCGGTTTTCTTTCTCTGTAAAAAAATGAAGAGGTCCAAAAAGTGCAATGAAAAGTTTAGCACCACTTTTACTTTAATAATTTTAAGGCAGCAGTTCAACTTTCCATTTCAGTGCGTAGAAACAGTTTTAACAGTGATAATTTGTAGACTTATTTTATATAAGTTTTATAGGTGGTCTAATGTGGAAAGCAGAAATTACTCCTTCTTTGAGAGCACCAATTTTCTCAGACATGCAAGTGTCAGGCGCAGGCGCGAGCAGGTGCTCCAACAAACTGCTTTTAGGCATTGTGTGTAGCCACATACATATCTAGCAAAACTTTTTAAGTGTATGAGCGAGCTATTTTATGGCACTTCAAATGGTTACTTTACTTACTCTTAGGAGTTGTGCGTTGCTACGATATCCAAACTCTCCAGAAGGTCCGTCCGCATTCACTCTGTTGACATGCTCATCCAAAAATATTCAAGTGGGCGAGTTGCGTGAAGCGCGAGGAACAGCTCGCGCCAGTCAGTGCACGCGCTGTCAGTGAAGCTCGCGGGGAAGTCCTCCCTAAGTTCATGAGCGCTGCACTGGCCGCACCGGAGCGGAACGCTCCAACCGACAGATCAACGCTATAACCCAAACTCCGAGGAGCGCTGTCTTGCACTAGCCGTGTTTTCCCCTTTAAATTTACTCTCCTAACGTTAACGTGAACACGAGCACTCCGTGGTCTACTTCATTATTAAAGTTCTCTTGCGGCGGCGGGGCAAGAGCGCTCATTGATGCGCATGCGCGCAGCTGCCTAGCGGGGTGCTGCTGTTGGCTCGCACCCAAGCCAGTAATGGGGCACAGCACAAGGGCCAGGATGAGGCTCTTATTAATAGTTTCGTCCGAGCGATCAACATTTATTTACCCCGGCCACACAACAACAACCAAGTCAAACCCTTATTTTGGGATCAGATTCATTCACACTTATGCAATCTTGCACTTGGACTTCCACCCTAATGGACCAAGCAGCAAAAAAAGGGAGCTCCGCTAATTAACATTTATCAACACTTAGACCAACCAAACCACTAAAATAGCTCAGGTTTATTTAGGTTTATAAAACACGCCCTAACATGACGGCAGAAAAGGTCAGCTGAAAATAAGAGAGCAATGACCACAAAAAAGGGTGAAAATGTCCAAAATCGCATGGAAGTAGTTGGGTAAGGTTCCTTTTAAAAGTAATGGTATACAATATTTATTCCCCCCAAAAAATGGGTTATGGTTAGGTTGCTTTTTATGTAAATTAATGCATTACATTTGTTTGTTTACTAATAATAAAAAAAATAATATATATATATATATTAGGGGTGGCACGGTTCACAAAACCCACGGTTCGGTTCGTATAACGGTTTTAGGGTCACGGTTTTCGGTTCTGTACGGTTCTTGTTGTTGTTGTTTTTTTATTGTTAACACTCCAGAAATTTACTTCAGCATATTATAGATAGCTTAACCATCCACAATTAGGATACAGTATTAAAAAATTGCTATATCATGTAGAAGTTGTTTCTTAACTGGCTGTCTACAGAGTCCGACACATTGGCGTAACATTTTTCATGTTAATCATGTCAATTTTGATCAGAACAATGCACTGTGGCTTTAATTCAGCTGACCTGATTAACAAATTTCACCATGAAGTGTTCCGTGTGTTTTACAATCACCATATGACATCCAGCGCTGTGAAAAGAAAAAAAAATACACGAAAACACAACACTGCCAGAAGTTTTTGCCCAAACTTCAAAGGCATGTTTAAATTATTAAAACTAGAAGCATATCTTAACATTTAAATGTTACATTTATCATGTGAACTTCTTATATACAGCATGTTATATGCATGTGTGTATGAGACAGAGGGGAACACAGTCGCATCTGCAGCAGATATATGCTGCCCATCATAAATCAAAGCACGAGACAGACAGGGGTCGGAGAAGAACACCGGAAAATGTGACAGAATGGACAATATTTGTCTGTATTTGCAATACATGAGCCGCGGTTCAGCTGCGTGAGACAAACACTGCCAGTGTGTGAATGCACGCGCGCATACGCACTGCATCTGCCCTGCCTGCTATACGTCGCTGGCGCATCCTCCAACTCCGGGCAGCCTTCCTTATCTCTCCCACTTGCATTTCTACACGTGACGTGACCTGCAGCACTCCACTTTTACTTTATTTTACTGTATGTCCACACGCACACACACACACACACACCTCTTATTTCACGCGAAAAGGACACCCACTGTCTGAGGTAACATACGGGCACGAGGCTACATTGCGCATGCGTCGAAACCGTGCGACGCACACGCTCCGAACCGAGACAAGCAAACCGAACGGTTCGGGTTTTTTTTCATGTACCGTGCCACCCCTAATATATATATATATATATATATATATATATATATATATATATATATATATATATATATATATATATATATATATCTGCCATAGAAAGATATGATAAAGGTAGTATGAGTATTTTACTGGTATGCGGTTCCAAATTCAGCATCAGTTTGAAGAAAATGCTAATTCACGCCTGTACACACAAATGTGAGTCATTTTTGCTTAGTTGGATTAGAATAGATTAATTACATTAAACACAAAGTATATTTGTATTATTTAATACATTTAATTGTTGCAGGTTCGGTAATATGATTATGCTGTCAGGCCAGTAGTTGGCGATGTCACTTTGTAAAGAAACAATACGCTCCTATAGACTGAACACGTATTACGCAAGCACAGGAATTCACAAATAGTTTACACGGAGATGATAACACTATAACTTTCAAAAACATGCACTTTGAATCCCGTTTTCAGGCCCCCAAAAATGCTGTTGTCATGTAAATCCTGCAGCGCTACAAACCACACCCCTGCAAATTACACCTACTACAAGTTACACCTCCTGTGAAGAAACAAGCGTGGATGTCATTGACTAAAACAACCTTTTAATGTAAATTATTATATGTTTGACATTTTTGTAAGTCTAAGTTATATTACGTTCAATTGTTTTAAAGTATGAAATAACCGCTATTGGTAAAACATAAAATAAATTCTACAATAAAATGATTACAGACTCATGGTAATTTTAGCCAAAAACCCCCCAACCCTAAACCTTAGTCTAAACCTACCCCTTACATAAAATTTGTATTTACTGTAGTGTCATATACTTAACAACTGAGGAAAACAAACTGTATGCCTTAAATGGAAACCGAAGAAGAGCAGTACTAGTGACGACATCAGCGGCTGTGTTCAAAATCGCCCCCTATTCCCTTTAATAGGGCATTATTTGAGAGGACAGCCATTTGTAGTGGTGTCCGAAAGTGGTGCACTCATTCTCATCCACTCAACCAATAGGATTTTCCCATAGGCTTTTGTATTATTGCAAACAACAAGCTCTGTGATCAATACTTACATGTTTTGTCCATCAAGATAATCACAGATGGACACAACTTTTATTCATTTTGAAGCCTAAATGCAGTAGCCAGAAGTAAAAAGCTAAATTTCACCATCACTAAGCTTCCGACAACTCTTTTCGTTTTCATCTCACCCATTTTCCCAGAACGTTTGAGTTAGAATAGTTTATAAGAGCACAATTATGAGCATAATGAGGCTGTAAAAGCGGACCGAGGTCACCTGCTCGGCGTGATGACGTTTAAAGGGGAGATGAATTGAGAAATCAACTTTCCTTTGAGTCTTTGGTATATAAAAGTTCATCGAGATATAAGAATATCCTGTAAGTTTTAGAGCTGAAAACGTCCTTGTTAGTCAAAGAAAAGCTTTTATAGACACCAGGCCCAGAAAACGAGAGATCTCAGAATATGTCAACCACTGGCGTAGTAGAACGCAGAAGCACCGCCTCAAGCCCGCCCACCGACTCGTGGAGCTAAACGGTGAGGAATCGATTGTAAACAAGATAGAGGTTGAGACTGGATTTGCAGACATATTGAGATTAAAACACAATGCTGTGCCTTCTATGTTGGATCCGACAGGAACGGTGCAACACACTTATGTGAGTAAAACATGTTTTAATATGTGTTAGTATTGCATTGTTTCAGATCGTTTGATATCTACTGATTACATACCTTAGTACGCTGTCACAGGCGGGAGAAGGTGTTATTGGTTCATTAGTGATCAGACTCAGACTTGTAACGCCAGCTATGTGCTTTTCAGATGGGCTCGGGCTCGGGTGTGCAGTTTGCGGTTATATTCACTGATGATCGAGCGATATGATACAGAAATAACATTCCAATCAATTGCGGGTGGATGAGAGATTAATCATTGTGTTTGTTTGATAAAGACTTTTTGCGAGCCCTGGCTGTGGACTGGGTGACTCATTTCGGTTGCCGTTTGCCATACGCTGACACTGACAGGGGAGCAGAAGCTCATTAAATATGCAAATCATATCCAATCCTAGCCGTGGGCGTTTACTTCCAAGTCTTCAGTGTGGCACGCCCATCAAAACCAATCGTTTTTCAGAAAGCCTCAAAACCATGGCAGAAAATAGCCTATTACTTATTCATTATGATGTTTTTGAATGTAAAAACCACGCAAACATCATAAGTTGACCACAGACAACAGTATAATTTTTTTTTAAAAAGCCAGTTCATGACACCTTTAATCCCCTCGACAGTCTCTGTAGTCTTCACGAGTGGGGTAATACTGATGTATTTTATGTCGTAGAATAAAACGTGAAAATGTGAAAACCTTATTTCCGCCATTTAAACAAAATCAAATAAAAATAAAAAAAAACCCATTGACTTGGTTGAAAAAACCCATTGATGGAACCGGAAGTGCTAAAATGCTAACTTGCTTCCGCATTTTGGCCTAAAAGGTGATGTCATGATACCTGCACCACTCTATAGCGGTTTCATTTTAAGGGGCGTAACTTGAGGTAAGGGTTGTGGTTTGAAGGGCGTGGTTTGTAGTACCGTGGGACGCAGATGACACACTTGAAATGAACGGCCAAAACGCATAAAAAGTTTTCAGTTTTTAGTTGAAAACGGTGTTGTGTTAACGGCCCTTAGACTAGAACTACAATAACCACTATGTTTACACAGAGCACACAACGCCTCTGCACTTACTGCTGATTTTTCTCAACATGGGGACAGTTCCCAATAAATGGGAAAAAGTAATGTGAGTTACTTATTTGAAAAAGTATCTAATTGTAAATTTAAAAGTAATGCGTTACTTTACTCATTACTTGAAAAAGGTAATCTGATTACGACTGTCAAAACTTGCCCACTCTAAGCCACAAATCTGACAGGTAGTAAAAATGGCACAGTAGTTTCTGCAAATGTACAAAAAAAAACCCTGAACTGACTGTGGGCGAGTAACTTAACGTTTTTTTACCTTTCACCTCAAAACCCTATTGTATGCATATGAGCAAATGCAATGAGAAAGAAAGATTAAAAAAGAGCAACATAAAGCAATAAAACACTATGAAGTAAGTCGCCGCTTAAATGTGCTCAGCGATTACTGCTATGTTAGCCAGACTCCTCCTCAAGCACTGAAAAATGATGCTCCTGAGGGCCACATTGGGCCGTGTTTGATTGACACACTGTTACAGAAAGAAAACAAGAATTTCATGCTGTTGAGTGGAATGTAACTAGCAGGGGGCTGCTGTTGATCTGCAAGCTTAACTCCACATGCTGCATGAGAATTTGGCTCCATAAACATCAGGATAGAAACAACATTTCCCCACTCTCTCAAAACACAGGGGAGAAGAACACACGCCTCAGCTCATGTAATTTTTAAACTGCTTTATATTTAAGAGCAACTTAGTGAAATCGGAAGTCGACTATTGAAAGCTACTAATTGAAAGAAAAAAATGCAATCAGTACTAAGGTCTTTAAGAGCAAGTGCAGGCAGGCAGGCCATACTTTTGGGTTAACATGCGCTCAGCGGGGTCTTATTTATAGACCTGTGCAAAACTTTTGGCTGCACACTGCACTGTGCTGACACGGTAGAACCAGAAGATGCCTGTCAAACAAAGAATAAAAATACACCAAGAGGGGCGCGAATGGGGTTGCATCTGGCATGCTGGCGTGAAGACGCACGGTTTATGCCCCCTCCCCCACAGCACGCACATAGGCCCATGTTGCCCAGATATTGTGCAATAAGTGCATGAAAAACAATAAGCACTGCATGAAATCTTCATTTACAGCCTCAGATATGTACTTTTTATAGCGATAGGAATTTTCGATCAGTGTACCCAGAAATGAAAATTCTGTCATTATTTACTCACCGCTCTTACGAATTTCTCTCTCCTACGGTTTAAAAATATGATATTTTGAATAATGTTTCAGCTGTTTTTCAAAGGTAACATGAAATTAATATATTCTAAGTCTAAAACATTATCACTTTGTGCGATAAACAGATCAAAATGTAAACCTTTATTCACTTTCAAATCAAATCAAAACATTGATAAACAAATTTGGTTCATTCAACTTCTTTTGTGTTCCACAGAAGAAAGAAGGCATGAGTTTCAAATTACATACGGGTGAGTAAATAACCAGATTTTAATTGTTTTCATTTACCTGTATGTCCAATTTTATCCAAAGCAAATTACAATGGCTGAATTAAATGGCTAAAGTTAAATTAAAAGGCTCCAGTTCTTGCAAGTGAACATTTCTTGAAGGCTTTATAGTGTCGTGATTAACTTGGTATAATTAAATATGACTGTTTATCAGGTTTATTGGTGTTGTGTAAACACGTCGTCTGAGTCTCATTTGTAAAGCGCCTTGTGTCTGTTATTCAAGTGTAATTGATGCACTGTGTCTTGACTGTAAAGTATAACGTGCACTAGTTCTCCTCTGCATTTTCAACAGTGATTCAAGCGTCAATGACGGACTGTAATGAAAAGACATTATTTAATAGATTTCATTAGTAGTTCAAGTGCTGTAACCAAACTCCTGATAAGTGCAGAGAAAGAAGACAGGGGAGGACTGTGGTCACTGAGCCCCAGAGACAGGCTCCTTAAGCAGGCTAATGAACTCGGCCCGGCCATGTGGGCTCTGATTGTTCCAGCAGCTGCCTGCTCGGCGAACAAAGGAAATATTTAACACCTCATAAATTCTGCTAATACCTGAAGAAAGGAGCCCAGAAAATATGCTTACGATCCAAAGCACTTACAGGATGAATTCTGCGAGTCAGAAACAATCAACAGAGGCGGAGAGTGAAGAGGAGTGTGTGACAGAAATACTTTTGACATGTTTGTTATTTTAGAATTGTCGCTGATGTAGACGTCTTGGTATTGGGTTCCATGTGTCTTTGCATGTAAGAGGAGAGAGTGAAGTTTCCCCTCTGGAAATTGTTTACGACATTTCCTCATACAGTAGAATGCATATAATTCTGTTTGACTCAGAACATTTATTTCTAACTGAATGTCAGTTTAAAAATAAGCCATCATATCTAGATACACGTGGGAGTGTGTGTATTTATGTGTTTGTGTACACACTGACTTCTGTTTTTTGCATTGAGACTGGATACTCTGGGTCAAATCATAAATATTTGGAACTCAACTAACAGAGTAGAGTTTCATTTGCCAGGTTTTAAATACGTTGTTCATTAAAAAAGTACTACAGGCAAACAAAAAACACAGAGACAATAAAATATTTTTTGGTAACAGAATAAGAGGGCAAAGTTCAAATCACTTAAAAATGTTCACGGTCCTCCTCAAGCTAACAGAAGTGTGGAAATAAAATCTGCGCCAGCGATTAGACTAATTTTATGTGAGGGGAGTATGTGAGGTCTGGAGGTCACAACGGCGATGCATGATCTACAGTTGCACATAAGAGTTTAGAGGGCACATCATATCCGAATAGCGAGACGGGGGAAGGATGGCGACAGAGAGGAATTGTGTCTGTGTCTGTGTGCATGTGTGTCCTGTCCAGCACCATTGTTATTTCATTAGGGTGTAGGATTACTTCCATTAACTCAGCATGTCGGCTGGACCTAAAGAACCTCTCTCTCTCTCTCTCTCTCTCTCTCATGAACACATGGACTTTCCATTAAAGTATCACAAGGCATGCTTAGTGCTAAATGAATAAAGGGCTTGACATGCACCTTAAAGATGCATCAGGGCTCTAGACAATTAAAAATGACTAGGGAGCCATTGACTGCATTAAGTTGATTGTTCAGAATATGTGAACAACACACTGTACGTTCAGAAAATATTATATATTTTGACAACATACAGTTTTTGTAGACAAATGGAAAAGGTACTGGTAATTTTCCACTAGGACATTATCCGTTAAGTTCACGGTAATTTCCTTCAAACTTAAAACAACACAATGCATACACTGGTGAAAAATGAATACGGAAAATTCACGTATAATGGTTATCGATTCATTTCGAAACTAACATAACGGAGAAATGGTTCAAGTTTTATTGAGGGAGTCAGTTTTGAACTGACTGTGTGAGTCTGATTCAAACTGCTAACTCATGAGCGAGGTCTAAAGCATTAAAAAGAACCGATTCATAGGAATCATTGGACACCACGGCTTGCACTGTTAATTGCGGCATGCATAAAACATTGATGTGTGCACTGCACTCTATCGAGATATACGACGAAACCACATATGGACACATACAAATCTTGCCCGACTGACTAGACTCTAAATGGTCACAAATGTTTCTTTTTTGTTGCATTCGGAATCATTTTGGTTGCATTCTGGAGCCAATGTGGTCTTTTCAGCAGGGAAATTTTGTTGAATGGTTTTGAGTCAGACTGTGACTCAACGAGTAGTCAATAATGTACTGTATAATAAGGTGAATTAGTAACATACCTCCATGGCTCAGCAGCACTCCAGATCATTGCTTCATGCCAGACTGGATCCTGACTTGTCATCTACGATTCGAAGAAACCCTCAGCCCACTGGAATTACACTGGCAATTTATGTCTCTGGAAAGGTAGCAGAAAGGTTATATACCAAAGCATGATGTCTTCATTATGAATCGGTATGTTTGTGTAGGTGGAGAAGAAATTATCTGACATAACCAACATCTGTACTGCCATTTTAATGACTGTTAGAATATGAATGCATTCCATTATATTAGTCTGGTCAATTGAACAAAACCACATCTTTGTCTGCCAATAGAGCCCCATGAGTTTGTGTCTGACTACCGAGCTGTTTTCTGGTGACTGAAGTCGGCATGTGCGTGTCCTCAGAGTATATACAAATTACTGGGCTACCACAATTTAAAGTTTATGAGCAGTCATGGTGAAGAGCTAAAAAACTGAAAGCGAATTAGATGATTTGTTAACCAATGAGTCATAATCAGACACAGTGAACCCATCTTACCCACAAGCCCCAAAATGACGTGGATACAGTGGAATGCACGCAACTCCCAGCATGCTTTGAGACTGCAGCCCTGGCTTCGACGTCCTGGCAACAATGGCCATCTCCAAGGATAATACAGGACTGGCCGGTCTCAAACTCTGTCTCTCTCTGCAATCCCTGATAGAACTCACACACAAATACAATGTTCTTCTGTCAGTAAAAACATGCACAATGTTTTCATTGCTAATGAGTGCATGAGGGGAAATAAACACTACGGGTTATATTAGCAAGGAAATGATCAGAAAATAACTGCATGAAAGAGTGAGAAAATAGAGTGGTTCACGTTTCTATTTTCCATTAGAGGTACATTCCTTCAACATGCCTTAATAATTCAACTAATTAGCCTTCCTAGCTTTAATTATAAACTTCCAGCACGAATATCAACAGAAATGTTTTCATTTTGATTCTAGGTGTGGTATATCTCCACTGCTAATGACCTCATGTTTGAAAGGTCCCCAATTACTCTCAACTTCAGAGTTCAGTGCTGGCAATGACAGAGAACAGGTCTGCCCGACCAGTTCAGAAAAAGAAAAAAAACACATTTCATACCAATGACCTGCACCTGCAAATATGACCGTAAAAAGTTTGTGAAATGTCACTGTGAAATTAAATTGACAATTACAGGCCCTGTGAGAGTCTTGAGACACCAAATTAAGACAAACCCAGAGGCCTCAATAAATCAGTCTGACTAAAACGTACAAGCACACTGCTTGCACAAATTTTGGATTCAGCTTTATATCATGATCAGCTTTTGTATGTTTTACTGCCTTTTTTTTTCTGTACAAAGTGGGAAACTGTGAATCATGATTATATATAACAATAAGTATAAACAGCATAAAATAGTACTCTGATTAAACAATAGCTAAAACAATTTTTTTAGTGAATTAAATCTTTAAAAACACCAGATGTTTCATGAGAGTAAGTGACTCTCTTGACAAAGGGTTAATACAAACTCACCTTTCCTTTTTTATAATTCTTTTTACAACTTGTTCAAAAGGAAAGTAACTTGACTTTTCTTCAGAATTACTCCGACATGTTTCCCTCTAGAACTTCGCATACATAAGTCAGAACAGCCATTGTGCAATTTTTGGGGGTGGCCAGGGGTTGCATTTGTCACTATTTATTCAGCAAGACAGTAGAGAGATGATAAAAAAAATATGGGGAGACAGTCCAATTGGGATTGATACACAAAACTCAAGACTCACCCTCCAAGTAAACGGCTCCAACTTTGGTGAGATCTTTGAAGCACTTTAAAACATATCAGATTATGCACATTTATCGAGCATGCATTGAAAATGCCTCTCGAATGTCGCTTTCTAATTATATCTCTCTTGCTGTAATGCCCCCAAAATAATATGTAATTCTTCAAGCTAAAATTGCATAGGTACATCATTGAAAGATGTGCATTTACCTTCTAATCAGCCCATTTTATATTTCTGATGGCTCTTCAATGCAAAAACATCAACTATTAAATCTTAAGTGTATACATCCACATCCATAGATGGTTCTTATATCCTTTCCATTTTATTACACCCAAACTACACATTTTTCTTAATCCTTACAAGTCTCTCTTATAAGGAACTGATGTGCAAGAATCACATCAAAACATAATACATTTGAGAGATCTGAAGTATCACTGCATATGAGCACACAACGGTGTTGTTGGACACTGTAATTTGGATCACTGGTTATGTGTCTTTGATGATGGCTCTGTTAGACAGTACTCATTATTAAACAAAGATCTGTAGCTCTCTTTGACTGGCCCAGTGTTTAACTAGTCACCGTCTACCAACCAACCCTGCTGCACTTTGACACCTGAATTCATTTCCTCAGTTGCATGTGTGTGGGTGTTTGTGTGTATGGAAGAGTAAGAGAAACAAAGATCAAGAGACCAAAAGAAAAACCTAAAAACAGACTGTAAAACAGAGGACATCAACCCTTTAATTTATGATTACATTATGGTTTAAACAAAGGGAAGGTTTTTCTGGGAGGGTTGGAATCGGCTAATTTACCATTACAAATATAAAATCCCATACTGCCCTCTCCCTGACTTGCACACATATATCTAAACAGGCATGCAAACACAAAACCAATCCCCCCAGCAATGGCGCCAGTATTGACACACAAACCAGAGAGAGAGTCAGTCTGTCATCGGACGATGCAGACTGCTGGACAAACACATTGTACTTACCACTGACTTGATTGATAACCTTATATAAAAATCATTTTTTGAAAAGCGTTGTCACTCAAGAAAACCTTTGAATAAATAACTTTCGGATGGAATCTAATTAACGCTGTGACAAAATAAATATTTATTTGAAATGTATTTTACTACCAAAAAGCCATGAAATGCAACATGACAATCACCAAAAACATACAATGTACCCATATTTTCCTTCAGAATTCCACTGTTTATACAGTTATTGTTACTAAAAATGGGGTAACTTGGTCATCATAACAATTAATAAAATGACAAATAAAACATCTGAAAGCTTTTGAAGGAGAACATTATTTATATTGTAATGATTTTATAGTAGAAAGCAAAACTGTAGCAACTAGTATTTTAGTGGAAACAATGGTAACCATTGAAATTTTGTTATTTTTAAGTGAAACTTAAGAGAATGCTTTTGAGTGATGACTAAATTAATTAGCAAATCATTTTTTTTAGCTCACTAAAACAAACCATCAAAAAAAGTGATTCACTATAATAAATTTTACTTCCAATTACTGCCAAATACCAGTAATAACATTCAAATTGATGAGGGAGCCCAAAGCTTGTTTGAAATCCATCATTATTTCTGCAGTTCCGTTTGGTGCCACTTGAAGTGCAGAAATGACACACTTCATGGTAACAAAACTGAAATGCCATAAAATGATATTATTTGAGAACTGTGTACAAATATTTTTACTTTAAGCTATAGTATGTAAGAACATTTCCACTATTCAATCCATTTAAAGGGTTAGTTCACCCAAAAATGAAAATTCTGTCATTAATTACTCACCCTTATGTCATTCCAAACCCAAAAGACTTTTGTTCAACTTCAGAACATAAATGAAGATATTTTAATAAATGTCCCTTTCTGTCCAACCATTGACAGCCAAACAACAACCACTTTGACACTTAAAGGGGTCATATAATGTAGGGCTGCAACGACGCGTCGACGTCGTCGATGACGTCGACTACGAAAATACGTCGACGTGCGTGAAATGCGTCGACGCGTCGGCGGCACATTATTTACGTTCTAGAATGGAACAGAAGATCTAGAATAATGGCAGCTTCTGCTCCCGGGCATAGTGAAAATGATCATTTATCATATAAAGCCAAACCGCGACATTCAAAAGTGTGGGAGTACTTTAAACAGAAGCCGAATAAAACTGCTTTGTTCGCTCTGTAACGCCGGTTTCACACTGCACGCGGTGGCAGAGCAGGAGCTGTGCGCGTGGAGAGCGGGAGCTTTCACACTGCAGTCAGTGTTGCCAAGTCCGCTTTTTTCCGCGGAATTGGGCTACTTCTACACTGTTGCCGCGGGCTGTGTCTCATGTCCGCGGGTTGAAGCAAAAAAACACACATATTTAACCCCCCGAACGCGATGTTTACCAGAGAACCTCCCCGAAACGCGATTGGGCTTGTTTTGGGCTAGTTTTGAGTAACGAATGGGTGGGTTTTGTTGTGTAAACCTGGCAACCCTGCTGCCAGCGTTCTCTCGCGCAGCTGAACGCGCCACGCGTGTATTACAACCACGGTCACATTTTCCTGGGTTCTTCTCCGACCCCAGTACGTCTCGTGCTTTTATTTATTATGGGCTGCATATATCTCCTGTATATGCGACCTGGTTCCGCTCTGTCCCAAACACATATGCATAATAACTTGCTGTATATAGGTAGTTTACATGATTAAAGTAACATTACAGTTAAGATATGCCTCTAGCTTTAATAATTTAAATGTGTCTTTGAAGTTTGGGCAAAAACTTCTGGCAGCTTTAGTCGTTGTTTATGCACATGTATCTTCAAAATAGACGACTAGTTATACATTAACACTATGCTGAAAGCTCCTGTATGTGAACCTTTTGCAGATAAATACAAGTGCATTTTCGTTTACTACTGACACAAATCAATAAGTAAATCATACTCAACTACTATAGTAAACAACTTTTCCTAATTAGGCCTACTCTGTATACATTTTATGATGAATAGTATCATTATATATTATGTTTAAAAAGCTTCTTGTGTTCATATATTTCATTATAAAATGGCATACTATGTACACTACCCTTCCTGAAATACAATTAATATTGTCATCATTCATTGATTTCATGTTAAAATAATATACAAATTCACTACCCTCTTTGAAATACAATAATCAGTAAAAAAGAATAATAAGATTAACCTGGAAAAATAATCGTTAGATTAGTCGACTAATCGAAAAAATAATCGTTAGATTAGTCGACAGAAAAAATAATCGTTAGTTGCAGCTCTAATATAATGGTACATGCACTTTTACAAGTTGATTGTACGGAAATGTGTGTTGGCAGTGCCTGTACACAACCATCCTATAATGATAAAACTCCATCCAGTGTTTTTTTTAATCTCCTTATATGTTTTCCCCGGTCTCAAATCGAGCCGTCTGACTGTGTGATGTCACACGGTCGGACGCCCCTCCCACGATTGTTGATTGACAGCAGCGTTTCAACACAGACCCGCCCTGAGCGAGCTGTCATCAGTCCACCATTGTTGATATGCTGGAGCAGAATGGCGTCTAAGCGATTGTGGTTTTCTGTTCTTGGGTGTAATAACAAACACAGCAGTCATTTTGATGTTCCTAAATCCGAACCATTGAAGACGCAGTGGCTGAGTTTTGTTTTCGAATGGAATATTCCCCCTGATCACCGTCAATGCTTTCATGTTTACGTGAATCATTTCTCAGCAGACTGCTTTATAAACGAGGGTCAGTATAAAGCAGGTTTTGCTAAGAAGCTGCTCCTGAAAAAAGGATCGCTACCAACTAATTTGTGTTCCTGCTGCACCTCCAGAAGAAGTAAGTGTAGCGTTTTATTAACCTTTATATTAATCTTTTCAAATCGCTCGCACGCTTCACGATGAATGCGGCTAAAGTTTACAGGGTAAGTTACATTACGGCATGACATTCTCAATATAATTCACAATCCCACGTTTATAATGAATAATGCGTTATGGTTATTACAAACTGTGTACTCTGGTGATAAAGTTAACGTGGTAACACTACAATCTGTCAATGAACTAACGCAGACATCACTAAACACATAGCATTCGTATCTCACTACGCTACCCTGCCAGTACAAAGATAACGTTAGATCAAAGTGACATTACGTTAACCAACCATTCAGAAACGTTATAAACGTCAGAAACCTTAATTGTCGAACTTCGTTGGGGCCGTCATCTTGTTCCGGGTCCGACTTCGGTTCAAATTGATACGGTTGCACTCAGAGACTCCCGTTGCCATTCTTAATCCGAGATATACCCTCAACTGTTGTCAAGGCAACACTCCACGTGTGTTGTGTCGAACCGAACGCGCCGCAGAACAGAGGGGCGGGGTGAGCAAAGCTCATTATCATTTAAGGGCACATGCACTGAAATTGCTTGCTGAAAACAGAGCTGATTTTGACCAGGTAAAATGAGTGTTTTCTTACAATACTAATGAGCATTTTTAATTAAAGTATATTACAAACTTTTCATTTAGACACTAAAGAATCATATTAACTTGTACAAAAATGGCATTATATGACCCCTTTAAAGAAAATGATATAGAAATCATTAAACTAATCCATATGAATCAAGTGGTTTAGTCCAAATTTTTTGATGGGACTTGATTGCGTTATATGATGAACAGATTTAATTTTAATCACATATAAACTTTGACCAACTCACACATCAGTTGTGGTAAACGGAAGCTCAAGCATATTCGCTTGAAGTGCGAGAACCAATGAGGTTAATTCTTGTGTTACACAACACATTTGAGCTTCCTCAAGAACCAATGAGGTTCATTCTCATGTTACGCAGCACGTTTGAGCTTCCTCAAGAACCAATGAGGTTCATTCTTGTGTTACGCAACACGTTTGAGCTTCCTCAAGAACCAATGAGGTTCATTCTTGTGTTACGCAGCACGTTTGAGCTTCCTCAAGAACCAATGAGGTTCATTCTCATGTTACGCAACACGTTTGAGCTTCCTCAAGAACCAATGAGGTTCATTCTCGTGTTACGCAACACACTTGAGCTTCCTCAAGAACCAATGAGGTTCATTCTCATGTTACGCAACACGTTTGAGCTTCCTCAAGAACCAATGAGGTTCATTCTCATGTTACGCAGCACGTTTGAGCTTCCTCAAGAACCAATGAGGTTCATTCTCATGTTACGCAGCACTTCTTTGAGCTTCCTCAAGAACCAATGAGGTTCATTCTTGTGTTACGCAGCACGTTTGAGCTTCCTCAAGAACCAATGAGGTTCATTCTCATGTTACGCAACACGTTTGAGCTTCCTCAAGAACCAATGAGGTTCATTCTCGTGTTACGCAGCACGTTTGAGCTTCCTCAAGAACCAATGAGGTTCATTCTCATGTTACGCAGCACTTCTTTGAGCTTCCTCAAAGAACCAATGAGGTTCATTCTCATGTTACGCAACACGTTTGAGCTTCCTCAAGAACCAATGAGGTTCATTCTCATGTTACGCAGCACGTTTGAGCTTCCTCAAGAACCAATGAGGTTCATTCTTGTGTTACGCAACACGTTTGAGCTTCCTCAAGAACCAATGAGGTTCATTCTTGTGTTACGCAGCACGTTTGAGCTTCCTCAAGAACCAATGAGGTTCATTCTCATGTTACGCAACACGTTTGAGCTTCCTCAAGAACCAATGAGGTTCATTCTCGTGTTACGCAACACACTTGAGCTTCCTCAAGAACCAATGAGGTTCATTCTCATGTTACGCAACACGTTTGAGCTTCCTCAAGAACCAATGAGGTTCATTCTCATGTTACGCAGCACGTTTGAGCTTCCTCAAGAACCAATGAGGTTCATTCTCATGTTACACAGCACTTCTTTGAGCTTCCTCAAGAACCAATGAGGTTAATTCTTGTGTTACGCAGCACGTTTGAGCTTCCTCAAGAACCAATGAGGTTCATTCTCATGTTACGCAACACGTTTGAGCTTCCTCAAGAACCAATGAGGTTCATTCTCGTGTTACGCAGCACGTTTGAGCTTCCTCAAGAACCAATGAGGTTCATTCTCATGTTACGCAGCACTTCTTTGAGCTTCCTCAAAGAACCAATGAGGTTCATTCTCATGTTACGCAACACGTTTGAGCTTCCTCAAGAACCAATGAGGTTCATTCTCATGTTACGCAGCACTTCTTTGAGCTTCCTCAAAGAACCAATGAGGTTCATTCTCATGTTACGCAACACGTTTGAGCTTCCTCAAGAACCAATGAGGTTCATTCTCATGTTACGCAGCACGTTTGAGCTTCCTCAAGAACCAATGAGGTTCATTCTCATGTTACGCAACACGTTTGAGCTTCCTCAAGAACCAATGAGGTTCATTCTCGTGTTGGGTAATTCCACGCAAAAATGTCACATCCATAACGCCAACTAAATACCATGGCATTGTGTTGGTGTTATGGATGTGACAGTTTTCCGCGGAATTGCCCTGTTATACAACACGTTTGAGCTTCCTCAAGAACCATTGAGGTTCATTCTCATGTTACGCAGCACGTTTGAGCTTCCTCAAGAACCAATGAGGTTCATTCTTGTGTTACGCAGCACGTTTGAGCTTCCTCAAGAACCAATGAGGTTCATTCTCGTTACGCAACACACTTGAGCTTCTTTAAAGGTCCCGTTCTTCGTGTCTTTTTGAAGCTTTGATTGTGTTTACAGTGTGCAATATAACATGTGTTCATGTTTCGCGTGTAAAAAAACCCAGTATTTTTAACACAATTTACTCATCTGTACACCGCTGTTTTCACTCTCCTAAAAACGGCTGATGACTTCCTTGTTCTATGAAGTCCCTCCTTCAGAAATACGTAACGAGTTCTGATTGTGCCAGCGGTTCCGGTGTTGTGATTTGACAGCAGCTTAGCGAACGTGGCACGGTCCTGTGTTGTGATTCGACAGCAGCTTAGGGCACGTGGAAAGGTCACGCCTCTTAACGGGAGATATATGCACGCTTAATGATCTCTACAGCGTCCCTGGGAAAGCCAAACAAAGGTGATTTGACTCCGGGATGAAAATAACAGCGTCTCGACGACATGGCGACAAACACAGTCAAACGCAACACTTCCTCTTCTCCACGTGGGACAGCAACAAGACCACGCCCCCTTTTTGCACATAGTCTTGTGGGCGGAGGTTAGTCTGTTCTACTGTTCTACTGACGTAATTAATGAAGGAAGTACCAGGATGTAGTCCAAGCCAGCCGTTCGCTGTAGGCTTTGAAAGGGAACTTCTGTTAAATAAAATATCTCGCTTGGCATTGAACTTTGAGCTTTATAATTTTACAGGTATTATTTATGCTCTAACAGCAACATTACACACTAACTAAAGTTTGAACAATGGGATCAAGAAGAAGGGGACCTTTAAGAACCAATGAGGTTCATTCTCATGTTACGCAGCACGTTTGAGCTTCCTCAAGAACCAATGAGGTTCATTCTCATATTACGCAACACGTTTGAGCTTCCTCAAGAACCAATGAGGTTCATTCTCATGTTACGCAGCATGTTTGAGCTTCCTCAAGAACCAATGAGGTTCATTCTCATGTTACGCAGCACGTTTGAGCTTCCTCAAGAACCAATGAGGTTCATTCTCATGTTACGCAACACGTTTGAGCTTCCTCAAGAACCAATAAGGTTCATTCTCATGTTACGCAGCACGTTTGAGCTTCCTCAAGAACCAATGAGGTTCATTCTCATATTACGCAACACGTTTGAGCTTCCTCAAGAACCAATGAGGTTCATTCTCATGTTACGCAGCACGTTTGAGCTTCCTCAAGAACCAATGAGGTTCATTCTCATGTTACGCAGCACGTTTGAGCTTCCTCAAGAACCAATGAGGTTCATTCTCATGTTACACAACACGTTTGAGCTTCCTCAAGAACCAATGAGGTTAATTCTTGTGTTACGCAACACACTTGAGCTTCCTCAAAAACCAATGAGGTTCATTCTCATGTTATGCAACACGTTTGAGCTTCCTCAAGAACCAATGAGGTTCATTCTCATGTTACGTAGCACATTTGAGCTTCCTCAAGAACCAATGAGGTTCATTCTCATGTTACGTAGCACGTTTGAGCTTCCTCAAGAACCAATGAGGTTCATTCTCATGTTACGTAGCACGTTTGAGCTTCCTCAAGAACCAATGAGGTTCATTCTCATGTTACGCAGCATGTTTGAGCTTCCTCAAGAACCAATGAGGTTCATTCTCATGTTACGCAGCACGTTTGAGCTTCCTCAAGAACCAATGAGGTTCATTCTCGTGTTACGCAACACACTTGAGCTTCCTCAAGAACCAATGAGGTTCATTCTCATGTTACGCAACACGTTTGAGCTTCCTCAAGAACCAATGAGGTTCATTCTCATGTTACGCAGCACGTTTGAGCTTCCTCAAGAACCAATGAGGTTCATTCTCATGTTACGCAGCACTTCTTTGAGCTTCCTCAAGAACCAATGAGGTTCATTCTTGTGTTACGCAGCACGTTTGAGCTTCCTCAAGAACCAATGAGGTTCATTCTCATGTTACGCAACACGTTTGAGCTTCCTCAAAGAACCAATGAGGTTCATTCTCATGTTACGCAACACGTTTGAGCTTCCTCAAGAACCAATGAGGTTCATTCTCATGTTACGCAGCACGTTTGAGCTTCCTCAAGAACCAATGAGGTTCATTCTCATGTTACGCAGCACTTCTTTGAGCTTCCTCAAAGAACCAATGAGGTTCATTCTCATGTTACGCAACACGTTTGAGCTTCCTCAAGAACCAATGAGGTTCATTCTCATGTTACGCAGCACGTTTGAGCTTCCTCAAGAACCAATGAGGTTCATTCTTGTGTTACGCAACACGTTTGAGCTTCCTCAAGAACCAATGAGGTTCATTCTTGTGTTACGCAGCACGTTTGAGCTTCCTCAAGAACCAATGAGGTTCATTCTCATGTTACGCAACACGTTTGAGCTTCCTCAAGAACCAATGAGGTTCATTCTCGTGTTACGCAACACACTTGAGCTTCCTCAAGAACCAATGAGGTTCATTCTCATGTTACGCAACACGTTTGAGCTTCCTCAAGAACCAATGAGGTTCATTCTCATGTTACGCAGCACGTTTGAGCTTCCTCAAGAACCAATGAGGTTCATTCTCATGTTACACAGCACTTCTTTGAGCTTCCTCAAGAACCAATGAGGTTAATTCTTGTGTTACGCAGCACGTTTGAGCTTCCTCAAGAACCAATGAGGTTCATTCTCATGTTACGCAACACGTTTGAGCTTCCTCAAGAACCAATGAGGTTCATTCTCGTGTTACGCAGCACGTTTGAGCTTCCTCAAGAACCAATGAGGTTCATTCTCATGTTACGCAGCACTTCTTTGAGCTTCCTCAAAGAACCAATGAGGTTCATTCTCATGTTACGCAACACGTTTGAGCTTCCTCAAGAACCAATGAGGTTCATTCTCATGTTACGCAGCACGTTTGAGCTTCCTCAAGAACCAATGAGGTTCATTCTCATGTTACGCAGCACTTCTTTGAGCTTCCTCAAAGAACCAATGAGGTTCATTCTCATGTTACGCAACACGTTTGAGCTTCCTCAAGAACCAATGAGGTTCATTCTCATGTTACGCAGCACGTTTGAGCTTCCTCAAGAACCAATGAGGTTCATTCTCATGTTACGCAACACGTTTGAGCTTCCTCAAGAACCAATGAGGTTCATTCTCGTGTTGGGTAATTCCACGCAAAAATGTCACATCCATAACGCCAACTAAATACCATGGCATTGTGTTGGTGTTATGGATGTGACAGTTTTCCGCGGAATTGCCCTGTTATACAACACGTTTGAGCTTCCTCAAGAACCATTGAGGTTCATTCTCATGTTACGCAGCACGTTTGAGCTTCCTCAAGAACCAATGAGGTTCATTCTTGTGTTACGCAGCACGTTTGAGCTTCCTCAAGAGCCAATGAGGTTCATTCTCGTTACGCAACACACTTGAGCTTCCTTAAAGGTCCCGTTCTTCGTGTCTTTTTGAAGCTTTGATTGTGTTTACAGTGTGCAATATAACATGTGTTCATGTTTCGCGTGTAAAAAAACCCAGTATTTTTAACACAATTTACTCATCTGTACACCGCTGTTTTCACTCTCCTAAAAACGGCTGATGACTTCCTTGTTCTATGAAGTCCCTCCTTCAGAAATACGTAACGAGTTCTGATTGTGCCAGCGGTTCCGGTGTTGTGATTTGACAGCAGCTTAGCGAACGTGGCACGGTCCTGTGTTGTGATTCGACAGCAGCTTAGGGCACGTGGAAAGGTCACGCCTCTTAACGGGAGATATATGCACGCTTAATGATCTCTACAGCGTCCCTGTGAAAGCCAAACAAAGGTGAATTGACTCCGGGATGAAAATAACAGCGTCTCGACGACATGGCGACAAACACAGTCAAACGCAACACTTCCTCTTCTCCACGTGGGACAGCAACAAGACCACGCCCCCTTTTTGCACATAGTCTTGTGGGCGGAGGTTAGTCTGTTCTACTGTTCTACTGACGTAATTAATGAAGGAAGTACCAGGATGTAGTCCAAGCCAGCCGTTCGCTGTAGGCTTTGAAAGGGAACTTCTGTTAAATAAAATATCTCGCTTGGCATTGAACTTTGAGCTTTATAATTTTACAGGTATTATTTATGCTCTAACAGCAACATTACACACTAACTAAAGTTTGAACAATGGGATCAAGAAGAAGGGGACCTTTAAGAACCAATGAGGTTCATTCTCATGTTACGCAGCACGTTTGAGCTTCCTCAAGAACCAATGAGGTTCATTCTCATGTTACGCAGCACGTTTGAGCTTCCTCAAGAACCAATGAGGTTCATTCTCATGTTACGCAACACATTTGAGCTTCCTCAAGAACCAATGGGGTTCATTCTCATGTTACGTAACACGATTGAGCTTCCTCAAGAACCAATGAGGTTCATTCTCATGTTACGCAACACGTTTGAGCTTCCTCAAGAACCAATGAGGTTCATTCTCATATTACGCAACACGTTTGAGCTTCCTCAAGAACCAATGAGGTTCATTCTCATGTTACGCAGCACGTTTGAGCTTCCTCAAGAACCAATGAGGTTCATTCTCATATTACGCAACACGTTTGAGCTTCCTCAAGAACCAATGAGGTTCATTCTCATGTTACGCAGCATGTTTGAGCTTCCTCAAGAACCAATGAGGTTCATTCTCATGTTACGCAGCACGTTTGAGCTTCCTCAAGAACCAATGAGGTTCATTCTCATATTACGCAACACGTTTGAGCTTCCTCAAGAACCAATAAGGTTCATTCTCATGTTACGCAGCACGTTTGAGCTTCCTCAAGAACCAATGAGGTTCATTCTCATATTACGCAACACGTTTGAGCTTCCTCAAGAACCAATGAGGTTCATTCTCATGTTACGCAGCACGTTTGAGCTTCCTCAAGAACCAATGAGGTTCATTCTCATGTTACGCAGCACGTTTGAGCTTCCTCAAGAACCAATGAGGTTCATTCTCATGTTACACAACACGTTTGAGCTTCCTCAAGAACCAATGAGGTTAATTCTTGTGTTACGCAACACACTTGAGCTTCCTCAAAAACCAATGAGGTTCATTCTCATGTTATGCAACACGTTTGAGCTTCCTCAAGAACCAATGAGGTTCATTCTCATGTTACGTAGCACATTTGAGCTTCCTCAAGAACCAATGAGGTTCATTCTCATGTTACGTAGCACGTTTGAGCTTCCTCAAGAACCAATGAGGTTCATTCTCATGTTACGTAGCACGTTTGAGCTTCCTCAAGAACCAATGAGGTTCATTCTCATGTTACGCAGCATGTTTGAGCTTCCTCAAGAACCAATGAGGTTCATTCTCATGTTACGCAGCACGTTTGAGCTTCCTCAAGAACCAATGAGGTTCATTCTCGTGTTACGCAACACACTTGAGCTTCCTCAAGAACCAATGAGGTTCATTCTCATGTTACGCAACACGTTTGAGCTTCCTCAAGAACCAATGAGGTTCATTCTCATGTTACGCAGCACGTTTGAGCTTCCTCAAGAACCAATGAGGTTCATTCTCATGTTACGCAGCACTTCTTTGAGCTTCCTCAAGAACCAATGAGGTTCATTCTTGTGTTACGCAGCACGTTTGAGCTTCCTCAAGAACCAATGAGGTTCATTCTCATGTTACGCAACACGTTTGAGCTTCCTCAAGAACCAATGAGGTTCATTCTCATGTTACGCAGCACGTTTGAGCTTCCTCAAGAACCAATGAGGTTCATTCTCATGTTACGCAGCACTTCTTTGAGCTTCCTCAAAGAACCAATGAGGTTCATTCTCATGTTACGCAACACGTTTGAGCTTCCTCAAGAACCAATGAGGTTCATTCTCATGTTACGCAGCACGTTTGAGCTTCCTCAAGAACCAATGAGGTTCATTCTTGTGTTACGCAACACGTTTGAGCTTCCTCAAGAACCAATGAGGTTCATTCTTGTGTTACGCAGCACGTTTGAGCTTCCTCAAGAACCAATGAGGTTCATTCTCATGTTACGCAACACGTTTGAGCTTCCTCAAGAACCAATGAGGTTCATTCTCGTGTTACGCAACACACTTGAGCTTCCTCAAGAACCAATGAGGTTCATTCTCATGTTACGCAACACGTTTGAGCTTCCTCAAGAACCAATGAGGTTCATTCTCATGTTACGCAGCACGTTTGAGCTTCCTCAAGAACCAATGAGGTTCATTCTCATGTTACACAGCACTTCTTTGAGCTTCCTCAAGAACCAATGAGGTTAATTCTTGTGTTACGCAGAACGTTTGAGCTTCCTCAAGAACCAATGAGGTTCATTCTCATGTTACGCAACACGTTTGAGCTTCCTCAAGAACCAATGAGGTTCATTCTCGTGTTACGCAGCACGTTTGAGCTTCCTCAAGAACCAATGAGGTTCATTCTCATGTTACGCAGCACTTCTTTGAGCTTCCTCAAAGAACCAATGAGGTTCATTCTCATGTTACGCAACACGTTTGAGCTTCCTCAAGAACCAATGAGGTTCATTCTCATGTTACGCAGCACGTTTGAGCTTCCTCAAGAACCAATGAGGTTCATTCTCATGTTACGCAGCACTTCTTTGAGCTTCCTCAAAGAACCAATGAGGTTCATTCTCATGTTACGCAACACGTTTGAGCTTCCTCAAGAACCAATGAGGTTCATTCTCATGTTACGCAGCACGTTTGAGCTTCCTCAAGAACCAATGAGGTTCATTCTCATGTTACGCAACACGTTTGAGCTTCCTCAAGAACCAATGAGGTTCATTCTCGTGTTGGGTAATTCCACGCAAAAATGTCACATCCATAACGCCAACTAAATACCATGGCATTGTGTTGGTGTTATGGATGTGACAGTTTTCCGCGGAATTGCCCTGTTATACAACACGTTTGAGCTTCCTCAAGAACCATTGAGGTTCATTCTCATGTTACGCAGCACGTTTGAGCTTCCTCAAGAACCAATGAGGTTCATTCTTGTGTTACGCAGCACGTTTGAGCTTCCTCAAGAACCAATGAGGTTCATTCTCGTTACGCAACACACTTGAGCTTCCTTAAAGGTCCCGTTCTTCGTGTCTTTTTGAAGCTTTGATTGTGTTTACAGTGTGCAATATAACATGTGTTCATGTTTCGCGTGTAAAAAAACCCAGTATTTTTAACACAATTTACTCATCTGTACACCGCTGTTTTCACTCTCCTAAAAACGGCTGATGACTTCCTTGTTCTATGAAGTCCCTCCTTCAGAAATACGTAACGAGTTCTGATTGTGCCAGCGGTTCCGGTGTTGTGATTTGACAGCAGCTTAGCGAACGTGGCACGGTCCTGTGTTGTGATTCGACAGCAGCTTAGGGCACGTGGAAAGGTCACGCCTCTTAACGGGAGATATATGCACGCTTAATGATCTCTACAGCGTCCCTGGGAAAGCCAAACAAAGGTGATTTGACTCCGGGATGAAAATAACAGCGTCTCGACGACATGGCGACAAACACAGTCAAACGCAACACTTCCTCTTCTCCACGTGGGACAGCAACAAGACCACGCCCCCTTTTTGCACATAGTCTTGTGGGCGGAGGTTAGTCTGTTCTACTGTTCTACTGACGTAATGAATGAAGGAAGTACCAGGATGTAGTCCAAGCCAGCCGTTCGCTGTAGGCTTTGAAAGGGAACTTCTGTTAAATAAAATATCTCGCTTGGCATTGAACTTTGAGCTTTATAATTTTACAGGTATTATTTATGCTCTAACAGCAACATTACACACTAACTAAAGTTTGAACAATGGGATCAAGAAGAAGGGGACCTTTAAGAACCAATGAGGTTCATTCTCATGTTACGCAGCACGTTTGAGCTTCCTCAAGAACCAATGAGGTTCATTCTCATGTTACGCAGCACGTTTGAGCTTCCTCAAGAACCAATGAGGTTCATTCTCATGTTACGCAACACATTTGAGCTTCCTCAAGAACCAATGGGGTTCATTCTCATGTTACGTAACACGATTGAGCTTCCTCAAGAACCAATGAGGTTCATTCTCATGTTACGCAACACGTTTGAGCTTCCTCAAGAACCAATGAGGTTCATTCTCATATTACGCAACACGTTTGAGCTTCCTCAAGAACCAATGAGGTTCATTCTCATGTTACGCAGCACGTTTGAGCTTCCTCAAGAACCAATGAGGTTCATTCTCATATTACGCAACACGTTTGAGCTTCCTCAAGAACCAATGAGGTTCATTCTCATGTTACGCAGCATGTTTGAGCTTCCTCAAGAACCAATGAGGTTCATTCTCATGTTACGCAGCACGTTTGAGCTTCCTCAAGAACCAATGAGGTTCATTCTCATATTACGCAACACGTTTGAGCTTCCTCAAGAACCAATAAGGTTCATTCTCATGTTACGCAGCACGTTTGAGCTTCCTCAAGAACCAATGAGGTTCATTCTCATATTACGCAACACGTTTGAGCTTCCTCAAGAACCAATGAGGTTCATTCTCATGTTACGCAGCACGTTTGAGCTTCCTCAAGAACCAATGAGGTTCATTCTCATGTTACGCAGCACGTTTGAGCTTCCTCAAGAACCAATGAGGTTCATTCTCATGTTACACAACACGTTTGAGCTTCCTCAAGAACCAATGAGGTTAATTCTTGTGTTACGCAACACACTTGAGCTTCCTCAAAAACCAATGAGGTTCATTCTCATGTTATGCAACACGTTTGAGCTTCCTCAAGAACCAATGAGGTTCATTCTCATGTTACGTAGCACATTTGAGCTTCCTCAAGAACCAATGAGGTTCATTCTCATGTTACGTAGCACGTTTGAGCTTCCTCAAGAACCAATGAGGTTCATTCTCATGTTACGTAGCACGTTTGAGCTTCCTCAAGAACCAATGAGGTTCATTCTCATGTTACGCAGCATGTTTGAGCTTCCTCAAGAACCAATGAGGTTCATTCTCATGTTACGCAGCACGTTTGAGCTTCCTCAAGAACCAATGAGGTTCATTCTCATGTTACGTAGCACGTTTGAGCTTCCTCAAGAACCAATGAGGTTCATTCTCATGATACGCAGCACGTTTGAGCTTCCTCAAGAACCAATGAGGTTCATTCTTGTGTTACGCAACACACTTGAGCTTCCTCAAGAACCAATGAGGTTCATTCTCATGTTACACAACACGTTTGAGCTTCCTCAAGAACCAATGAGGTTCTTTCTCATGTTACGTAGCACGTTTGAGCTTCCTCAAGAACCAATGAGGTTCATTCTTGTGTTACGCAGAGCGTTTGAGATTCCTCAAGAACCAATGAGGTTTATGCTCATGTTACACAACACGTTTGAGCTTCCTCAAGAACCAATGAGGTTCATTCTCATGTTACGTAGCACGTTTGAGCTTCCTCAAGAACCAATGAGGTTCATGCTCATGTTACACAACATGTTTGAGCTTCCTCAAGAACCAATGAGGTTCATTCTCATGTAACGTAGCACGTTTGAGCTTCCTCAAGAACCAATGAGGTTCATTCTCATGTTACGTAGCACGTTTGAGCTTCCTCAAGAACCAATGAGGTTCATTCTTGTGTTACGCAACACACTTGAGCTTCCTCAAAAACAAATGAGGTTCATTCTCCTGTTATGCAACACGTTTGAGCTTCCTCAAGAACCAATGAGGTTCATTCTCGTGTTACACAACACGTTTGAGCTTCCTCAAGAACCAATGAGATTCATTCTCGTGTTACACAAAACGTTTGAGCTTCCTCAAGAACCAATGAGGTTCATTCTCATGTTACGCAACACGTTTGAGCTTCCTCAAGAACCAATGAGGTTCATTCTCATGTTACGCAGCACGTTTGAGCTTCCTCAAGAACCAATAAGGTTCATTCTCATGTTACGCAGCACGTTTGAGCTTCCTCAAGAACCAATGAGGTTCATTCTCATGTTACGCAACACGTTTGAGCTTCCTCAAGAACCAATGAGGTTCATTCTCATGTTACGCAGCACGTTTGAGCTTCCTCAAGAACCAATGAGGTTCATTCTCATGTTACGCAACACGTTTGAGCTTCCTCAAGAACCAATGAGGTTCATTCTTATGTTACGCAACACGTTTGAGCTTCCTCAAGAACCAATGAGGTTCATTCTCATGTTACGCAGCACGTTTGAGCTTCCTCAAGAACCAATGAGGTTCATTCTTGTGTTACGCAGCACGTTTGAGCTTCCTCAAGAACCAATGAGGTTCATTCTCATGTTACGCAACACGTTTGAGCTTCCTTAAGAACCAATGAGGTTCATTCTTGTGTTACGCAGAGCGTTTGAGCTTCCTCAAGAACCAATGAGGTTTATGCTCATGTTACACAACACGTTTGAGCTTCCTCAAGAACCAATGAGGTTCATTCTCATGTTACGTAGCACGTTTGAGCTTCCTCAAGAACCAATGAGGTTCATTCTCATGTTACGTAGCACGTTTGAGCTTCCTCAAGAACCAATGAGGTTCATGCTCATGTTACACAACATGTTTGAGCTTCCTCAAGAACCAATGAGGTTCATTCTCGTGTTACACAACACGTTTGAGCTTCCTCAAGAACCAATGAGGTTCATTCTCGTGTTACACAACACGTTTGAGCTTCCTCAAGAACCAATGAGGTTCATTCTAGTGTTACGCAACACGTTTGAGCTTCCTCAAGAACCAATGAAGTTAATTCTCGTGTTACACAACACGTTTGAGCTTCCTCAAGAACCAATGAGGTTCATTATCGTGTTACGCAACACGTTTGAGCTTCCTCAAGAACCAATGAGGTTCATTCTCATGTTACGCAGCACGTTTGAGCTTCCTCAAGAACCAATGAGGTTCATTCTCATGTTACGCAACACGTTTGAGCTTCCTCAAGAACCAATGAGGTTCATTCTCATGTTACGCAGCACGTTTGAGCTTCCTCAAGAACCAATGAGGTTCATTCTTGTGTTACGCAGCACGTTTGAGCTTCCTCAAGAACCAATGAGGTTCATTCTCATGTTACGCAACACGTTTGAGCTTCCTCAAGAACCAATGAGGTTCATTCTCGTGTTACACAACACGTTTGAGCTTCCTCAAGAACCAATGAGGTTCATTCTTGTGTTACGCAACACACTTGAGCTTCCTCAAAAACCAATGAGGTTCATTCTCATGTTATGCAACACGTTTGAGCTTCCTCAAGAACCAATGAGGTTCATTCTCATGTTACGTAGCACGTTTGAGCTTCCTCAAGAATCAATGAGGTTCATTCTCATGTTACGCAGCATGTTTGAGCTTCCTCAAGAACCAATGAGGTTCATTCTCATGTTACGCAGCACGTTTGAGCTTCCTCAAGAACCAATGAGGTTCATTCTCATGTTACGTAGCACGTTTGAGCTTCCTCAAGAACCAATGAGGTTCATTCTTGTGTTACGCAACACACTTGAGCTTCCTCAAGAACCAATGAGGTTCATTCTCATATTACGCAACACGTTTGAGCTTCCTCAAGAACCAATGAGGTTCATTCTCATTTTACACAACACGTTTGAGCTTCCTCAATGAGGTTCATTCTCATGTTACGCAGCACGTTTGAGCTTCCTCAAGAACCAATGAGGTTCATTCTCATGTTACGCAACACGTTTGAGCTTCCTCAAGAACCAATGAGGTTCATTCTCATGTTACGCAACACGTTTGAGCTTCCTCAAGAACCAATGAGGTTCATTCTCATGTTACGCAACACGTTTGAGCTTCCTCAAGAACCAATGAGGTTCATTCTCATGTTACGCAGCACGTTTGAGCTTCCTCAAGAACCAATGAGGTTCATTCTTGTGTTACGCAGCACGTTTGAGCTTCCTCAAGAACCAATGAGGTTCATTCTCATGTTACGCAACACGTTTGCGCTTCCTCAAGAACCAATGAGGTTCATTCTCGTGTTACACAACACGTTTGAGCTTCCTCAAGAACCAATGAGGTTCATTCTTGTGTTACGCAACACACTTGAGCTTCCTCAAAAACCAATGAGGTTCATTCTCATGTTACGCAACACGTTTGAGCTTCCTCAAGAACCAATGAGGTTCATTCTCATGTTACGTAGCACGTTTGAGCTTCCTCAAGAACCAATGAGGTTCATTCTCATGTTACGTAGCACGTTTGAGCTTCCTCAAGAACCAATGAGGTTCATTCTCATGTTACGCAGCATGTTTGAGCTTCCTCAAGAACCAATGAGGTTCATTCTCATGTTACGCAGCACGTTTGAGCTTCCTCAAGAACCAATGAGGTTCATTCTCATGTTACGTAGCACGTTTGAGCTTCCTCAAGAACCAATGAGGTTCATTCTTGTGTTACGCAACACACTTGAGCTTCCTCAAGAACCAATGAGGTTCATTCTCATGTTACGTAGCACGTTTGAGCTTCCTCAAGAACCAATGAGGTTCATTCTTGTGTTACGCAGAGCGTTTGAGCTTCCTCAAGAACCAATGAGGTTTATGCTCATGTTACACAACACGTTTGAGCTTCCTCAAGAACCAATGAGGTTCATTCTCATGTTACGTAGCACGTTTGAGCTTCCTCAAGAACCAATGAGGTTCATGCTCATGTTACACAACATGTTTGAGCTTCCTCAAGAACCAATGAGGTTCATTCTCATGTTACGTAGCACGATTGAGCTTCCTCAAGAACCAATGAGGTTCATTCTCATGTTATGCAACACGTTTGAGCTTCCTCAAGAACCAATGAGGTTCATTCTCATGTTATGCAACACGTTTGAGCTTCCTCAAGAACCAATGAGGTTCATTCTCATGTTATGCAATACGTTTGAGCTTCCTCAAGAACCAATGAGGTTCATTCTCGTGTTACACAACACGTTTGAGCTTCCTCAAGAACCAATGAGGTTCATTCTCGTGTTACACAACACGTTTGAGCTTCCTCAAGAACCAATGAGGTTCATTCTCGTGTTACACAACACGTTTGAGCTTCCTCAAGAACCAATGAGGTTCATTCTCGTGTTACACAACACGTTTGAGCTTCCTCAAGAACCAATGAGGTTCATTCTCATGTTACGCAACACACTTGAGCTTCCTCAAGAACCAATGAGGTTCATTCTTGTGTTACACTACACATTTGAGCTTCCTCAAGAACCAATGAGGTTCATTCTCGTGTTACGCAACACACTTGAGCTTCCTCAAGAACCAATGAAGTTCATTCTTGTGTTACACTACACATTTGAGCTTCCTCAAGAACTAATGAGGTTCATTCTCGTGTTATGCAGCACGTTTGAGCTTCCTCAAGAACCAATGAGGTTCATTCTTGTGTTACAAAACACGTTTGAGCTTCCTCAAGAACCAATGAGGTTCATTCTCATGTTACGCAACACGTTTGAGCTTCCTCAAGAACCAATGAGGTTCATTCTCATGTTACGCAACACACTTGAGCTTCCTCAAGAACCAATGAGGTTCATTCTCGTGTTATGCAACACACTTGAGCTTCCTCAAGAACCAATGAGGTTCATTCTCGTGTTACACAACACGTTTGAGCTTCCTCAAGAAACAATGAGGTTCATTCTTGTGTGTTACGCAACACGTTTGAGCTTCCTCAAGAACCAATGAGGTTCATTCTCAAGTTACGCAACACGTTTGAGCTTCCTCAAGAACCAATGAGGTTCATTCTCGTGTTACACAACACGTTTGAGCTTCCTCAAGAACCAATGAGGTTCATTCTCATGTTACGCAACACGTTTGAGCTTCCTCAAGAACCAATGAGGTTCATTCTCATGTTACGCAGCACGTTTGAGCTTCCTCAAGAACCAATGAGGTTAATTCTCATGTTACGCAGCACGTTTGAGCTTCCTCAAGAACCAATGAGGTTCATTCTCATGTTAAGCAGCACGTTTGAGCTTCCTCAAGAACCAATGAGGTTCATTCTTGTGTTACGGAACACACTTGAGCTTCCTCAAAAACCAATGAGGTTCATTCTCATGTTACGTAGCACGTTTGAGCTTCCTCAAGAACCAATGAGGTTCATTCTCATGTTACGCAGCACGTTTGAGCTTCCTCAAGAACCAATGAGGTTCATTCTCATGTTACGCAACACGTTTGAGCTTCCTCAAGAACCAATGAGGTTCATTCTCATGTTACGCAGCACGTTTGAGCTTTCTCAAGAACCAATGAGGTTCATTCTCATGTTACGCAGCACGTTTGAGCTTCCTCAAGAACCAATGAGGTTCATTCTCATGTTAAGCAACACGTTTGAGCTTCCTCAAGAACCAATGAGGTTCATTCTCATGTTAAGCAGCACGTTTGAGCTTCCTCAAGAACCAATGAGGTTCATTCTCATGTTAAGCAGCACGTTTGAGCTTCCTCAAGAACCAATGAGGTTCATTTTCATGTTACGCAACACGTTTGAGCTTCCTCAAGAACCAATGAGGTTAATTCTCATGTTACACAACACGTTTGAGCTTCCTCAAGAACCAATGAGGTTCATTCTCATGTTACGCAACACGTTTGAGCTTCCTCAAGAACCAATGAGGTTCATTTTCATGTTACGCAACACGTTTGAGCTTCCTCAAGAACCAATGAGGTTCATTCTCATTTTACACAACACGTTTGAGCTTCCTCAAGAACCAATGAGGTTAATTCTCATGTTACGCAACACACTTGAGCTTCCTCAAGAACCAATGAGGTTCATTCTTGTGTTACACTACACATTTGAGCTTCCTCAAGAACCAATGAGGTTCATTCTCGTGTTACGCAACACACTTGAGCTTCCTCAAGAACCAATGAGGTTCATTCTTGTGTTACACTACACATTTGAGCTTCCTCAAGAACTAATGAGGTTCATTCTCGTGTTACGCAGCACGTTTGAGCTTCCTCAAGAACCAATGAGGTTCATTCTTGTGTTACAAAACACGTTTGAGCTTCCTCAAGAACCAATGAGGTTCATTCTCGTGTTACACAACACGTTTGAGCTTCCTCAAGAACCAATGAGGTTCATTCTCATGTTACGCAACACACTTGAGCTTCCTCAAGAACCAATGAGGTTCATTCTCGTGTTATGCAACACACTTGAGCTTCCTCAAGAACCAATGAGGTTCATTCTCGTGTTACACAACACGTTTGAGCTTCCTCAGGAAACAATGAGGTTCATTCTTGTGTGTTACGCAACACGTTTGAGCTTCCTCAAGAACCAATGAGGTTCATTCTCAAGTTAAGCAACACGTTTGAGCTTCCTCAAGAACCAATGAGGTTCATTCTCGTGTTACACAACACGTTTGAGCTTCCTCAAGAAACAATGAGGTTCATTCTTCTGTGTTTCGCAACACGTTTGAGATTCTTCGAGAACCAATGAGGTTCATTCTCATGTTACGCAACACGTTTGAGCTTCCTCAAGAACCAATGAGGTTCATTCTCAAGTTACGCAGCACGTTTGAGCTTCCTCAAGAACCAATGAGGTTCATTCTCATGTTACGCAGCACGTTTGAGCTTCCTCAAGAACCAATGAGGTTCATTCTCATGTTACGCAACACGTTTGAGCTTCCTCAAGAACCAATGAGGTTAATTCTCATGTTACGCAGCACGTTTGAGCTTCCTCAAGAACCAATGAGGTTAATTCTCATGTTACGCAGCACGTTTGAGCTTCCTCAAGAACCAATGAGGTTCATTCTCATGTTAAGCAGCACGTTTGAGCTTCCTCAAGAACCAATGAGGTTCATTCTTGTGTTACGGAACACACTTGAGCTTCCTCAAAAACCAATGAGGTTCATTCTCATGTTACGTAGCACGTTTGAGCTTCCTCAAGAACCAATGAGGTTCATTCTCATGTTACGTAGCACGTTTGAGCTTCCTCAAGAACCAATGAGGTTCAGTCTCATGTTACGCAGCACGTTTGAGCTTCCTCAAGAACCAATGAGGTTCATTCTCATGTTACGCAACACGTTTGAGCTTCCTCAAGAACCAATGAGGTTCATTCTCATGTTACGCAGCACGTTTGAGCTTCCTCAAGAACCAATGAGGTTCATTCTCATGTTACGCAACACGTTTGAGCTTCCTCAAGAACCAATGAGGTTCATTCTCATGTTAAGCAGCACGTTTGAGCTTCCTCAAGAACCAATGAGGTTCATTCTCATGTTAAGCAGCACGTTTGAGCTTCCTCAAGAACCAATGAGGTTCATTCTCATGTTAAGCAGCACGTTTGAGCTTCCTCAAGAACCAATGAGGTTCATTCTCATGTTAAGCAGCACGTTTGAGCTTCCTCAAGAACCAATGAGGTTCATTTTCATGTTACGCAACACGTTTGAGCTTCCTCAAGAACCAATGAGGTTCATTCTCATTTTACACAACACGTTTGAGCTTCCTCAAGAACCAATGAGGTTCATTCTCATGTTACGCAACACGTTTGAGCTTCCTCAAGAACCAATGAGGTTCATTCTCATGTTAAGCAGCACGTTTGAGCTTCCTCAAGAACCAATGAGGTTCATTCTCATGTTACGCAACACGTTTGAGCTTCCTCAAGAACCAATGAGGTTCATTCTCATGTTAAGCAGCACGTTTGAGCTTCCTCAAGAACCAATGAGGTTCATTCTCATGTTAAGCAGCACGTTTGAGCTTCCTCAAGAACCAATGAGGTTCATTCTCATGTTAAGCAGCACGTTTGAGCTTCCTCAAGAACCAATGAGGTTCATTTTCATGTTACGCAACACGTTTGAGCTTCCTCAAGAACCAATGAGGTTAATTCTCATGTTACACAACACGTTTGAGCTTCCTCAAGAACCAATGAGGTTCATTCTCATGTTACGCAACACGTTTGAGCTTCCTCAAGAACCAATGAGGTTCATTTTCATGTTACGCAACACGTTTGAGCTTCCTCAAGAACCAATGAGGTTCATTCTCATTTTACACAACACGTTTGAGCTTCCTCAAGAACCAATGAGGTTAATTCTCATGTTACGCAACACACTTGAGCTTCCTCAAGAACCAATGAGGTTCATTCTTGTGTTACACTACACATTTGAGCTTCCTCAAGAACCAATGAGGTTCATTCTCGTGTTACGCAACACACTTGAGCTTCCTCAAGAACCAATGAGGTTCATTCTTGTGTTACACTACACATTTGAGCTTCCTCAAGAACTAATGAGGTTCATTCTCGTGTTACGCAGCACGTTTGAGCTTCCTCAAGAACCAATGAGGTTCATTCTTGTGTTACAAAACACGTTTGAGCTTCCTCAAGAACCAATGAGGTTCATTCTCGTGTTACACAACACGTTTGAGCTTCCTCAAGAACCAATGAGGTTCATTCTCATGTTACGCAACACACTTGAGCTTCCTCAAGAACCAATGAGGTTCATTCTCGTGTTATGCAACACACTTGAGCTTCCTCAAGAACCAATGAGGTTCATTCTCGTGTTACACAACACGTTTGAGCTTCCTCAGGAAACAATGAGGTTCATTCTTGTGTGTTACGCAACACGTTTGAGCTTCCTCAAGAACCAATGAGGTTCATTCTCAAGTTAAGCAACACGTTTGAGCTTCCTCAAGAACCAATGAGGTTCATTCTCGTGTTACACAACACGTTTGAGCTTCCTCAAGAAACAATGAGGTTCATTCTTCTGTGTTTCGCAACACGTTTGAGATTCTTCGAGAACCAATGAGGTTCATTCTCATGTTACGCAACACGTTTGAGCTTCCTCAAGAACCAATGAGGTTCATTCTCAAGTTACGCAGCACGTTTGAGCTTCCTCAAGAACCAATGAGGTTCATTCTCATGTTACGCAGCACGTTTGAGCTTCCTCAAGAACCAATGAGGTTCATTCTCATGTTACGCAACACGTTTGAGCTTCCTCAAGAACCAATGAGGTTAATTCTCATGTTACGCAGCACGTTTGAGCTTCCTCAAGAACCAATGAGGTTAATTCTCATGTTACGCAGCACGTTTGAGCTTCCTCAAGAACCAATGAGGTTCATTCTCATGTTAAGCAGCACGTTTGAGCTTCCTCAAGAACCAATGAGGTTCATTCTTGTGTTACGGAACACACTTGAGCTTCCTCAAAAACCAATGAGGTTCATTCTCATGTTACGTAGCACGTTTGAGCTTCCTCAAGAACCAATGAGGTTCATTCTCATGTTACGTAGCACGTTTGAGCTTCCTCAAGAACCAATGAGGTTCAGTCTCATGTTACGCAGCACGTTTGAGCTTCCTCAAGAACCAATGAGGTTCATTCTCATGTTACGCAACACGTTTGAGCTTCCTCAAGAACCAATGAGGTTCATTCTCATGTTACGCAGCACGTTTGAGCTTCCTCAAGAACCAATGAGGTTCATTCTCATGTTACGCAACACGTTTGAGCTTCCTCAAGAACCAATGAGGTTCATTCTCATGTTAAGCAGCACGTTTGAGCTTCCTCAAGAACCAATGAGGTTCATTCTCATGTTAAGCAGCACGTTTGAGCTTCCTCAAGAACCAATGAGGTTCATTCTCATGTTAAGCAGCACGTTTGAGCTTCCTCAAGAACCAATGAGGTTCATTCTCATGTTAAGCAGCACGTTTGAGCTTCCTCAAGAACCAATGAGGTTCATTTTCATGTTACGCAACACGTTTGAGCTTCCTCAAGAACCAATGAGGTTCATTCTCATTTTACACAACACGTTTGAGCTTCCTCAAGAACCAATGAGGTTCATTCTCATGTTACGCAACACGTTTGAGCTTCCTCAAGAACCAATGAGGTTCATTCTCATGTTAAGCAGCACGTTTGAGCTTCCTCAAGAACCAATGAGGTTCATTCTCATGTTACGCAACACGTTTGAGCTTCCTCAAGAACCAATGAGGTTCATTCTCATTTTACACAACACGTTTGAGCTTCCTCAAGAACCAATGAGGTTCATTCTCATGTTACGCAGCACGTTTGAGCTTCCTCAAGAACCAATGAGGTTCATTCTCATGTTATGCAGCATGTTTGAGCTTCCTCAAGAACCAATGAGGTTCATTCTCGTGTTACACAACACGTTTGAGCTTCCTCAAGAACCAATGAGGTTCATTCTCGTGTTACACAACACGTTTGAGCTTCCTCAAGAACCAATGAGGTTCATTCTAGTGTTACACAACATGTTTTAGCTTCCTCAAGAACCAATGAGGTTCATTCTCATGTTACGCAACACGTTTGAGCTTCCTCAAGAACCAATGAGGTTCATTCTCATGTTACGCAGCACGTTTCAGCTTCCTCAAGAACCAATGAGGTTCATTCTCGTGTTACACAACACGTTTGAGCTTCCTCAAGAACCAATGAGGTTCATTCTTGTGTTACACTACACATTTGAGCTTCCTCAAGAACCAATGAGGTTCATTCTCGTGTTACGCAACACACTTGAGCTTCCTCAAGAACCAATGAGGTTCATTCTTGTGTTACACTACACATTTGAGCTTCCTCAAGAACTAATGAGGTTCATTCTCGTGTTACGCAGCACGTTTGAGCTTCCTCAAGAACCAATGAGGTTCATTCTTGTGTTACAAAACACGTTTGAGCTTCCTCAAGAACCAATGAGGTTCATTCTCGTGTTACACAACACGTTTGAGCTTCCTCAAGAACCAATGAGGTTCATTCTCATGTTACGCAACACACTTGAGCTTCCTCAAGAACCAATGAGGTTCATTCTCGTGTTATGCAACACACTTGAGCTTCCTCAAGAACCAATGAGGTTCATTCTCGTGTTACACAACACGTTTGAGCTTCCTCAAGAAACAATGAGGTTCATTCTTGTGTGTTACGCAACACGTTTGAGCTTCCTCAAGAACCAATGAGGTTCATTCTCATTTTACACAACACGTTTGAGCTTCCTCAATGAGGTTCATTCTCATGTTACGCAGCACGTTTGAGCTTCCTCAAGAACCAATGAGGTTCATTCTCATGTTACGCAACACGTTTGAGCTTCCTCAAGAACCAATGAGGTTCATTCTCATGTTACGCAACACGTTTGAGCTTCCTCAAGAACCAATGAGGTTCATTCTCATGTTACGCAACACGTTTGAGCTTCCTCAAGAACCAATGAGGTTCATTCTCATGTTACGCAACACGTTTGAGCTTCCTCAAGAACCAATGAGGTTCATTCTCATGTTACGCAGCACGTTTCAGCTTCCTCAAGAACCAATGAGGTTCATTCTCGTGTTACACAACACGTTTGAGCTTCCTCAAGAACCAATGAGGTTCATTCTTGTGTTACACTACACATTTGAGCTTCCTCAAGAACCAATGAGGTTCATTCTCATGTTACGCAGCACGTTTCAGCTTCCTCAAGAACCAATGAGGTTCATTCTCGTGTTACACAACACGTTTGAGCTTCCTCAAGAACCAATGAGGTTCATTCTTGTGTTACACTACACATTTGAGCTTCCTCAAGAACCAATGAGGTTCATTCTCGTGTTACGCAACACACTTGAGCTTCCTCAAGAACCAATGAGGTTCATTCTGAGCTTCCTCAAAAAGCAATGAGGTTCATTCTCATGTTACGCAGCACGTTTGAGCTTCCTCAAGAACCAATGAGGTTCATTCTCATGTTACGCAGCACGTTTGAGCTTCCTCAAGAACCAATGAGGTTCATTCTCATGTTACGTAGTACGTTTGAGCTTCCTCAAGAACCAATGAGGTTCATTCTCATGTTACGTAGCACGTTTGAGCTTCCTCAAGAACCAATGAGGTTCATTCTCATGTTACGCAGCACGTTTGAGCTTCCTCAAGAACCAATGCGGTTCATTCTCATGTTACGCAACACGTTTGAGCTTCCTCAAGAACCAATGAGGTTCATTCTCATGTTAAGCAGCACGTTTGAGCTTCCTCAAGAACCAATGAGGTTCATTCTCATTTTACACAACACGTTTGAGCTTCCTCAAGAACCAATGAGGTTCATTCTCATGTTACACAGCACGTTTGAGCTTCCTCAAGAACCAATGAGGTTCATTCTTATTTTACACAACACATTTGAGCTTCCTCAAGAACCAATGAGGTTCATTCTCATGTTACGCAACACGTTTGAGCTTCCTCAAGAACCAATGAGGTTCATTCTCGTGTTACACAACACGTTTGAGCTTCCTCAAGAACCAATGAGGTTCATTCTCGTGTTACACAACACGTTTGAGCTTCCTCAAGAACCAATGAAGTTAATTCAAGTGTTACGCAGCACATTTGAGCTTCCACAAGAAACAATGAGGGTAATTCTCAAAATGGTAGTTGCATAGAGTGTCAGTGTCAATAGAGGAACAGATTCTCTCAGATTTCATTCAAAATATCTTAATTTGTGTTCCGAGGATGAGCAAAAGTCTTACGGGTTTGGAGTGAAATGAAGGCGAGTAAATGATTTTTCATTTTTGGGTGAACTAACCGTTTAAGCTCAAAATAAAAAAAGTTAATTCACACCTGGAAAATTTTTCCAATTGTGATCTAAAGGCCACTGTGATGGTCAAGTGTGCTAATAATGACAGAGTTGGCTGTTTTAACCCCAGTGTGGCAGACGATGCACAGGCTCATATTTCAAGTAATGCCCTCACTTCTTTAACTAGGCTGCAACTGAACAAGTGTGACCTGAACCTGGCTGACAAGGACCAATCCATATCCTTGATTCAGGGGGTCATAGCTAATGCTATCAAGGGAGTGCTAATGATTTTTTCATTAGCTAATAGAAGCTCCGGTTTCTTTTATGCTTGTGTGTCTGTGAGTGAGTAAAACAACTAGAAAGTTTTATTATTATAATTTTTTTTTGAAGATTATTAGGTCATTTAAGTGTCATGCAGCAAGTGGAATGCAAAAATGAAAATTGTGTCATCATTTACTTACTTCGGCAGAAAACAAAATAAAGATATTTTGAAGAACGCTGGGCGTCTGAACAACATTGGTACATGGCACAGAAGACAGAAAGTCATACACATTTGGAACGACACAAGGGTGAGAATTTTTGGGTGAATTATCCCTTTAATACAATAACCTAATTCAGATTTACCTGTATTTGTGCTATTTATACAATGAGCTGAAACGGATTCTGTTTAGAATATATAAGAGCAGTACTTTTGGTCACAAAGTTCCAGGTTGAAGTTGACAAAGATGAGTTTTAATTATTTGATTACTTACTTTATTGTCAAATAAATCTTAGTACACAGTCTTGTTTGCATCACACATACTCACACTGTGCACATTTAATTCTGAAGCTATGATGCTTTTGTGCAGCCTCTTATGTTCTCTGCAAACTGCACAGAATCCACCTACATTAATGTTACACCTGATGCACTGTCCTTCAACACGCCCCCAAAAAAAACATAGGATCCCATGCACAAACAATGCACATGCATACACACACCCTGTCCCTCTCTCTCACACACACACACACACACACACACACACACACACACACACACACACACACACACACACACACACACACACACACAGCAGTTCAAAATGATTAACTTGTTTTACCTCTTTTTGCCCTCTTGGAATTACCTCTCTCTCTCTTTCTCTCTCTCTCTCAGTCTCTGTTAATGCATTCTTTTATGTCATCTCGAGTTTCCTGGATTCTGCCATCGCCGTGGTAACCCCTCCCTCCTCTGGTCCCTCAGGTCCAGCCGGATGGGATGCTTTTGTGTAGCTGCCACATTTTTGGGGTAAAATGATCCCGTCCCCTTCACCCACACACACATACACGCTCACACAGTCTAAGTATTTGTACAAACTTGGCATCACTTCAAAATTTAGGATTTAAAAAAGCATAGAGAGAACGAGAGAGAGAGAGAGATAACCTCTCGCTCACAAACACTTCAGGCATCTGACCACAAATTAATTCGTTTAAATATAATAAATCATTACTTATATTCATGCAACCATGCTTGCGCCATCTGTGGTGCAGGTCATCCCAGCCCTGACTACCTCAACAGCTGCTAAGCACACTCACAGGTAAGGACAAGGACACCAGGTGTGTGAGAGACAATATGTACACGTTTATAAAAGATGTGTTTCTCTCCTCTTCGAACGATATCGCTATAATCTCAAAAACCTCATTGTTATAAATATTGTATTTCAGGACATCTCTGATTGTGCAAATTTGTTTTTGTGCCTCTTTAAGAATGTAGGTGTGTGCTTGTGTGCACGTCTCTGGGGTGGTCATACCGTAATCCTCCAGTGTCTCTGCCGAATGAAGGTCCCTTAACGTCTCTAGTTTCTCTTAGTAAATGATCTGATTAAAAAAAGGTCTTTTCAGCCTGGAACGTCCCAAAAACAGACAGCTTGAAAAGGACAGAAACAAAGGGAAAGAGTGAGTGAAACGAAGACTTGGAAATGGGACAGAAAAAGCCATACCACCGCCTGAAGCTAGAAACCACCAGACAATGGAAACATGGCTGCAAATAACACGCACCTACACGTTAATATTTTACTTTATGTAAACAGGTAGTTAACATTTTATTATATATTTTTATTTATATATATATATATATATATATTAATGTTAATGGGGTTACATTTTATTAAATTTTTTATATTTTTATTATTTGAATACTCACATTTACTATTCTGTAGTCACTTGCATTTCCATTCAAACCATATTCAGACCTAAACAGTAAAGCGCAAACAGTAAATACTGATAGTTATTTATATATTAGATTAGATACCATATTATACACCCAAGTCGTTGTAAAGAGATATTTTCAAAATATAAAACATTTCTCATTACATTTGATTTTGGTGATATATTTTAGTTCCAAACTAGAATGCATCTGATATGGCACTTAATCACAGTTCCTGGCCAAGCTCAGTATTGATTTGTAACAGGAGACTTGCCTGAGTTGTGACCTTTTTCTCCTCAGGCATCATGGGAAATGGAGTTTAATTGATGAGAAGGTTTAGGTGTGGATGACATCACTTTAAATTTAAAGCCACAATATGTAATTTTTTAGATAAAATTAGATACATTTGAGTGTGTTGAAAGTGATGTTATAATGCTACTCTGTGCGTTTGCTCGGCGGCTACTATGAGACACTTGTTCACACTGAAGTGAGCTAGATCAATATTAGGCATGGTAAAACAAGATACTCGCAGTAAATCATGAAAATTATATTTAAACAATAAGACTAACTGTGTTGAGCTATAAACAATGATTCGTTTTCTGTCGATTAATGTATCCAAACAGTTGCTCACCTGTCTAATAAAACATAATATATCAAAGCGACTTTGATGTATCCATGGTTTCTACAAAATAAAACAAATCAAGGGTTTGCGGGTATGATGTCGTTGATAGACAACGCAAGGTCCATGTCCTGGTTAAAATTGCTTATTTCTCTGGATTTAAACATTCTTGGAAACATTTGGGATACACAAGTCAACTAAATATATAACTGTTCTACTAGTTTTTGGATATTTTAAACCAAAAATCGTACATATTGTGCTTTTAATACTACGTCCATCCTGACTAATAAGGCCCAATGTCAGCTGCCAATTTTTAACATGGCCAATTTACCTCTTACAGATTTCACTAGGCCTACACATCTCCAATGTCAATGAACAGGCAAAGGGCATTAAGTGGACCTACTTTAATCCATACAAATTAGACGAAAAGTCTCCATAATCCCGAATTAATGAAATTGTCGCGTCCTCGTGCTGTCAGCGCAACGCTTGATAGTTTTTGGCGGCAAGCGCGTGCACTGGCGGCGTGGATTACGTGCGTCGTGCCAAAAAGTACTGGGGGGGGCACGAGGCTCGTTCCTGCGTCCCACCATTGGCTGTGTGACGACCGGCTGCTCGACGGGTGTAACTCGAGACCGCGGCCGCCCGTCAGTCAGAAATAAAAAATCATTTGTCCGCAGCGGGCGCGCGGGCTTGATTAAATATTAATAGCGGGAGGGAGACTGTTATCCGGTGTCGCGTGAAAAGTGATCCTTGGCCGCTCCGGAAGGGCATCGTGGCCTCACGGGTGGACAAACGGAGACGCAGTGAAAGAACAAAGTATACTTGAAGCACTCACTCGAGGAACGAATAATAATGATAGTTTAGTTAGCAGTCTCGCATCATTTTCATTGTGTACAAACTTAAAAACTACATCAAAGTATAGCCACGGCTACTAAGCCAACAATATTTAAACTATTTGACTAATCAGAGTTATATCTCATTTATGCAGGTATAGCCTAGTGGATAAACGTACACACAAAGGATCAGGAAGTCCAGCTGAGTTTATTTTTCACACTGCTTTCAAAAGGATTTATAATTCTCTCGCTTGTTTTCTCTTCCCCTGAGTAGGCCTATCTCACCTCACTTCCCCTCTACCCCTTCTTCGATCCGTCTCTATTGTCTTCCTCCCTGTCTGTCTGTCTGTCGCTCTTTCTCCCTCAGTCTCGATGTGACCTTCACCATCTGCTTTGAATGAGAGCACTGTTCACTTTTGTTTAAAGGAACGCTAAAATCAGACATTCTCCCTGTCTCAGCCCAAACACAGTCTTACAGCGTTCATTGCTGGAGAGTGGGAACCTCACCCGCTCTCAATTATCCTCAGAATTCCCCTCTCTCTCTCTCACACACACACACACATTTGCATGCTTATGCAGAAGTACTCTCAAACACATGCTGTCTTGACGCTTCGTGCACACGTATAAACACAGAGCACATGGTTGGGGACACCCTGGAATATCACAGAGGTGGAAGACGTGAATGATTCCAGTCTTTAGGTTGGGAATTCCAGCTTTAATTGGATCCGTGTGGCTATCAGGGAGGTGTATGCTTAGGCAGAGAGCAGCACCGTAACATATGCACACACACAGCTGAGCTTCAGTTAAAGAAAAGTGGGCGTAGAAACAGCATTGGTTAGTTAGGAAAGAGAGGGATTTTTACAAACGTTGATAGAGGAAAGAGGGAAATGACAAGGAGAAATAGTCATGTAGGAGTATTCTGGGTTAAAACTGTGAGGTACAATGGCAGGGAATGTGGCTAATCCGTAAATGTTAAAGTTGTTTCTTCCCTATTGTGATGTATATCCGAGTGAAACGGCTTCTCAAACAAGAAAAAATGTAGGCCGGGGGGACATAATTTTGTCCATCGGGAATTGATTGGATTGTTGTGGTTTGCTATTACTGTAATGTCATGTGAGTGACAAGTTGTCCCGTCCTCAAACACGTCATCAGAGAATAGATGTCGCTGCAAGAAGGAGAGAAAGTTATTTTGAATAAAGATTAAAAAAAATAATGATGTGCACAGATAAATCATTTATACTAAATACTGCAATATTCCATAAAAAACAAAAAAGAAACGTCCATTTTGATTTCATGGTGACTTTAACATTCTATTTTAATAGTAAGTCGCAAACAATATAATGTTAATGATTTTAGTGTGATAACGTCGTTTGCTAAACTTTTTATGTATAAAGGTATATCCAATTTTAAAATGTTGTTGCCATCACACAACATAAACACCTAAACCCCTAAAACGACCAGGAAATGATGAGAATTCAAGTTTATTTGTAGAGCACTTTCACGATACACATTGTTTCAAAGCTGCTTTCCAGTGTTACAATCAAGAAATATTCAGTTATCAGTCAGAGATGAGTGTGTCAAAGTAATGTCCATATGGCAGTAATATACAGCTGTAAGAAGTTATGTAGTTAGTAAACATCTGCCCGGTTTCACAGACCAGGCTTAAGCCTATCTCAGACTAAAATTGAGCTGTTTTAACTGAAACCAACTTGCACTGTTATCTTAAAATGTCAGTGCCATTGTTTTGTCTCATGATGCACACCAGTAATGTCATGATGCACACCAGTAATGCCCAGTAACGGGCACGTTTATAAAAGCTACTTAAATGTCCTAATTGAACTGAGGCCTAAGCCTGGCTTAATCTAACCCCTGTTTGTGGAACCAAGCCATGATGTATTAGGTTATTGGACATGGTAGAAGCAGGAAGGGAGAATTAGTGTAGCTGCTGTTCATAACATTTCAGGCAAAATATGACCATATTTCATCAGATATAATGTCAAGATTATGAGAAACATCATGGCCTGGTTTCACAGACAGGACTTTGATTAAGTCAGGATTAGGCCTTAGTTCAATTAAGATATTTATGTAGCTTTTATGAACTTCCCTTAGAAAAACACATTACTGGTGCATCTTGAGACAAAACAATGGCTAAGATATGCATGTGCAAGTTGCTTACAGTTAAAACAGCTCAAACATGCATTTTAGTCTGGGACTAGCTTAAGCCTTGTCCGTGAAACCGGGGTGAGAGAATGTTTGCCTAAAGAGGTGTCTTTAATCTAGATTTAAACAGAGAGAATGTTTACAAGAATAAATAATACACAAGTTATAACAGAAGAATTAATGTAAGCAATTTTATAAAATTATAAGCGCCACATTTCTGCTTTTAAATTCTCTAAATATTGACCCCCATTCACTTTGATTGTAAAAGCCTCGCGTAACTTGGGTTTTGTTTATTTTTAGAGAAAACAAGGGACAAGTCTAAATCATTTTTCATCTGAGCTTGACTTGTATTGAGCCCCTAATATTCCTTGAAAATCATATCTTGCATTTACAAACACCTGCTTATTCTCAAAAGACAGGATTCACAGTGAATTAGTCTTCTACCGCACCGCTCAATCAGTAATCACCCCCACCTGGACAAACATTTCACACCCTGTACACACGCACACGGTCATGTTCCTAACATTTACCTTGTGTGCCACTTATTCGCTGCACTTTCATCAGGGCAAAGTTTACAAGACTTTGCTTTGACCCACCCCTGACTGCACACTTATCCAAATGAGTCAAAACACAGACATATTCACTTCAATTTAAAATACACTTCTAATGAAATACTTATGAGATGAAGGTCAGTCTTTGTGTGTTTTTAATGTGCAGTGGACTGGGTTGAATTTAAAGCTCTGTGCATATGGTGGCGGGGGCAGTTGAGAAGCTGGTCAATTTCACTCCAATGGAAGTAGTTTAGCATTGATTCACCAGGCACACACACACACACACACACACACACACACACACACACACACACACACACACACACACACACACACACACTACATTTAGACACAGCTGCGGGATGAAGTTTTGGGGGGCTAGATTCTTTATGCTTTTTTGGGGGGGTGATTTTACAGCTTTATCTTACAGTGTTTTTATATTGCTTAATGTATTCATTTGATAGCAGATACAAATGCATACTGATGCATGTTTGCCATGGAAAGCCTCTAGCAGGATTTGATATGAAAGGGGCAACAGAAATAAGAGCTCATACTGGTGCTGCCTATCTGTAGTCTTACTGCCACCCAGTGGCCATTCAAGACACATTCATGCACTCATGTGGTGGCACAGTTCTAATGTATTGTGAAGAACTGTATTATAGCTCCCCCTGCAGGACATGGTCGCTACATCAAGGACCCATGCAGTTTAAATATCAAGCGTGTCCAGCACTCGACCCACTATAGTGAGGAATGATTTATTTAATACTTATTTTATTTAAAAAATGATTAAAATACACGTTAAGAAGGTAAAATGTACGATTAAAGTTTCTAAGGGAAAAATAGATCATTTTAACTCTGAAATAACTTGGTGTTGGATTTATTTTGAAAAGATTTTACTTAGAAATTGCTAGTAAATTTCACTAATAATTAAAAAGCTGCTAGTAGCACATTGAATTAAACATAAATTTTGAATAAAAATACTGAAATAGTACTTTCTAAACGTACAAATCTTTGTAAACAAAAGTTTATATATATATATATATATATATATATATATATATATATATATATATATATATATATATATATATATATATATATATATGACCTCAATGTTATGTGAAAACCTGAAACTTTAGCTAATAGTTAATAGCAATGTAAATTTGTAATCCCCATGCATTCAAACGCCACTTACGTAAAATATAATATTAAATAAAAAAAATCTGAGTATTATGTCATCTGTTTCCATTTAATTTATAGACGCATAGAACAATAATTTATATGATTTTGTACTCGATGGTATTAACTCAATAAATTAAATAATTCAAAGCAGTCCCAAACAGCAAATCAACACCTCATGCAGGTTGTCAGCACTTTGGATTTATTAATCAACAGTTAGTAATTAACAATTAGTTATTTCTTTTCAAAACTTTTCAATTTTAGTGGGTTGAATTTTTAAAGTACTATATGGGCTATAGGCTTCTCTTGAATCAGCATCTGTAGTGAAACAAAATCCTACATTTGTAAGTATTTGTGCCTTCCTCTCAGTCTGCATGTGCACTTGGTGCTAATCCAGCCTGTGAAATGAATGCATATCGCTGCAGTGTAGTTTTTCACGTATCTGATGTAACAGTAGTGAGACCGATCGAGCTCTTCAGTCGCTGTTCAGTGTCTAGGTGCTGAAATTGATGACTGATGGCGTTTCTCCCAGACTGTAAGACAACATTGCTCTCAAAAGAGCATTTTAAATGTTCTTGGTCATTTAGTTTCTGTATTGTTTTATGTCTAGTATGAATAAAGTTGTTAAGCCACTGGAAAAACTATTAAAGGAATGGAGTTTTGAGTGAAGGGTGACATACCAGATCAGATAAAGTCCAGATCCGAGCAGTTTAACATCAGCTGCTTTAAACCAACGTCTAATGCTCATCATAAAATGTATCTGACACACAGGCACTCTTATCTAGTTTTTAGAGTATGTGCATCTAGAGTACATGCCAATGTTCCCTCTCAAGAGACTTTAGGATCTCTATAAAAGAGAGGTTTGGGCAGCCGTCCAACAAAACAATTAGCTATGGGAAACCGGGGTCCACTTTATCTTTCTAATAGCCGACCCTCCGGGCCTCCTCCTCCTCCTCCCGCTGCTGGGCAGAGCGCAGCTGACCGGGGCAGTGTTCAGTGTTCTCTGCGGTGGTCTCGCGGTGATGGAGCGACATGACTTATCCTTGCTGATATATATACGACGAACGTGCGCTTCGCACAGGAAATAAGGGGAACTTCTTTAAATAAAAAAAGAAATAGACGTTCCTTTGGTTTTCAGGTGATGACAGAAAAAGAAGACGAAGAAGGAGAGAAAGAATTGTCTTATTCTCTTATAGGGAGGTGTGGAGAGAATTCCAGCGTCCCAAGAGAAAAAGATGTCCAATAAAAGTAAGGCCAATTAGCATGAGATATAAATATTTGTACAGTGCCTCTAAACGTTTTTATGGAAAATGTCACTTTCCTTGTCTCGGCAGATTGAGACAATTATATAATAGAACGCTCTAAAATCCACACACACACACACACACACACACACACACACACACACACACACACACACACACACACACACACACACACACACACACACACACACACACACACACACACACACACACACACACACACACACACACACACACACAGTCTATAAGAAACTATGAAAAAATCCATCTCGATTGTCATAAAAATCGTCAATTGCTGCTATAATTGTTGCTTAAAATTTGGCAATGGAATAATATTATTAAGGTTAGCATGTAGTCCAAAAGCCAAAGAGAGACATTAATTTTTTTATGTTCCCTCTAATGGGTTTTGGTGTTTAATTTATTTTATTTTATTATTATTAAAATAAAGCCGTTGACTAATAACTTAAATAGACTTTCATGCTTTGTTCTACAACATAAATTACACAGTCATTAAAAAAAAAGAAGGTTAAAACGTCTTTTTAAAAATACTTAAGCTTAGGCCTATATCAAGTAGGCCTTGCTAAATAAGGGCTAAATAATCACAAGCGAGTTTTTCATGAAGAACTGCAACCAGCTTAAGTTTGTGTGTGTGTGTGTGTGTGTGTGTGTGTGTGTGTGTGTGTGTGTGTGTGTGTGTGTGTGTGTTGCACACTATGTAATTTAAGTGAAATTTAAAACAAAAATCACAAATCATAATCCACCATCCCAAAAACCCATAGAAATGTTCTGAGGGAACTCAAATTATCCTTGAAGGTGGGCCAACAAAATGGCGTCACGACAGCTCTATTTTAATCATTGTATGTTAATATTTTGTCTGGGTTTGCCTTTAAAATATGCTCAAATAAATCCCAACATTGAGCGTCAAAACTTAACCACGAATTTAAACAATAGGACTATAACAGCGGGACTATAACCAAATAAGCTGTGGCAGTTAAAGTAACCGAAACATCACATTTAAGAACTCGACTGTGTAAGTAGGAAAGTATTCCTATAATCATATTTCATTTTAAGACTTATCAAAAGATTTCACAATGTTTAGAGCTGCTTTATTGCCCAAGCGTGTGCGTATGTGTGTGTGTGTGTGTGTGTGCTTAAGCCTCCCTCGCTCAGTCTCGCACAGATCACCCCTCAGACTCTCTTACAATAACAGCGCGTGATGGATGGTGGCGGCGAGCTTGTTATTGTCTTGCGCCATCAAACCGTTTTGTCTCACCGCGCGCGGATTTCTGTAATTCTGCGAGAGAGCAGTGATGACTAGTTTAATGTGGAATACGTTTATATGCGCGGGGGCAGTGTTTTTCTAAGCTGTAAGGCCGCGGCGTGGCTGTGACATCGGACGTCCCATCATCGGTAACTCCGGGTAACTCGCGCCCCTCAGAGGAGTGACGCATAAATATCTGTCCGCGCGCTATAAACATAACGGTCACAACCCCGCGCGAAATTAAACAACGGCTGCACTGTGAGATTAAGGGCCGCGCGATTTACTGGTTTAAAAACAACTGACCTTAAACACGGACCACGTCAGCCTAAATTTCGTTACGGCATGACTAGCCTACTTTTTTTTTTTTTTAAAGAAGAAAGTTTTTTGAGAAATATGGTTCTCTGATTTCCAAAACGGTTAAAATATGCTTATCTGATTACAGATATATCATGATAAAGAGAAGGTTTACGTTTCTTCCGATTAAGGGAATTAATCATGTTATCTCTTGCGGGCCGGGTGACAGGGTGACATGTCCCCTCGCCGGAGATCTTGAGAGAAAAAGGTGGGGCGAAATGATAACAAGGTTCACACAGGTCAAAGCAAAGTGAATAAACACGAACCCTCCGTCCATGCGCGATCAAAGAGGCAACTTGCATCATTTGAAACTATAACATCAGTATTTTTTATTTACAATTAGCCTACTCTAATGGCAACAGTAAATGCGCGTGCGTGGAGTCACGCGCCATATCACGTGTAGTAATGATTTCTCGTGTTCTTTAATAAAAAAAAAGTGATGACACAATATTTATAAAAACAGCGGAATAAAAAAACAAAAACACACATTGTTGCCTTGAACCAGCAAGGCCCAAGTGTGAATATTTAAATAGATATCAATTTCTCTTTACAGGAATGCGAGTGAGGATGTTGTCCCCAGTTATTCCCACTCGTGTGTTTGGATAGGAGATGACATGTTATTCTTTTTTAACTAAAATATTTTAAATAAGTCCATGTTTTAAGTCCATCTGTTGTCTCAGGAGGCTGTAGTCCCACATAAACGTGTAGAATTCAGCATTTCTTTAAGTTCATTTTCTGGTTTGCCCGCCACCATAAACGGCCACGTCTGTGGGAAAAAAAACATGAATGAAAGTTCAATTTAAATTAGTAAGCAGATCAAATAGCCTAACTGAAAAAAATAGGCCTGCTTTTTAATTGTATATGTAATAAACATAACCTCGAGATGTTAGCCTACACTAAGGATATTTCATACACTCTAAAAAAAAAAAAAGGTTCTATATGGCACCAAAAATGGTTCTTGGCTCGTAATCATAGGGGAACCTTTTTTAGTGCTATATAGCACCAATTTTGGTGTTTCAGTGGTTCTTCAGCGGTTCTTCAGAGGTTCTTCACTGGTTCTTTGACTAAGGTGCTATATAGCACCGCTACCATATACATAACATGTTAAGATATGGTGCTATATAGCACCAAAAGGGGTTCCCCTATGATTACGACGAAGAACCATTTTTGGTGCCATATAGAACCTTTTTATTTTTAGAGTGTACCATTTTGTTAATACTGTAGGCTAACTGTCTATAAACTATTGAAATAAAAAAAAGGTGGTATTTTGGTCATGAAAATAATGTTTTGATATACTTTTCAGAAAATGCTATCATTTTAGGGCTGCTAAATTACCATTTATACACTATAAACAAATCAACACAAATGGAAAACTTTTTTAAGTGGTGTCAAGTTAAAATTTTCGACCATTTCAAAAATTCTGAAAACTCAAATGGTTTGTTTAATGATTGGAAATAAATATTTTGTTAATGATGTAAACATTTTACTTAGGCTAGGCTACTAGGCTATAGGCCATAAAAAGTGTGTGTGTGTGTGCAAAAGTCTCTCACCAGGTTGACCGGATGTATGTAGCCATTCTCGTATTTGTCATTGGCGAGTATCTGTCGCAGGTGCGCGATGTAGCTGGAGGCCAGTCGCAGGGTGTCCAGCTTAGAGAGTTTGGTGTCCGGAGGAACCCACGGTAAAGTCGTCTTCAACCGGGAGAAGGCTTTGCTCAGCACGCGCATCCTTGCCCTCTCGCGCGCGTTCGCCGCGTTCCTCTGGACCTGCTTGCCCTCTTGGGCCACACCATTGGGCGCTGACTTGCGCATGGCGGATGATTTGCGCCTCTTTCCCGTACATTCTGTAACCGATGCCCCTTCGCAGTTGGAGCTGTCCTCCGTGCTCTCGTTTGATGTCCCTGGGTCTTTACCGGAACCGAATTTCAATAGACCATCCAGCAGCTCAGACTCGTGAAATTCATCCACATCGCTGATGGAGCCGGTGGACATGTTGAGCTGGAGACGAGGATGTAGTGGAGAAAACCAAGACTGAGGAGATTCGATGTAGTGCTTCTCTAAATGGACCTGGAGATAACGCAACTGCCTTCAGAAATTAAACGTGTCATGCGCTAGCTGAGGATGACCGGGACTTGTAACTCACGAGCTAAAGGATCTTACCATTTATCTCTCGTGCTCAGGGGCGTGCCCCCGCACGCGGCAAGATATACTCCTAGTGGAAGCAAAAACTAAACCTCAGATAACACAATTATGCACCAGTTTTGCTGCGATTTAGTGCACTGTTGTCATTTATCACGCATAGCAGAAACAGAAAATCTCTGGTACAAATTGTGGGTTTTAATTCACAGTGCAATAATTCAGATTATTCTGAATAATCTGGTATATTAATTTAACATCATAAATATTTTAAAATCAAGTAAAACATTTTTAATGTTTCTACTAAAGTTATGTTTTAATCCTTTGTATTTAATAACAGCCTATTTGAAATTAAGGGAAAGACAATGTTTTAAGAAAAAATGACAAGAAATATAATTCTTACATTTTTAATTTCTAAGAAATAATTAGCAGCAGAGGACAACAACCGTTTTCTTTTTTTTCCTGTAGCCTATAGCCAATTTGCATTCACACTTATTAATGCAACTACCGGTATGCCATTTTTTCCAAAGACGTTAACATAATAACGATAATAATCAAAACAATTATTATTATCATTAATATAATTAATATTAAAACGTTACATTAAAATATTATTCTACATTTTTAAAACCAAAATATATATTTTGTAGCTATTCCTCAGGTGGAATTGTTATAAATGTACAATTTATAACTGCTGACAAAGGTATTGGCAAAAAAAAAAAAAGAGTTACACGTTAAGCATCAGCATGGGATCCGCACATGCTCTCTGGATTTCTTGCAGTTGTCCGGTAGCATGTGACTGAGGATTTTAATGGTGAGTTTCTGACTGGAAATAACGAGTGCGCGCACTGGAACAGTGGGGTTCATAAAATGGTACAGTGATGACCGCACGCGTAATCGCGCATTGCTCATGGGACAGTCCGTGCAGCTTTCAGCACCGATGCCCTCTAATAGGATCCCACGAGAAGCGTCTCAAATGGCCCACTGGCGCCTCCGGAGGGGCACGTGAAATGGATACTCCGCGTCCCCAAACCCCATGTTTTGCTTTTTTAATGGTACCCCACACCGGTCTCTAATACAACCGACTAATTCAAGCCAAAACATCCCGATCTGGGCGAGCACTAAGTGGCGAGGTTGAAGGCGACTCGAGAGTGGTTTTTAAATCAGGTGATGATTGCTACGACACACGCGGGTGTGTCCGCTCTCTCCTCAGCATGCTAGTTAGTGCCCATCATCCTTAGATGCCCTTATTGACGCACAGATTAAAATAATGCGTAAAATTGCAAGAAGAACAATACATTCACGTGCTAAGTGCAATTTTAGAGATTACCAAAGAAGGAGAGAGAGGATCTCCAGAGATCTGCCCTCTGACACTATAGAGTTCCGGTGTCTTAGAAACAGCATCCTCTCCCTCTACCACAACAAATTACCAAAGGTATTTTAACCTTGCCACAGTTCTTATTAACCTGACGGATGAATGGACAGATCTTGTTTCTTGCAAGAGCATATCACATTTGACAGAGATTACAGGTGTGGTAAAGTTTTTTTCAAGTTTCTTAGGCAGAACTGAAAGAATTGAATGCTCAATGCAGGTATACAAGAAGTTTATTTTAATAGGGTTATACAGTCTTTGTGACTCTGTGAGTCTCTCCCTCCCTCCCTGGTGGGTGGGCTGGTCAAAAGAAAATAAAAGTGGGATATAAGATTAATCGTCCTGTCCTAATGCAGCATTATGTGAAGATCTTAAAATAGCCTCTGTTTTCTCAGACTGAGCTCTCTCATCTTCACCGACACTAAAACCCAGAAAGATGAAAAGACAGGCTAATCCAGAAAAGTTCCTATATTGCATTCAAAAACATTATAAAAAGGAACTCAGACATGACCTGCAGAAATAATAATTACACATTTATTTATCATTTTGATATATTATTCACATTTGGAGCATCCATAATCAAAATGTCTACTGTTAAAAATGCATAAAAACAGAGGATCTATAAAATTTAGCAATTACTGCTATGGATAATAATAATAATAATAATAATAATAACAGTAAACAGTGAGAGTGTATATGGCCATAATCATATCGTCTTGATTTTTGTATGCACTGAGCAGTCATCTATAAAAATCTTTAAATTATGTTTGCTAAAAATAATAAAACAAATATAATAAAAAATATTGCATTTTATTTATTATGTAATATATGGAAATAACAACCATATATGATATCAATTTCAAAATTCTTTTGTAATCACTGTCTGCAGATCTCTCTGTCTTTCTGTTCCTCTGGTGTAACAGTGACAGACAGCAGCAGGTGAATCGCAGTCTTTGTAAATGAAAAATGAATGAACAAATGTCACAGAATGTGATGTTCTCAGTGGTGTTAGTGGGGATATCACTAATTAGCTCTATAGGGTCAAAGGTTACTGGAAACTGGACACTCGCATGTCCACATCCGACTTAGAGCTTAAGCACACACACACACACACACACACACACACACACACACACACACACACACACACACACACACACACACACACACACACACACACACACACACACACACACACACACACACACACACACACACACACACACACACACACACACAAACAGGAGAGACGGTCACCCAACTCGCAAGATGACAGATAACAGCAACTGCACACACGCTTAATCTTACATGTACTTCAACGACACACTCGCTACAACGTTGCGTCTAACAAATGGCGTTTCCAGGCCAGAACTAAACTCTAGGAAGGGAAACAATTTTAAGTGACAACCTTGATAAAAAAAATAAAGAGATGAATTATGATAACAAAACAAGACACAAACGTTGATTTACCGGCTTGAATACAAATGATCCAGTTAGGCAGCACTTGGGTCAAACATTGTGGAGTCACTTAATAAAAACATAACACCTCATGAAAGACTTTATATCTGACAAACTGTTTAATATAGATGGATGGTGTGGTTTTAAATGCTGCTTAAGGACTTTGTTTTTAAAAGAGGAAGCCTGACATGTACAATACTTTGGAATGTACCAGACAAATCTGTGGGTTAGCAAAGATGTGGCTGTTTTGTTTAGATAATCATATACAGTTATGTCTGTGCATCTGACCTAGGTTGGTTACTGTGTCACATGGGACACGGACGCAAGCGAGGAAAGAGATGAGGGCATGGAGTGCAGTCTGGAATGAACGCTGACCGGGAATGGATCGGCTGTCAGATATTATCAAGATGTCTTGCAGCTGTGTATGTGTTGTATTTGTGTATGTGTGTGGCTTGTGTTTGTGTTTGTGTGTGTTTTGGGGTAGGGAAGCTGGGAGTGGTGGCGTTACTCCCCTGCATTGGAGCTGCTAACTGCCAAGGTCAATGTCCAAAGTCGGAATGCACAAGTGTTTTGCCTTGTCACAAAGTTTTAGGGAGGACACACAACCCGGACATGAATATGTTTAAGAGATGAATACTTTAAACAACACTTTGCCAGGGAGATTCTGCAGTCTTGCTGGATGTCATTAGCAAAACAAAGCTTTTCTAAAAAGTCAAAGAGTGATAGAATAGAACTAAAAACAAATCTAACAAATATTAGATAAATATAAAATTATAAATATGGTAACCTAATATTTCACCAAATAGTCTTTGTAAACATTAATTCATCTTTGGGGTGTATTTACTCCTTTTTCCGAAATGTCAGAACTGTGAATTTTTCCAAGCAGACACAAACACAAACATTAATAAAAATAATTAGCCAAACACATTCCATGACAAAGTGCAAGGAAATACACATACATACACACACACCCATGTTGAGCCAACTTCTGAAATGAGGAGGCAAAGTCCTCACGTTTTTTATTTTGTGTGTGTGTATATTTTAATAAATCAAATGTACATTTGTGTTTGACAAATTCCATTTCACATTTGATTTTGAAGTGACATAATGCGGTGCTTGATATCGAAGTGGCTGAGCTATCAACGCAATAATTTAGTTAATTCAGATTCAGACTGATTCGCGAACGCGGAACAAGCACGAAAACAAGAGGCGGCATTTAGCGCACGAACCAATCATAGCTAATCAGAACCAATCACATCCAATCATAGCCCGATGGAGGCATTGCTCCTCTCACGTGTTGAACAGCGTCACTTTAGAAAAACGAGTGATTTATAAAGTCGACTGCCTTTTAAAACAGTATTGTATTAAGAAGTGGCACAAGGTTCAGGGAACTTATCAGATTTTCATCTTTGTGTAATAAGATTACATGGTACCAGTATCATGCCATGTATAAATGCTCAAGTTCAATAAAATCAAGTGGCAATGAAAAAAAAAAATACTGTTTATTTTCTCAACTTAATTTATTCAGGAGGCACTGCATCCCTTGCCTCCTCAGAGGAAACAGCCCCTACCTGTTTTTTTACCCTAACTACATTCAATCACAGGCTAATATATACACACACACACACACACACACACACACACACACACACACACACACACACACACACACACACACAACATTAATTTAAAATATGTGAATGGAATTTTTACACAGCATATAGTCTGTGACCTTCAGAACTGTGAAAACACTGGCGGTCCATCCAATCAGGAGGTAGGAAAACAGTTCAAAATGTACTAATTCTCACCAGGCAGTTCTTTTAAAGCTATGTTTATATAAAAGGAAGGCAGGCTTTCTTACGCTCACACTCTATGGGTTCATCATAAAGTTGTGCATGTGGGGACGGCCGGGCCGGACAGATGTGGGGTCACCCCAAAGCTGTGTTTATGGGACGGTTTGTGAGATTGAGCCGAGGGTCTGATAAATCGATTGCGCAGGGCTGAGGTTATTTACATTATATCTCTCACACGGCCAGAGATAAACGACTCTCTCCTATATATGAGCTTCATCACACTCAACCTACTGCTCCTCTTCTCATCGCTTAAAGTCTATGCGCACACACATGCTCAAACTCACCAGGTGCATGAAACTTCATACTATGTGAACATGTGTAACTATGATGGAGACGAAGTGGGAAAAATAGAAAGCGGAGACAGAAATGGAAGGACACAATCTTTGCATGAGAGTACTGTGGGAGGGAGTCACATGGGACATATTTTCAAATGAGCAGAGCCAGCACAATCTATAAAACTAAAGATTTCTGTGTCCACAGAGAGTGTGTCATCATCAGGATGAGAGTGCAGACCAGTGAGGATCAGACAGCTAACAACCCCCAAACAGCCAAGCAAAACTCCAGTATCAAACCTCTTCATGTCTTCCGTGGAAGAACCTTTTGGTTCAGATATATCTAGTCAATGAAATGTAGCCTAACCCTGGCAACCACCCAAAGCACTGATGCCTTTGTAGCGCCCTAGAATTTGTTCAGAATACCTTAGCAACCACATAGTAACACCCTCTTGAGTCGTGATTCATTTTTATTCCTGAGATCTACCTGTTACTTAAACCCATCCTCAGTGTTTATCAACAGGAAATATTCCTTATATATTTCATGTTTGTTTGTTTTTAGACAGTACACAAGTTGAAATAAGCCTAAAATGCGACACAAATAGCACAAACACTCATACACCTCTGTTTTCCACTCACACATACTGTACATCTGATTTTTCCCAACATTAGTGGCTGTGTTTTTGCCAGTCGGCCCATTAGCGGGATAATGAAAGGAAGAGAGCTGGCTCTGTGCTGCTCGTTTCGTAATGCTGCATCTGTGACTCATGGCTCAAACACACAGACAAAACTCACACTCCAGCATCATACTTCCAATCAGTCTGTTTGACAAGCCTGACACCACTTGTTTATGTCTACAAACAGGAATTAATATCATGCAATAAAAATATGAGGGAGAGTCTAGAGTGAAAGATTTGAATGGATGAAGCCCTTTTTTCTCCTCGTCAGAGGTCAAGGGTCAGTTTCCTGATGGAAACTTTAAAGTCCTATCTTGATGTCTACTGTTTAATGTGATGGGTTCTGCGCTCATATGTGTCCGTATGCTCCCACATTCACTCCTCACACTGTCTTATCACCAAAAATTAGTCTGAAAGCAGTGCCTGCCAAATATCTTTATGGTAATGAGCAGTTCTGGTTGGTTCTGACCCACTCCCAGGAAGCCTAGATATCAGTATGGCTCAGATGGAGCTCTCTTGGGCTTCTGCGGCGCTGAGCTCACGGCGTGGAGCTGATAACCAGGCAGAAAGGCAGACTGGAGTCCGCCGGGTGTCCGCCAAGCCGGAGAGAAGCCCTATCGCAGCAGTGATAGAGAGGACATGATGACTGCGTCTAATGCAATATGTCTCAAACTCCTACGTTATGATACTGTACAGGACTGCCTCCCTATTCTCACACACAAACACACATGGCTTTCTCTTTATTTTCTATAGATTTCCATTCACATTGCCTATCAGTTCATAAATGGAGTCCCTCCTTTAAACTGCTTCGTTCCATGCGGCGGGGGTTAATAAAGGCCTTCTAAAGCGAAGTGAAAATATCCATATTTAAAACTTTATAGACAGACCGCCATACGCAAGTTCACTTATGGCAAAAGAATAACCCCGGACGCGATGTATGACGCAGGATGTAGCATCGCAAGCTTTGATGCCTCTTGCGGATAGGGCTGGGCAACAAACTCAAGCCCCTATTCTTATATCGAAAATATTTTTTGACTTTTAGACTTCATTTTAGACTTTTAATTCATGTTTTGTTTGGCTCTATCCTTTGCGCTTCCGCGTTCGTCAATACATACGTCAAGGGTTCAAGGGTCAAGGGTTCCTCTTTCGGAAGTTAGTTATTTTAGTCTATAAAGTTTTATTTTTCTTACACAAACGCATCACTTCGCTTCATAAGGCCTTTATTAACCTCCCGGAGCCGTGAGGAGCAGTTATATGATGGCTAGATTTAGGTTTCTAAAGAAGACCATCATGTGCTGGTGTTTTAAAATAACCAAAGTTCCCTTTTTGCTCTTCACATTTTCTCTAAAAACGCCATGTCTCCTTGGTATGTTTATGAGAGTTCATGAGATATGTAAATGAACTGTTTGTGAATGAATTGTTTGTGAATGAATTGGTGTTGAATTAAATGATGGTGAATGAATTGTTCATAAATGAACTGTTTGTAAATGAATCAATAAATGAATCATTTGTAAATTGACCTTTTGATTCAAATTTTTTCAGTTACTTGAATGATGCAGCTCACAAATCAGATCTGGGCTGCGTTTTCCAAAAGCATCACATTTCTAATTAGGTTGAAGAAACCATTGGCACCAATGCTGTGTGCGATCTACTTAGGCTTACAATGATTTGGAAATGCAGTCTCTAATTGGAATATATCACACAAAATCACATAGACCACTTTCACAATACTTACTGCTTCTGTGTCATTTTTAAGCTGGAAAGCTCCAGTCCATTCACAGTAACTACATGGAAAAAAGCATCTCTGCAGAACTTTTGAGTTAAACAAGTAGAAGGGGAGCCATATGGGTCTGGAACGACATGAGGATGAGTAAATGATGACAAGAAAAATGTTTTGGTGACCTATTCCATTAGAATCTGTGGCATATAGCTCTTGCCTATGGACTGCAAAATGTGTAAATCTCTTTGGGAATGGATTGAGGGTCAGAGCAGAGACTGAACCCCCAGAACTGCCACTTCAAAATCCTTCATCACTCTGTCAGATGGGGTTGGTCTAATGCGCTCTAATGTCTTCCAAAAGGATGTTACTACAGGAAGGAACACGAGGAGAGAGAAGTGGTCCCTGGGGTGTGTGTGTGTGAACCCTAAACGTGTACATCAAAGTGGGCAATGGTTCAAGGAGATGTTGCAGTAAACGGCAAAGTCTATCAATCAATAATGTACTTCATTACACACACACACGTTTCCATTTTTTATGGGCACATAGACATATTGATTTTTATACTGTACAAACTGTATATTTTATCCCCCTACACTAAACCTACCATCACAGACAACTTTCTGCCTTTTTAGATTTTGAAAACATTTCAATAATACATTCATTTATTATGATACACAAGGTGTTTTCTTCATGGGGACCAAAAAATGTCCCCATAAGGTCAAAATTTACCGGTATTCCTATCCTTGTGGGGACATTTGGTCCCTATAACATAGGGAATACCAGGTACACACACACACACACACACACACACACACGTCTGGTTCACTATCTTTGTGGGGACTCTCCATAATGATTTTTATAGTGTACAAATTGTATATTCTCTCCCCTTACACTAACCTTACCTAAACATACAAAAAATGCTGCATTTTTACGTTTTCAAAAAAAGTTATAAGCTTATTTTTCTCAATTTGGGTCCCCACGCTGACGCAAGCCCCCATGAGTACTAGTGTGCATTCAGGTTGAAGTCCTCACCGGGATAGAAAAACATGAACACACACCTACCTATCTAAGACCTACAATACCATTCAAAAGCCTGAGGTCAAAAGAAGTCTCTTCAATTCACAAATTTGCTGCATTAATTTGATCAAAAATACAGTAAAATGTGAAGTTATTTACATTGGTGTACCATAAACTATTGTTTTACATAAAAGGTGGTTTTGTCAGATTTAGCTAACTTTGTCGCTTAGCTAAGTAAACCCACACACCATTTAGGTGTGGAGTAACTGAGGATTGAGAGTCATTAAAACACAATCACTGTCCTTTGTTTTCCACCCCTTTCGTCCTCTCCAGTATTTCATCTCCATCTGTTCTTGCCATGGAATGCAATGTCATTAACAGTGACCCTAAAAAGCTAAACTGCTAGATCCTTTTCTTCCTTCGAACATATTTGTTACTATTTTGTTTAGTTGCCGACATTTGCGTTTTATCTTTGTTTATTGTCCGTCTAGCTCAGTGTTAAGTGTGTGTCTGCTTCTCAAGAGACCAGTTGCAGGCATTCTATGATACTTCCCATGTTCACAAATGCTCTCTCTCTATGAAACTGAAGCTATGTTCATTATATAGGCCTATTTAAGCTACAGAGATGAGGTGAGCAATGACTGATGATTGAGACGTTTTATTTAACGCCAACACTTTGGGATAGTCAAGACTGAGTGATTCATGTATAATGAGTCTCTCTCTCACTCCCTCACATGCACATGCACTCAACATAGTCAGACAGACACTCGGATACATATAAACACCTTATACATTTTCCGATTCCTCCCCATGGTCCTTTCATCCTTCTCTCACTCTGTAAACATGACAGAATTTAGCTGATGAACGAAGTTGAACTCATACAGTGTGGAGTAACACTCATGCTAATGACATTCCTGTACGCATTCACACACCTAGATAGGAGTTGCTGTTGTCTTTTAAAGGAACAGTTCACACAAAAAAAGGAAATTGTCATTTACTCAGCCTCCTGTTGTTGCAGGACCCACCTAACTTTTTTTTTTTTTTGAAGAAGAACAAGATATTTTGTAGACTTTACAGACTGCTTTTATCCTTAACCTTTTTTTATGGCAAAAGCATCATAAGTTGTGCACTAAAACTCTTCAAAATCAATATGATACATCATCTGTGTGTGCAAAAGGCAGAAATTGTCATTGTTATTCTCATAATCCGCTGCTGTAGCTCAAAAATTGGATTCGGCCCAGATCCGGAATCCACATGATGTGGGCCGGATCTGGGCCGACACTATGTTGCTATCTGGGTTTGCTTCTGTGTTCGATTCAAACATGAGTACATGCTTGTCTATGCAAGTCACGCCAGGTTTGAAGTCGGTGGCTTCAATGCTGAGCTGATTGGTAACAAGATGTCCAACAACCGATGACGTGATGCTAAACTTGACAGAGTTGAACTCAAGCTCAAAGGAGATTTGAGAGCAACAACCTGCTGCTCCAAACATAAGCTTTGTACCCTTAAATGAATACACCAAAAATCATTCAAATAACTTGCCAAAACGTGAATTTTTCCCCTTAAACATCACTCTAGTTTCTCTTCAGCATAACCTCAGTATCCGCGAGGCACTCCCGCCAAATATTTTGATAACTGTCAGTGAATAACTTGCGCAGTAAATCTGCATCATGGCCAGATTTCAAACTTAGTTTATCTGATTCATCCACACATTCACTCGCAGTGCAGCCGGTCAGAGTTTTTCCAAACAAGCACAAAAATGCTTGATGTCTCCAAAATGCATCAAGTCTTCTCATCAAGATGGTGGACAGAGTTCAGGCCGAGAATCTGTGGCGGAAAGAAAACAAGTTGAGTGTTTGAGCTACACTTCTTAGGAAACCTCATACGGTCAAAGGTCAAACTATCTCTCAGAGCATGTCTATTTCTATCCCACTACGAGTTCTCTGCATCTTTTGTTCTTGTTCCTTTTTGTTGCTCATGTTTATCTTGAAATAATGAAATACTAGCTATTTTAATCTAATTGAAATGCCTCATAGATTTGTATAGATGGGTTTGGCACACAAGACCTGTTTGACACGAAAGAGAAGTGTTTGAAAGGAAATAAGGAGTGTTATACAGTTGGAGTGGATGTGGTGTGTGTGTGTGTGCATGCACGTGTATTTGTGGAAGAAAGCTTTCAATCCATCATTTTACTGACAGTTTGATGGTTCTTATCTCTTTTTCTCATGATTAAAGATAATAAACGTATATATGTGCTTCCCTTGTGTCTTTTTCCTTATACAGTCTCTCATTCATCTATCTCGTCTACACACACACACATACACACAGGTGTCTGAGAGGGATAATGCATATGTGCAGTCTTTCATCCATACACAGCTGTGCAGATAACTTTTAACCCACACACATACACATTTAGCATGATGGATCAGTTATCAGAGACATTGGCTATGAAAGTGCAATTCTCTTCATTTAAAAGAAGAAAAAGAAGCTATTTAAATATGAGAGAGAAGTTAAAAACGAGGAGATGGTGGACAGGATGAATGCTCAAGCAGGCAAAAAACCAAGCAAGAAAGACATTATGACTAGGTCTGGCTTTGATTGAGACTAAATTGGAAAATCCAACTTTTACAATCATCTTTTCCCATTCATTGCTCTCTAAACATCTTGTTCTCATTGAGAAAGAGTTTCTAAGGGAAGCAGATAACATGAATCATTTGTTTAGCCTATTTTAGTCACCTAAAACAAAACCTCTGCTAGGGAAGCTCTCTTGTAACAGAGAAGAGAGAGAAAATGGCATTATATCAAAGCCTGTAAAAAGAGAGTGCTGTTCCCCCCTCTCCTAATGACATTTACACAGGTGCATTAATCCAGCACAAAGATAAAACAAAACAGTTATTCAAACTTAGTCATTTACCCTGGTACTGTAGAACAGCCCATATACTTAAGTATACATATGCTGTAATGCAAACATTTGCATTTGTACACTTAAAGTGTGGTGCACTGCTTAAAGGAGTCCTATAATGCCCCTTTTTACAAGATGTAAAATGAGTCTCTGATTTCCCCAGAGTTTTCCCCTACAGATTATTTTTATAGTATGTTAAAATTGTCACTTTTTGAGGGTGTGCAAAAATGTGCCGTTTTTGTGTGCGTCCCTTTAAAGGAACATGCAGACTTTTTGGGACTTGAGCTTATTCACCGTATCCCCCAGCGTTAGATAAGTCCATACATACCCTTCTCATCTCCGTGCGTGCCATAACTCTGTCTAACGCACCCACCGCTAGCCTAGCTTAGCACAAAGACTGGGGGTAAAAAAAGAACTATTCTCTCATTCCTGCGTAATAATCAAGGAACTTTGTGCTGTACCATGGGTGCAGAGGCACAATGATATTATGTAGTGCTTGAAAATAGCCATATCGGTCTAGAAAATCGTAACTTTTTATTTTCCGTCGGTCTTAGTACACAATGTAACTATACACATAACAACATGTAAATAGTTAAATGTTGGTGTTATTTTGTCACTTATTGAGCAGTAGGCTAGCTGGAGCCGTTTACCTCCAGTCTTTGTGCTAAGCTAGGCTAGCGGGGGGTGCGTCAGACAGAGGGTGCGTTCCATTCGACAGGGTCCCTACGCACTGTTCACTGCTCCATACTCCCTGAGAACGGTATATCAATTGAAGTGGACTTCGCTGACAATAATCACTCATTTGGAACGGGCTGCAACGTCATCAAAGAAAGGCAAAGACGGGGTCGCGCAGATTATGATATAACATAAATTAATATTGTAATTTACTTTACTTTCAAATTTAAAACCATCACCCTAAAAAATGCTGGGTAAAAATAACCCAAGTTGAGTTGAAAATGGACTAACCCAGCAATTGCATTTACATTTGGCAGACGCTTTTATCCAAAACAACTTACAGTACCCGTATTACAGGGACAATCCCCCTGGAGCAATGTGGAGTAAAGTGCCTTGCTCAAGGACACACTGGTGGCGAATGCTGGGATTGAACCAGCAACCTTCTGCATATCAGTTCAGTGGTTGAACCCACTAGACCACCATCTCCTCCAATTGGGATGTTTTAACCCAGTGATTGGGTTGTTTTCAGGAAACATTTAACCCAACCGCTGGGTTGAAATAACCCAATCGCTGGGTTAAAACAACCCAATTGCTGGGTTAGTCCATTTTCAGCCCAACGTGTGTTATTTTTAACCCAGCATTTTTTAGAGTGATATAATAAGTATATATATTTACAAAACATACAGTATGTATCTAAAAAATACAATCAAAACATTAGTTTTATTAGTTTACATATAAGTTGTATTGACTATAAACACATTTGAATATGAAAATATGAAAATACATTTTGATTTGGTTAATCAATGGTCTTTGTAGTGGTCTCATCTCGTGCACTTTCTTTCCCAAGCGCAGCTACATATAGTAAACATTCCTGAGGTAAATAAAGTAAAATATATAAAAAAATTACAGTCCTCAGCTGCTTCTCAACACTTTTAATTTGTTTACATATTCATAAAATATAATATGCGAATTGCCATAACCGTTCATAGATACTCTAGTTTGTATAATAACTATGAATATTCAAATAAACTCTTCCATCGCAGAGCTGTTTAAAAACTCTTTCAACGGCTCTGCTCCATCGTTAGTTCAGACAGGTGATGCAACGCCGACACGCAATGACAGTTGGGTGTTTTTCACTCTCCACTTCCTGTGAACTGCACACACAAGTGATGTATCGATGTTCCCTTCTTCCCTACGCTGTTCGCAGTACCCTTCGAACTGAACATGTTCGCTCCCTTTGGATTGGAATCTCACTTGAGATGGCGGAATAGCCTCTGAAGTCCACTTCGCAGTCCACTTACGGTCGAATGGAACACACCCAGAGTTATGGCACGCACGGAGATGAGAATGGTATGTATGGACTTATCTAAAGCCGGGTGCACACTGTGCGATTTTGGATACGATTTGGCCGTCTGAGACAAATTTTGAAATCCTAAAAGATTTCTCTGATCCTAGGCTTAAATCTGAAGTCTTTGATCCTTAGTTTGACATGTGCACCGACAACCGATTTATGACCGTTGCGATCAAATTTCACCTCGGACAAAATTCTGGCAGTGTCAGAATATTTGAGGCGCAATACTGCAGAGTGACTTCTCCTAGGACGACTGTCAAATCAAGAACCAATAGGAGCGCAGAACCTGATGACGCATTTCGTGCGACAACATCAAATCACAACAGGGAACATGTCGAAAAGAGTCAGGTGAATGAAAAATGCTACCGCTTGTTTTTGTTGTTTGCTGAACGCTACCATTGTGTCTATGAATGCGGCTCACCGTTACCGAATGTGTCACGGATTGATGACGTAAAACTCAGTCCGTACAAGTCTCTTGCTTGCGTCTGTTTTTCGCGTCTGACTGTCGTACAGTCTGACATAATGACAACTGAGATCCTACAGTGTGACATGTATTACATCGGGGATCATGTTCGTACAGTCTGACAAGCAACATTCGCAGAGGATTTAGAAAAATCGCACAGTGTGCAGGACCCTTAACTCTGGGGGATACGGTGACTAAGCTAATGTCCCAAAAAGTCGGCGTGTTCCTTTAAATGCAAATGAGCTGCTGCTCCCGGCCCCCTTTCAAGAAGAGGGTGGGGCTTCAAGAGCTTGTGTTAGCCGCTCTGGCAGACACGCAATGAAAATGTCAGAAATTGTTCAGCCATTTATGTTCAAACCGGAGTTGGACAATGATGGAGAGACTCAGGAAGAAGTAACAACATGTAGAATGCAAAAGGACATTTCTGAATAGTTTGTTGATGAATGTATGTAGCTGATGTGGAGTTAACTAGTTAACTAATCATTGATTATCATTCTGTCATGATAATCTACACTCACCTAAAGGATTATTAGGAACACCTGTTCAATTTCTCATTTATGTATCTAATCAACCAATCACATGGCAGTTGCTTCAATGCATTTAGGGGTGTGGTCCTGGTCAAGCTAATCTCCTGAACTCCAAACTGAATGTCAGAATGGGAAAGAAAGGGGATTTAAGCAATTTTGAGCGTGGCATGGTTGTTGGTGCCAGACGGGCAGGTCTGAGTATTTCACAATCTGCTCAGTTACTGGGATTTTCACGCACATTTCTAGGGTTTACAAAGAATGGTGTGAAAAGGGAAAAACATCCAGTATGCGCCAGTCCTGTGGGCGAAAATGCCTTGTTGATGCTAGAGGTCAGAGGAGAATGGGCCGACTGATTCAAGCTGATAGAAGAGTTATACCATGGTCAAAGAGCAACTTTGACTGAAATAACCACTCGTTACAACCGAGGTATGCCGCAAAGCATTTGTGAAGCCACAACACAAACAACCTTGAGGCGGATGGGCTACAACAGCAGAAGACCCCACCGGGTACCACTAATCTCCACTACAAATAGGAAAAAGAGGCTACAATTTGTGCCTCTTAGTGCCGATTGGGTATCGTTTAAATTCCACGGCCTACCTGAGCATTGTTTCTGACCATGTCCATCCCTTTATGACCACCATGTACCCATCCTCTGATGGCTACTTCCAGCAGGATAATGCACCATGTCACAAAGCTTGAATCATTTCAAATTGGTTTCTTGAACATGAACAAATCCAAACCTTTGCATTGCACTACATATGGGCTGTACAGTAGTGTAAATGACACACATCAATATATGTGGGTGGCAGTGGCTCAGTGGTTTATGTAGGTTCTCTACAAACCGGAAGGTTGGTGGTTTGATCCCCGGTTCCACCTGATCAAGTGTCTAGGTGTCCATGAGAAAAACACCTAACCCCAGCTGCTCCTGATGAGCTGGATGGCGCCTTGCATGGCAGACATCGCCGTTGGTGTGTGAATGTGAGGCAATGTGTAAAGTGCTTTGGATGGCCATTGGTCTGTTAAAAGTGCTATATAAATGCTGTCCATTTATATGTATATTTTGCCTTGCCGTTTCAGAGATACTGACATTGCATCAATTGAATTATATAAATAATTTAAAACATTATTTGAAACTATTAAAAGTATTTAATTATATTAATAATTTATTAAAAGTATTTAGTTAATATACGAATATACATCATAAATATATTCAATGCTAATAATTGAAAGTAAATTTAAGTAAATAAAATGTTTATATATATATATATATATATATATATATATATATATATATATATATATATATATATATATATATATATATATATATATATATATATATATATATATATATATTTATATATATATACAAATACACAGAGAGGGAGAGTGAGAGCTGAGGGTTGCTGAACTCATCCAGTCACCCACGCATTGTAACAGGATATGAAACTCAAGAGGAGAAATATAACTCTCATGTGAATGAGTCTGATGATTAATCTCTGCTGGGGTCAGTCACGTATTTGACAGATTTTTATTGGTTATGGTTTTGAGTTTTAATAACATCCTCAGATCTAGGAGGTGAATTGTTGGGTCATCTGACCATTACGTTCGTTAGGCTCAGGATCGTTACGGTTTCTAATGAGGGCTGCCATGACAATGATGAAGGATTCTTTTCTAAGAATTCTTTTCCTAAAACAGTCCAGCCTTTGGCTGACTTCCACAGACCATTAAAACACACACACACACATACAAAACACATAAACAAACACACAGAGAAAGGTCATAAACTGGAACAGAGACCAAAAATAATATTTCAGAAATTAACCAAGTATCGCAGCATTCATTATGCATTGAATGCTAGATTGTATTGATGGAGATAAAACTCCAATACACAACCCCCTAAAACACAACACAGTCTCATTACATGTGCACTTTACGACAGCAGACAGTGACGTATGTCTCTGAGGTCAAACAGTCATTAACCTTCTTATCGTACTGTCTTACCTCCTCACTGGGGGAAATCAGACCTCAGATATTTTGGTACTTTCAGTACAAAGAATACAACATCTTGTACAATCATTGCCAGAGAACACTTACACTTCATATGCGTGGTGATTGTCACTTACTAGCAACTTGTATTATGTCATGACATACAAACCATCTAACCATTCATCTTTACTAGTGACTAAACAGAGGTTGCATACTGGGCACGTACACACTGCTGCTAAATACAGTCATCACTCTTCTTCCGAGAGCTTAATCGCAATCTGTACACACAAACATTTTTCACACTACATTTAACCCAGGGTGAACATTTAAATAAAGACCAGGGTTAGCACAGGGTAAACACCACTTTTAACCCTGGGTTCCAAACAGGGTTAACAGTGTGAAACAAGGAGGTGCCACAATGTTACATCGAGTTACTTAGCAAAAAACAAGCAAAACAATCATGACCTGCTTTGTACAGTCAGTCACAGACATTTTCACATTTCCACGTGCTGTACTTGTCCTATCAAAGTTATGGACATTCACTATTGTACAAAAGTTTGGGGTCGGTAAGATTTTATTATTTCTTTTTAAAAAGTATCTTATGCTCACCAAGGCGCCATTTATTTTAACCAAAAATACAGCAGTAATTTTGAGAAATATTATTTTAAATAATACAATTTTAAATAATGTACATTTTATAATATATTTTAAAATGTAATTTATTCATGTGATCAAAGCTGAATTTTCAGCATCATTGCTCCAGTCCTTCAGAAATCATTATAATATGCTGATCTGCTGCTAACAAAACATTTCTTATAATTATCAGTGTTAAAAACAGTTGTGCTGTTTAATATTTTCATGGAAACATTTATGTGATACATTTATTTTTAGGGTTCTTTGATGAATAGAACAGAAACATTTTTTGTAACTTTTTTTTACTGTCATTTTTGATTAATTTAATGCGTCCTTGTTGAATAAAAGTAATTTCTTTTAATAAAAAAGGAACATAGCTTGTTTACACATGTACATTGTGAATGTACATGATTAAAACCTGATTACTCGTGATTAACGACTAACTAGAGATTGACAGATATCGCCCTTCTATGACTGATACAAATTACTTTGAGTGTTCAATAACCATTATTTATCATATTAAAACATAAACCGTTATTCAGCTAATTACAACACATTTTATTGTTATTTATGCCATTATAGTTATGCATGTTTTGTGATCTAAATATTATTAAGCTACACATTTAAAATACTATATAGTGAATAGCTATCTGTTAACAATTGTGATCAAACCTCTTTTGGCCAGTGACAGGTCGCTTGAGGTATATGGTGATAAAAAACATATTACAGAAACAGCCAAAACGTTGCTATGCTAACTGTCATGAGTTTGGGGAAATCCACACACACACACAGAACATTAACTAATGCAGTTGTCACTCGCAAAACTCTGCAGTGCATACGTGGCACAAACTAATGTTTAGTTCCATTGTGCGCAAGATGTAGTTTACAAAAAGTGTCCAGCTCTGTTATTTTTTTGAGCAGTTGAACTCAGAGGAGAAGTCCTCACATAAAACACTCCAGCCTGAGTGACAGCAGAGGTCAGGGAGAGCTGTGACATCACTCACAGTTTTAGGGGCCAGACTGACGTCATGGCCTTTCCCCCTCGCTTTTTTATCAGTTTATTTATCTCAAGGAGAGGATGAGAGAAAGATAGAGAGGCAGAGAGAAGAAGAGAGAGGTGTTTGTGATGAGAGAGGCTAGTCTTTATAAACACATCTTCTCTGCCTTTCTTGCTCAGTCCAAACACATCCACAGCACCACACCCAAGCACTTCATCTCCATGGAAACCAGCTGACCTCTTCCCCTCCATCCCCACCTGTGCCAGGCCTGAGCTTTCTGTTAATGGGAATTTATAAGAAATGCACAGAGAAGCAGTGGCAGTGGCAAATATTTGCAGTGGTAGGTGAGGCGTCATTAAAAACATGCATGTTGGTTGGAAATACTCAATAATATTCAGTGTTAAAACACTTCTATCCAAGCATAATATGGCCAGACAACTATATGTATGCAATTTACAGGTAGATATTCCGAAAAGTGTAAACACTGTGGTTCTATAAATACATTGCTCTGTTTGTTTTTAACATCCCAACCAGACAAAAAACAGCAATACTAAAAAACAAACAAAAAAACAACAGCAACACTGACTCAACCAATGGGGTGAGTTTGGGGTGGTACCATCTGTTTGGTCAAACAATGGCAGAAACCTGTTTGAAAACCAACTCATTATTTTGCCAATTGGCACATTTTTAATTGGAACAAACTCATTGTATGTATTTATTTTATTTAAAAACAAATTGTAAGCATGTTAGTATTTTGGGATTAAATTAAGAAGCTGAATCTTATACAAATGACTGAACTACATTTAAGCGAACACAGCGCTTATTGGCTGAACTTAGAAGCGTTATGTGTTGATGTATGTGTGATTTAGCTGGTAAGAACAGATGATGTAAACACATGGAAGTTCCCAGATCGGTGTTTACGGCTGAGACGGAGTCTGTTCTCACACGCGCACACACACACTCACGCACGCGCACGCACACACACACACACACACACACACACACACACACACACACAGACCCTATGTCTGGTCTCTTTTTATGGCTTAGTGCTGAAACACCAGACACTCTAGTGTGCATAAATCTACTGACTTTAAATCACTTGTAGAAAATAAACCAGTGCATAGAGCAGGTGTGTGTGTGTGTGTGTCTTTCTCTGTGACTGTGGTTGGTTGTGTCTCTTTCTTTTTTATCTCACTTTGTCCTGCACTGTCTTCCTGCTCAGATGGTTCTCTTTTCTGCATTGCCAGATGTGATAAAGATGCAGAGATCTGAGAAGTCTCGCTCTCTAGTTTACGGCACAGTTGTTCACAAAGTTTTTCCATAAATTGCTTCTTTATTTACAAGCTATCAGGAAACATCACATTTTGGCAGACTTATACTGTATATATTTGCACAACATTGAAATGATCAAACAGTTAAATTTTTTTACATTAAATTAAAGAAAAAAATAAAAGAAACATTGGTTGTTGTAATGCTAAGGTTTATCACAAATTTCCTTTTACATATTTGCCTGTAAAAAAATATATATATTTTAGGCCTATACAAATACATTTCAAAGGATTTCTAATTCAGTTTGGGCAAAAACATGGCCTGGAATAAAATAAAGTAAAGTAAAGTCATGTAAAATAAAATAAAATTAAAGTAAAAAAATAAATAAATAAATAAAAAAGTTAAATGCTGAGGTTTATCACAAATGTACTTTTACATGTTTGCCTGTCAAAATAATAATTAATTTTACATTTGCTTAGAAAAAATAAATTCTAATTCATTTTGGGGAAAAATGGCCTAAAATAATTAAATTAAACACTTCCCAAAAGTACAGTCACTACACAATAAATATCTGATTAGTATCATGTTAACTTGTTACTGGATGACCTGCACCCACTTGATCTAAATATGTGAAACTGCTCTACACCTATTCATGTTATGGTGGCCTAAAGGCTGATCTATAGTATACTTCTTTGTCGGATCTGCGCCATAGCCTCTACGCCGTGGGCTACGAGTCAATTTTTATTTATACTATTTATACCATAAGCCATAAAAAAATAGAGACGACGTGACTTCATTCTCTTCCGCTGAAGAAAAGTGAAGCCTCCGGAGGTCCGAATATGGCGCTGACATCTTACGCAGATTTGGAACCGAGTCTGCGCAGTAGTGATCTCTGGGCCGGAGTCTGCGCAGTAGAGAGCAGGAAGTAGTCAATCACAGCGCATGCGAATCGCGTAGAATTGATGCGTTGTTACATTTTTGGAGAGGTGCACGTCAGGGTATGCCGTAGGCTACGCGTGCAACACACAGCCGACGATGTAGCTACGCCGTAAACTCGATGGAGAAGTATGAATTGGGCTTAAGGAAGACCCGATTACTGGAAGTGGGTTTTGTGCACATTACTTCATTTATTTACCTGAAATCCCTTGAGATAAAGCTGTAAAAACAAGGCCAAAAGCATTTTCATCTGTAAAGAAGAGAATATCTGAGATGGCTGCTCAGCAATCCCAGTGTTTGGTTCCTGCGATTTCTGCCCAATGTAAACATGGAGTGGAGGTCATGCTCCACCCCTCCTTGTTTACAAATCACCCTCATTACCTCAGCAACACGTCCAACCACACAAACAATGTTAAATATGACATGGCATTTCAGCGTCTCTGTCTTCAAACTAGACAAAGAGTCGCCCAGATGCATTTGATTTAACTTTTACAAGGGTTCTAAAGAGCTCCAGAACTCACATCCTCCTGCAAGCGTACGCCGTCCAATGCCCCTCATCTAACCCCAAACACTTTCCAACGAAACCGACCCTTTCTTAACCTCCGACCCGAGTTCTTCTGAGCGATCTTGAACGCCCTCTTTACTAGCACAATATGCAAATGGAGCATCATGCTGGTTAAAAGCCATTGAGCCTTGTTTATGCTGTTTGGCAGAGGAGATAACAGTGATAGCACTTCCTTTTTCTGACCTCCAGAGCAGTAAACAAGAATGATGGTTCTGGAATCGACTGCAGTAAAAGCCACGGTTATTATTTTTTTTCCATCCAAAAGATGAGCGGATAGGAGAACAGAAGATCCGAGAGGATCTTGGTGGTCGGGGCCGGGCAGGGCTCACAGAGGAGCAAGGGAGTGATGGAGAATGTGTTTACTCTGCCTGTTCTGTCTGTTTATGTATCTTCTATCTTAATGAACAGTGCATTATTTCTCTCAGGAAGAGAATTTCAGTGATGCTAAGGTCTATTTTATAGTCTATAAACACACTTAAGTCTCTGAAGTTGCAGTGCGGCAGGGGGCGCGGCGGACATCGCTTGTGGTCTGACACTGCTGTAACCTGCTTTAAATCTCAGGCTTTATAGTAAACAGCTCTGGACATCTCTACAGGGCTTTCCACACACAATTTATTTTATTTACTTCAGTATATTTCTGCCAGAGAGGCCCTTGAGATTTCACAAAGCCTATCTGGTAACCAAGGAGGAACCAAACAACAGCACTGAATCACTCTAAAGCTATTGTGGTGTTTTGCTTGGGAAAAATCCAGTTTGGAATTAGAGTCAAGGGTCTTAGAGTTCAAGCGAGCCCAAATTAGTAAATTCAGAATGTCTCTGTAAACACGTTGGAATGAAAAAAAATAGGGACAGATGAAAGTAAACGCATTTCTGAGAGTATCATATCATATAAATTAGGACTATTTATCTGAGGTTGGTTCAGCATGTAATCTAGGTTTCATTGAAAGCACTGACAGCTGAAAACCCTCAGTTATATCCTTTTCTCCTAGTCATGCCAGAGTGGCTACTTCAATTCTGCGGTCACCTTTCCAGAAACCGCGAAAAACGCTAACAATGCATTCTGTCCAGATGTGTCCACTTCGGACAAAAGCTGTTGACCCCCTTAAACCTGGACCTGAGACAGGACAAAATAAACACAGCCGTGGAAAGCTGGGAATAATATCTCAGAAAAAAAGGGTGTCGGACACAATGCAATGCTCACGGACAGATGTCCAATGTACAATTGTCCCTAAGAAGACAGTAAGAGTGTTTATGTATCAAGTAATTATTTTGGATTAATTGGTTCAACATGTTCAAAGGAATTCACATATGTTGGGGTGCAAACTCCTGCTTCTTTCATTTTGCATTAATTTCATTTTCTCTCATTCATGTTTCTCCATGTCTATCACACTTAATATTCAACAATGTCAGATTCAAAAAAAGAGTCAAACCATATGTCATCCATATATTAAATGCAGCAGACATCTTCATTTTAATTTAAAAACAGCGCGATGGAGTTGACAAAGATTGTGACAAAGAAAATAAATTATTATTATAAATTATAATTATTTTAAACTATAAAAGTCATCTGTTTCTTTGTGGTGGTGTTGAACTCGTAGCAGGTGAAATGGAAAGAGGACCTTTAGAATGAAGGCTGGCTTTGATATTGCCTGATTAAAGAAAAAAGTATATCTGGACAAAACTTGCTGACAAAACATAAAAGCTTATTAGAACTTTTATTAAAAATCTCTTTGTTTTGTCATTTTAGTGTTTTAAAGATAGGATACATATTTAGTTTGTTTATTTTAATCTAATTTCTAATGTATTAAATTTGAATCTATCAAATGTATTAAATGTGAAATAATTGAGTTCTGGAGGAAATGTTGCCATTTAAAAAAATTACAGCGGATAAAGTGTGACATTTTTTCCCATATCTCACGATTAAAGAGATAGTTCACCCAAAATAACAAAAATCTGTCATCATTTACTCACCCTCAAGCTATTTCAAACCTGTATGAATTTATTTAATCTGGTGAAGATATTTTGTAGAATATAACCAAACAGTTGATATATAATACCCCATATAAAATGGTGTTTTAAAATTGATGGACCCCAATAAAAAATACTATGGATGTCAATGGGGCCCATCAACTGTTTAGTTAACTTTACTGACATTCTCTTCAAAATATCTTTGTTTGTGTTCAGCAGGAGAAAGAAATTCATGACAGCGTTTTCATTTTTGGGTGAACTATCCCTTTAAGAGAGGGCTATTTGTAACACTTTGACTTAATTTATTAAAGTTTTTAAATATTTAAACTCTACTATTGGCACAAATGAATGTTCATGTTTATAACTAGCCTGTGAGTTATGAAGGAAAATGTATGTTTGTTGTTACGCTTTTAAAACGATGTCGCTGTTCACCTCCCATCCGTTTGGAGGCGCTGTAGTGTGTTTGAATGGCCAGTTTCTCATCTCGCGCAGGAACTGGCATCCTTGACAACAATCGCCGGTTGACTGTTGTTTGTGTGTTGACGCTTTTGTTTACTTTTCATGCTCTCCCAACGTATTATTTTACTCATATAGGTTTTTAAACATTCAATATAATCGTTTTAAAAACATTTTACCACATTATTGCACAACATTCTCTCGGACGTACCATTTTAGCGCCCCACATCCCTCAAGTAAGTGAAAGTTTTATTAGCTTAATGTGTTTGCTATTCATTTAGTAATCAACAAACTCTCTGTTGTTAAGCCTAATTTATGATCACTTTTGTGTGTATTTTGACCTATAACGTAGTTCTAACAGCGCTCTCTGTTATTTACTTTTGAGCTGAAAAAGCTAGCATGCATGTTTAATGTTATCTCCTACTCATAAATGGCATGTGTTGCTTTGAATAACTTAAATGTGTTTATTGAATGAATAAATGGTGCTAAGAACAAATATGACCATGAAATGCAGCTGAATTTGTTAGGAGTTGGTGCAGAAATATACTATGGTAGCATGACGTCCTGCAAGCGTATTATTTTGTCGTTTTCTCTGTTCAAACTCGGTGGGAATCTTAATTTTACGTTAAAAAGAAAGTGGAGGATAAACTAATAGCTGGTTTGGCATTGTTCAAGTGGGACTCTCAGAGGCTAAATTCGCATGGTTCTTTTTTTTTTTTCACTTTAGTGCATATATTAGATGTTTTTTTTTGTTTTTTTTAATCCAAAGTGATTCAGAATGTGTTTATTACAGGGATCATTCCCCATGGAAAAGCTGTGGTTAAGTTCCTTTGTTTTGGGGACAATGATTTTAGTTAATGAATCGCCACCTATTGTGGGTTTTAAACCTAGAAACCTTTGGTTACCGCCATCTAAGACGTGCAACATCATACTTTAGCTTCAGCAAAATGAATAAATCTACATACATGTAAAACCACCCAATACTTAAAAACTATGTTTATGTGTTTTGCAGGTTGTGTATTGTAACGTGACATGCATCTGTAAAGGGGTTGTCAAGCCTAAAACATCTACAGCGGCTCCATGGAACCCAGTAACGATGTGGCACTTGATATCATCATTACCAATGTAGTATCTGTCTTCAGAACCAGGTGCCATCTAAACCTGCGTACCATCGGCCTAGAGGGGACTAATGTCATCTACAAGCCTGAAGTAGGAGTAAGTCTATAGACAGTCAGATGTTTCAGATTACATTGTAAACCCAAATCAGTTGCCTCAATTCTTTTAAGTTCAGAAATGAAAAGTTTAAGTAAGCAGAACTTGCTGATTTTTTTGTTCTCGTACATTTTAATTGCTCTGAACTTGAAGTATTTGAGTAAGCTAATTCATACATTTAACTTAAAAATATAATGTAATCTCACATTTTTAATAGTGGAAACTTGACTAGATTTAACAAGATAATTCCGTAAATACCACCTTGCTAATTGGTAACACAATGCTTTGATATCATAGCATAGCACTTGCTGAATGAGGACAGCAATATATAATACATTTAACTGTTCTCAAACCAAGCTCATGCTCCACTCGTCACCATGATGATAACCCCTCCCCAAAACACAAGATAACAGTATAAACTAGTATAACAAAACATTAAACACTACTAAATCTCCCACTTAACGTTAATCTTGCACAAAAAACCTTAATATAACACTTAATTTTGGCATTTACTCTCCTTTTGATTACTTAAAATTTGTCAGTTTTGAGAACTCAAAAGAAAAATAAAGTTCTACATACTATAAGTTAATTTGATTGAACTAATTTGTTTAATTTGAGTTGGCTCTACTCAAACCAATTAATTATTTTGAGCATTAGGGTTTACAGTGTAGTATGGAACTATTAGTAACCGCATTAACAGGGACTGGTACTAATATTTTTCATCAAATAGTCAGTTACCTTCTTACCAACATTTGAGACGTGTCTAAATGCATGACTTGTGTGTTTATGTTCCCATAAATGAAATACAAAATGTTTGTTTGATAGTTTTTTCTAGGGCTGTAATCAACCAAAGAAAATTTTGGTCGACTGAAGTTCTGAAATTTTCGACTAAAAAGGACGTTAGGATAAAAAACGTTAAATTAATTAGCTGCGCACTGTGCGCAGTACTTGGTAGCCTTGTTGTCTGCCTAAATGAATTATAAATAAACATAAAAAACTAGTAGGTTATTTGCAGTATATTAAATCGTTTTTTACCTTATTATTTTGCACTGAAATGAATCTGACACACGAGTCTGTCGGCTCTGACAGGGTTGCATCACGTGCACCTGCGCAATATCATAGTACTATATTTTCGGAAATCATAGGCTATGTTGTCAACTAGTGATATCATCACAATAACTTTTGAGGAATATGCAACATAATTTAGACAATTGTTTTTGTCATATGTATTATAATAACTGACACACACTATCTTTTCAGCCGCTCTGTGAACAGAGGAGCTCAGCTCAGCTTCGCGGCTGAGACACGAATAGACTATTAACTTAAAGCTTTTACTCCTAAACACAAAAGGCATGTCCACTTTAATTAAAAAAAAGAATATTTATTAAACAAGCCAGATCAAGAGCAGAAAAAACACTCACAATTAAATAAACTAGAGTTGTTCCGATTCCGATACTAGTATCAGAAATATCACCGATACCACAAAAAAATTCTGGCATCGGTATCGGCGAGTACTTGAACCCATGTACCGATCCGGTACCATTTTTTTAAACAAGACCTAGTTATGACCGCGAACTTTGCCTAACCACTGTGTGGTTCTTCTTCGGTGCTCCGAATGCATTGCAAACACAGGAAGTTGTGCTGTTTTGCCACAAGAACCCACTGTTTAGAGCAGCGAAGAAGAAATGAAAACGCGTTAGCAGTAGGCTATGTCTGCTGTTTACTGGCTGTTTAGCAGTATTTCGTCTCTGTGTGGATGGCGGCCGCCCGCGCGCGCACACACACGCGCGTGTGACACTTGCTCGCTGTCTTTGTAATCTCTGCCGTGTGTCACTATCAAGCGTCAACCTCCCCCAGTTTCTCTACGTCTATATTCACAGTCTATGGTCACTATATGAGGACACGAATGCATAAACTGTCACTTCATGAGAATTTACCGTTTCATTTGGGAAAACTGTCATATAAGGAACACAGACACTGAAATATCTTCATGGCAACCCGTCAAAATAAAAGTTTGGTTTAAAACATTTTAAATTGACAGAATATATTAGGCTACTGTTGTACAGTAGATTTAGCTACGTCTCTATGTAATAATAATACGATACGTCTCTACTAATAATAATAATGCCTAGATGGTTGCTATAATATTCCTAAATTTATTTGTTGCACTGTTTTTTATACAGTTCTATTGTACAACTAAAATACATTTTTCAGCTTGCAGTGTTAGATTTGTGGCTGCATTTGAAGTTCTTTTTCGCTTAAGGAAAATAAATAATATTACTGTCAAATGCATGTCAGATAATAAAAATACTGTAATAAATACAGTAGTTCATCATGTATTTGTTCATGTTTTATTAAGGGATAAGTCTGAAGCACACCATAAAAAAATTCTAGCAATTCATACAGGGCTTGTAGTGTATACAGCTGTATATACAGATACACACCCAGGTATCGGACCAGTACTCGGTATCGGCCGATACCCTGAGCCCAGGTATCGGAATCGGTATTGGGAATGGAAAAAGGGTATCGAACATCTCTAAAATAAACACAGCAAACTAGCCTACTTCCATCTGTCTCTCTTCTCCAGTGGGTTGGGCTAATCCAAAAGAAGTGAAAACAAGGGGGTTTTCTGAAGACAGACTGTTACCTGTGAAACAGGGGTGCTCTGAAAACACCCCCATTAGCAATTAGTGCTTTTCACCTGATAAAATGAACGTGGCAAAACTGACAGTACAGATCCACTTTTGCGGCATGACGGAAGCGTGGTGTTATGGCGCTTCCCCTCATGTGTATGTTGATGGGCGTTCCTCAAGTTTACCGCTATGGGCGTGCGTTTGAGCCAGCGGGGAATGAAAAACAAAGGACCAGCGAGAGACCTCCCTCAGTCACCATGTGCTCTACTTCTATTGGACAGTTGATTAATTTGTATAAAGTAGGGCTGTCAAAATTGCTCAAAAATGACGTTCGAATATTCCCTCTAAAAAAAACACGAATATTCAAACTATTCGAACATCTGGTTGCGCATTTTGTCAATGACGCGCATTACGTCAATAACAGGACAAATTAATACAAAGAGACATAACTACTTGTATAGGTAGTCTATTTAAGTTTAAACATATTTGACAACGTATTACCTACACAAAAACAAGTAAATCAACTAATGGCCAAGACAGCAGACCTCACACTCTCTCGCCCTCACCCTCACGCTCTCTGCGCATAATGGTTTAAATGAACAAACACATTTTGAGAGCTGATCAAGAGTTTTGTGCAAGCAATTTAAGGTCGCGACTCTTGTCCCAAATATAGCAGGCTTCATTCAGTGATTGAAACAAATATTAATTGAAGTTTTACAGCATATTGAACACTCCAAGCGAGCTGTGCTGTGGTAAACATGGAACTTTTCCTTGACGTGAAACGGTAAATAATCAAACCAGTGGAAGCAGTGCATTTATCCTTTATTCATGCAATATCTCTTCAGTCAGTACAGTAGCCTACACTTTAGTAATGTTAGGGTTATGGTACCTCGGCTCCACTGCTCGACAGAACTCCCTGAAGCCTGCCCCACCCACGACACTGATCGCTCTCATGTCCTTACAAATGAACGAAATTAATTTCTCCGTTACGGCCTCTTGTCGTGTTGCAGACAAAGAGCTTGTGGCGGGCGATGCAAAGTAAGGGTGGTCCAGTTTGCACATACAAATTAGTTGCTTATATTTACAAAATGAGCCTACAAAAGCATAAACAAGCTCGTTTAATAAAGAAAAGTTCACGAAACAAAGTGAAAACTCACGAAAGTGTTTAGTGAAATTAGGAAACATTTAAGAGATCATAAATTTAGTTGTACAAGTTAACGTTACATTTCTACATACATTTTGTTCTCATGTCACAAGTAATATCAAGGTTTATTTTGATCTGTTTTACATGATTCTTTTGTAGTGTGGTTTTCGGTGAAGTGTACTAAAATAAATATCGTCACCTGTGTACATTAGCCCACTTCTTCTCTACGCTTTTTCCTGATGGTTTATAGAACAATTACTCCGAGTCGCCCTCTGTCGCTTCAAAGAATAGCACAATGGTCAAGTATAAACTAAACGCCTCGTCCGTTTGGGGAGGAGCGCGCACAGTCAGCGGGGGCTCGCGCCATAGACAGTAAAGGCTCGCGCTGCGGAGCCAGGCGAAAGTATAAAACAAGGCTTCAGGCCGCTAGCGCGCCCACTCGCAAAGCAGACAGCCACGCCTCTACTATCGCGGGCATTTTTTTTTCCACTTTTTTTTTAAATTCGAATATTCATTTTCCCCTTCGAAATTCGTTTTTTAAAAACTATTCAAATATATATTCGAATTTAGAATATTCGTTGACAGCCCTAGTATAAAGATGGGCTTGCTTTACGGGTGCGTTAAAGTTGCTTGACGTCACCGATAGGAAAAAGTGGAGTGCGGCGTGCATGGACAAGTGGATCTGCACCCTGATGAAATGAACGCGGCGCGACAAAACTGATTAAATGAACGCAGCAAAAAATCGACCAATCAGAATTTTGGTCGAGCCAGAACGTATCGACTAATAATCGACTGATCGACTAGGAGATTACAGCCCTACTTTTTCCTTACAATAGGTAATAGTTCAATTGAGCTTGATATCATTAATTATAAAACGGTTAAAGTTACAATCTATTTGTGTAAAAGTGAATGAGATTATTTCCTTCCTGCCATGCTGTAAAAAGAGTCCAACTTTGTTTTTCAACTTGTTTTTGACTTTCATGTCTGTTCTGTTACATAATAGTTTTAACAAGTCTAGTTTTGCATAACTACAAAAACATGCAAAGTTGTAATGGGACACTAGCATGAACACAATTCATGGAACGTGTCATCAGCGTTGTTTTCACCCTTTGCCTGAGATCGTCAGTATCAGCAGAATTAATCAGGATATGGCCAATCATTAACGCATGTTGTTGCTTATGTTCTGTGTATGTTTTTCCAGAAAGTCCTGATGAAGCTGCGAAAACCACGTATCACTGCCTCTATATGGTCATCAGGGAAAATAATTTGCACTGGAGCAACAAGGTCTCACTCCTTTTCAGTTCTCAGAATTGCTAGAAAAGTTGTTTGTGCTGCTTCTAAAATTGTTGTTGTCTCCTAAGACAGGGGTTTTCAAACTGGGGTTCGGGGACACCCAGGGGTCCTCCAGAAGGTTCTAAGGGGTCCCCAGAAAATTTCAGAGAATAAAAAGACAAAGCAAAAATGGAGTCTACCGAATATCCTAACGGTTTCATTTCTAAATGTTTCTAACCTTTCTTGCTGTATACATTCCAGAATTGTATATGTTTGCTTTGTATCTTCCTAGTGAGTTTTTCTCACTATAGTCCTTTATCTCGCTCACTGGGGTTGTAAGTCAGTTTTCTTAACACAGTACGTACGCTGCTTGCATAAATTTATTGTGAAAGTTGCTTATACAAATAATTTTTCATTGAAAATATTCTTCGGGTTTATACATCCAACATTAATAGCCAATTTAAGTTGGGAAACAATATGTTGTATTTATAATGTCACGCTTACTATTTATCTAACAGTTTAAAAGTTTTTTCGTACATAAAAGATGGATTTTAGGAGTCCCTCATAGAGGTTCATCATATTTGGGGGTCCTTGGCATGGTAAAGTTTGAAAACCCCTGTCCTAAGATACTGTATGTTTGGACAATTGGTAAATTCCGTGCATGTTTATTTTTGTTTAGTGAGGAGGAAGCCAAAGTGGGTGCTCGGCGGTTGGCCCGCTGTCTGCAGAAGATTGGATTCAAGGTGCCTAAATGGATTAATAATTACATGATAATTTTGTAAACTGCTTTGTAGTTGTTCTGAATGTTGAATACATGGTATTTTCTCATCTGCAGGTGAGGTTCTCGGACTTTAAGGTTGTCAATGTGCTGGCAGTGTGCTCCCTGCCTTTTCAAATCCGTCTCATTGAGTTCACTAAGAATAATCGGCCCATTGCCAGGTAAGACCTTCCAGGGTGTTCTACATCTACACATACAATTCATCATAATATCCATTTTTAATAGTAGGGGCACTTTTGTTGGTCAGTATTAGACAACAGACTGATTTAGACATACATTTTGTGCTTACGCCTGTTGATTTGGGGGAGGGGGGGAAAACTGACAAGTGGTCAGTGCAAAATACAGGTTTAAACAGTACTGAACCACACAGAGTAAGTAATGAATGTAGTGATGAAATTGGAGACCTTCCTCTCTATAAAATTCAGTGGCAAGTGGTCACAGGAGACACATTTGAGATGCGTGTTAATACCAGCTGTGAACATTAATGTGCCTTGTCTGACCACTTGTGATCAGATCGCGAGAGATTGATGTTAACACCAGCTCCAAAGGAACCTTTAGAGCAGTGGTCGGGAACCTATGGCTCGCGAGCCACACCTGGCTCTTTGACAAAAATAATGTGGCTCAGGTCTCTCACCCTTTACCAACAAATGATCGATAGGAAAAAAAAGAGACACATCAACAGAGATCCGCTCTCTGCAGAAAAAAGCAGCCAATTACAATTCCCTTGTTGTACAGCCTACCGTTAATGAAAAGTATGATAATAGTTAATATTCAAGTTGTACCGGCCACGCGTGTTCAGTGCTGTTCGCGAGTGTCACGAGTCGCGACAGCAATCAATACCCACTTACGTTTCTGTGGTAACAGCTTCTGCTCTGGGATTCAAGCAGCTGTGGCTTGTTAAAGGTAACCGAAAACCATTTTTAGAAAAGCAGCGAAAATGTAAAAGTAGGCTATATAAACGTTAATATATCCTTTTATTGAAACTGGTGGTCTGCTGTGAAAAGAGACATTTCGAAACATTTCACTCGCAGGTACTTTCGCTTTTGCCGTAGAGACCCTTGTGATAAATAAATGTGTATTTATGATAATCCACGCAGATTTCAGTTGACGGAAATAAATTATAAAAGCGTGATAAATTACTGACAGGATGCTGTGCACATGCTCCGAGTGCAACACGGACAAGCACAGCTTTGTCCTCGGCTGCACGTCAAATTAATAGGCTACAGAAATATATAAAAATGCCAAGCCGAGTATTCACGTAAACACAGTAGATGTAAGCACTGTGTGCATTCACAAACACTAAGAGGATTTATAACTCAACCTCACAAAGCCTTGCACAATTAATTCCATATGGCAACTTATTTATTGTTTGCTGCATATGTGTTTGTTTTTAGTTATGGACCTAATAATTACTATTGTTCAAATTTTATTGGGAAAAAAAAACATGTTTTTTAATAATAATTTAATATTATTTTTTACTGTGGCTCTTTTGGAAAAATGCATTAACCAAAAAATGAAAAAATGGCTCTTTGGTCAAAAAAGGTTCCCGACCCCTGCTTTAGAGCCTAAAAAAGGGAACAGTGCTCTCTAGTGGTGAAATGGTGTATGTGGCAGCATTGAGCAATCTCATGCTAGAAACATGTTCTCCTGCAGCTGGATTTCTGGGGCCTCATCACTATGTTTGTGTCTGTGTGTATTTTTAGCTATGAACCCGAGCTCCATCCTGCTGCGTCATACAGAATCAAAAACCTCAGGAGTACAGTGCAGGTGTTTTCCACAGGCAATATCACTGTTACAGGTAGTTCACTCACACACCTCATGCTCAGTGTCATTTTTGCTTCCATAATCAGGGTTTCGTCTGGAATGTACTGCAAAAAATCGACACCGTTGTTGAAGGACCGAATGCAATGCCAAACGTCTGTATTTAATGAATTCCTATGAAAAACACCAGAAGATGTGATGTGTGGAGCACCTTTTCATTGCATGCGCTTATACTGCATTAGTCACATACTTTAAATAATTATTCAGGCACATTAATAGATAACATCGTAATAAAGATTATTTAGCCACATTATATTAAAGGCAGCCTGCACATTTATGCATTTGGCAGACGCTTTTTATCCAAAGCCTGCAGGACCGTGAAGGTCTGGAAATGAGTAAATATAATGCTGTGAGCTACAATGAGGCTCTGACATCAGAGTAAATGTTTTTATTCACTAGACTAAAGCCGTTTAGCTCATTTCCATTCACCGTTCACACTGCCAGCGATTTTGTCGCTGCATGTCGCCAGCACCAGAGATTCATGTCGCTAGTGGGTGGTCCCACTACGGGTTGCCTATAAACGTCATTAGCAGATCACCCTCCTCCTTCCATGCATCATTTTTTTTCATTTATGTATACAGAGACATATCATAAAGAACAGGGAAATCACTGCTGTTTTAGCTAACAGCTAAAATCAACTTCTCCATCTTGACACGACACCGCTGTAGCAGTACAGCAGACGGATCACGTGCACTCCACTGACTTCACTCCTATTGGTTGTCGCTCGCGAAAATCACTTCTCATTTGCATAAAGTTGAAATTTCTGAACTTTTGTCGCGTGTCTCGCGTCGCTTGACACGCCCACATTCTGTCACCAACGGTCATGGTTGCTCGTGTCGCCGGAAGTCGCCAGCACTCCATTGAAATGAATGGGATCGTGTCGCTTTGTCGCTGTGTGTCGCTGGCAGTGTGAACGGGGCTTTCAGCTACATTTGATTAATTTCTCATTCTTTTTGTAGGATTTTGCACTTAATAATAATATGTTATCATAATATACAGTATATAAAAAAATTCTGCTTCCATGTTCTTAAGAGTTTGTGATTTTAATTTTTTTTATTTTTTATTTATTCATACTTTTGCATTGTTTGAGTTGGTTCAAAATTGTTCTGTATTGAAGTGCAAACGTATTTAAGAATAATGTCATGTTAAGGTTTTTTATTTTTTTTTATGAAAACATTTACACAATTTAGATGTGGATAATAAATGTAACCTACTGTGTACCTGCTTTTTTGTGTTTAGCATAAAGAAAAGCTGAACAAATGTTGGATCTTATTGTTAATGACCATTTCACCCTCTCTCTCTAGGACCAAATGTTCAGACTGTGGCTTCTGCCGTGGAGCAGATTTATCCTCTGCTGTTTGAGTGTCAGAAAACACTGTCATAAACCACACACACACACACACACACACACACGTAGGCACCAGTTTGAAATTAAAAGCACCTTATCATTGAATGTTTTAAGGCTTGTAACTGTTGTACTGTATGTGTCCAAGGCAGCTTTTGCCATTTCACGTCCAAGCGGGTCTAGGTCGTGTGTTTTCAGAGTCATGCCTTTGAACGTTGACTTTGGTGTTCGGACCCCATTGCAATTACGGACGACCTCTTAAAGCTCAGAAGAGGACCATTAGTGCATTGACATTGTGTTGCTGGCATTGTGTAGTTTATAAACACTTGAGTTAACTGTATTATAATGCATGGACACCAAAGTAAAAACTGGCAAGCAGTGACATTTAAAGATCCCATTTTATTGAAATGTCTCGGAAATTTTAAATAAGTTGATTCTAGTGACGTCTTTACAGCTCATTTAATGCTAGCAAGAGGTTAAAGGGCAAACACTTCACATTTAAACAGCAGATGATGTGTATCTGTTGTGGACAAGAACACTCGGTTGTTAAAGAGATTTTGGTCCATATGTTTATGTAATATGTGAAAACTTTTGTATTTTATAATAAACAAAATAAAAAATAACCCCTATATTAAGTCACAATTGTCACAATCTTTTGTGTGTCTGTGTCTCTGAAGATGAATATACCAGCATTACTCATATTTAGGATCCCAGGTAAATTAACAAAGTCCTGCATATCTACCGCTCTTACTTAATCGTTTTTGTAACTCATGGTTAATTTGACTATGGTTTCGTTATGTTTAAATCCATTCTCCAGATTTTCCTCAAAATCAACACAGTTTAGGCCGCATCCAACGAAATTAGTCAAGTCGTAAAGTCCGTTTGAAACGCGATTATAAGCTAAATGAATAAATCTCAAAAATGGTTTTGTGCTTTCTGAAGCCTCAGCTTTCAAGTTGTCAAATGTATTTAAAAAATAAATGTCGTTTTGATGCTCTTTTGTGTCATGACATGACTCAGTAAACTGATAATGTTGTCCTCTTTACTAGTAGTTATGTTATAGTACAAAAAAGCATGAATAAACAGGATTTTTTTATACAGTAGGGGACGCTATTACACATTGTCTGAAAGAGTACTGACAAATATCTTTTCTTGTAAAATATGCGGTGTTATCACAAGGTTATTAATTAAACAAACACATAAACGCAGGTAATATGTATGCCTGTATTCAAATCACAATATCCAAGCACAACTGCAGGCTGCACGGCGACAGCACATACAAATCAACTCATAGACCTATCAGCCACAAGAGATATATTTCCAATTAAGAAATATATATCAGAGCTGCCAACTTTTCAAAAAAACTTGGTGTGATTTGGTGGGGCCAACCAAAATTTTGCCGCGTACAAAGCAAAAATTGCAACAACAAAAAATAAAATACAAATATTATATATATATATATATATACAAAATGCATCTATATGACGCATTGTATACGGTATATCCTATAGACACACACACAATTTTAAAGCACTATGTAGAGGCATGGTTTTGTCTAAATAGAACGAATTGATTATACATCAACCTACTTTAGAACAAAAATACATCAAAATACTTTTACAGGGAAGAAAAAGGGGGGGGGGAACGGTCTGCCCTGTCTGTTGCTCTTCTGTCTGTTGTGTGGTTCTTTTTTTGCTGTGGCTGATCTAAAAAAAAAGTTGTAGTAAAAACTACTTTGAGTAGTTAAGTTACATTCAAGCTACCCTTTTGAAAAAGTAGATACACTACAAGTTACTATCAAAAAGTAGCTGGCTACATTGAAACCACTTTTTTCTTTTTCTTTTTTTTTTACAATGAGATTGTTACAAATAACTGAATAATTGTTCATTAAGAATGTTATACTATTTGGGGTTTCAAGCTTCATAGTGCAATGTAATTATGATTTCAAAGAGTATAGGGTGAATTCAGGGTTATTGGGACACTTTTCCCCAGTCATTTCTATGGAAAAAAAACTGTCAGAATCATTACACACAATACTCAAATATAACCTATATCTAAAACTGGCTGCCAAAGTGCAAAATGGCTACACATTTTACAGTTTTTCTCCATTGGTTTGGCTCATTTCTTGAAACAGAAATTACATTCTCAAAACAACATGGACACATCTCCAAACCACTTGGCAATTGTTCACAACAGAATAGCATTTCTCATTCATTTCATCAAATTGCAAATGTCTAAGTACATGTCTCAATGTCTCAGTACATCTCTGCAAATGATTAAGTACAGGTAGCCTACATTTAGCACAGTTTGCAAGTGAATAGATCTTGTTGATCTAAACTGATTGTTTGATTCTCAGTCTAATGGTTGTTTGCTCCAAAACGTATCAGCGTCATTTCATTGTATAAGTCATCACATGCACAATAGTCTGTTCAATTGTCAAAATTAGTCAAGAACATAATACCATGAATACCATATATGAATCCCATGGAACATTTGATAAATTTATTACAGCAATTGGCAGTCAGATGAAACTAGAACTTGACTAATGAAGGAGGACTTTCACACATCTCAGATGACCAATCAAACAGTATGTTTAGTTACCTGACAGGTGCAGTCCATGACTGTGAACGCTGCCAAACATGTATGTAAAGAGCTTGACCATGCAGGACCAGTATAATTTCTGAACATGGAGGCACCTGGCCAAGTAAATGAACAAGGGCAACTGCCTGCTTGAGGAAGAGGAAGAGTGAGGATGAGAGGGGGAGCCCGTGGAGGAAGAGGGGTAGAGAGGGGATGGGGGTAGAGATGGGAAGGGAGGGGAAGGGGGTAGAGAGGGGAAGAGAGTAGAGAGGGGAAGGGGGATGAGAGGGGAAGAGAGGGGAAGGGGGGATGAGAGGGGAAGAGGGGGGTTGGAAGAGGTAGACCTGGAGTAGGATGTGGCCAAAGAAGACGGGGACCAAATTTATCAGATGCGATTCTACTGAGTACCCATGGGTTGACATTGAGAGAGGCTGGACAGTACGGAGCCCGGCAGGTCACCTATAGGAGAAAAAAAACAATCTGTACTGACGGTTTTGCAATCCGTTCCCTCAGTTTATAAACCGTGATCACGATTTCTTAAACTTTTCCCTCGGTTTAACAAATTGTGCCCACGGATTAATAAACCATACCCACGAATTTCCAAATCTGTGCGCTCAGTGTATACTTACGTATTATACGTATTATGACTACTGTATAGTCAGTCATAATACACAATGCCAGGTTTATTAGGCAATAATAATAAAGTGCTAAGATTATTACAGTTAAACAAGATTTTGACACATAATTCTTATTAAATCGTTGTATTCCGCCACCCGTTTATAGAGAATCACTGCAGTTAATATAATTTGATGAATAATACACAATAAAACAATAAGATTCGTGGGAGTTTGCTGTTCTTCTTCTAAAATGAATCCGTGAGTAAAGTTTTTACAAACCCGTGCGCAAGGGTTAAAGCGTGGGCACGGATTATGAATTTGTGGGAACAGATTTAAAAACTGAGGGAACGGTTTGCAAAATCTGAGCGCACGGATTGTTTTTTTTTTCTCCTATAGGGGACCTGCCGGGCTCCGTAGTTTTGGGAGAGGTATGAGCTTTTGCAGGTAAACCATGTTCTGCCAAACCATCCACGTTATTTTGGCAAAAGCACCAAGAGTGCTGAGAACGTCCGGTCTGTTTCAAGAAATGAGCCGAAGCAATGAGAAGGATCTTTGCCATTTTGGTGGCACTGACTATTTATATGGGAAAGGAATTTAGTTCTGAAGCATGAGTGAACAGGTTTGGGAGAGATATTAGCTTTTGCAAGTGAGCTATAGTGTTGTGCTGAACTGTAAGACTGTTTGGCCAAATGATCTTACAATTTTGAGAATGTAATTTCTGTTTCAAGAAATGAGCCAAACCAATGGAGAAAAACTGTAACATCAGTGCCAGAACAAAATATATGCAAATCAACTTTGCGACGCTGTTTGCAAACGTTCGTTGGAACTATGGTTTCGGGAAACACGACTCGTTAAACTATGCTTATAACGACGGAACTTGTGACCATAGTTAGCGAACAACGCTTTCGGGAAAATGTGTGAGAGTTGGCAGCTCTGTATATATTTTTCTTTCTTACCTTCCTGCATGTACAAATGCGTTTTTGCGCCATTTGGACTGTTGTTGTGTTGGTTAAATCCATAGGTTAAATCGCTCGACCTTCGCTGACGAGTGCGCGCTGTGACGAGACCATTGTCTGTTTTCGTTGTGGCGGCTCAGGCTACTTACTTTCATGTGTCAAATGAATTTTAATGACTAGACGAATTAATAACATAACTTTATTTATTTTCTCTTTTTTTGCAGTAAAAAAAAAAAAAAAATTATGTATTTTTTTTTTCGCGGGCTTTTTATTTTTTTTACTGTCTATGGGTGCAACCATAGATCAAATAAAGGCCGCGACGTCCGCTCCTGGCGGCCATCTTGTCACAGTCAGCTCTCTCACTCCTAACCATGCTGTTTTCACGGTGCATGTACTTTTTAAATACCCATAACTTGCAAAATTTTCTACCGAACTGTTTGCGTTGTTATAAACGTCAGAGATGTAGTTATAACACTGCATACTTATAAATAATTATTCATAATTTGTTCAAGCTTCAGAATTATAGCCGTTTACTAACTTTGTAAAAAACCAAACCATTTGTAAATCCGTCAAGATTTCAGCAGATTAGAGTGTTTGTGTTCTTGCAGATCACTTTTATCAGGTACCACAGAGCCCGCCAGAAAGCTTGCCTGTGACAAGATGGCCGCCGGTGATGACGTTATAGAGACTTCGCCAGAAATCTAGCCTTTATTATGTAGGCTATATCTGTGGGTGCAACACCCTCCCGCGGTACTGAATGAAATGTCGACCCGCATTAGGGGTGTTGATTGACTCGATCTACTCCATGTACGGTTTGATCATCTTTATGAATCCGATATTGGTGTAGTCTTTGATGTGATTTTCTCAGCTTCTTGCTCAATACGTTTTTTTTTTTTAAAGTTTTTTTTAAATGCATTAATCTAGTGATAGCATGTTCAGAAATTCAAACAAAATATTCTGGGAGCCATGGAATTTTTTAACACGGGCAGAGAAAGAGGTAAAAATTGCCCAACAAGTTTCAACCGCGGAAATATGTATATAAAACAGTTTGCATGCAAACAACACGTAATTTATCTCAAGAAAGTCATGTAATCAATTTACCTAACTATAAAATAAAAAACACACACACAGAAAAACATATTGCTACAACCATAACTATATTTAGCATTTTTTATTTAATTTATAATCAGAAAGTGTGTTTTAATACAGGGTTTTTAAACTGTCCTCCAGAAGGTTCTAAGGGGTCCCCAGAAAATTTTAGAGAATAAAAAGACAAAGCAAAAAAGGATAAAGTCTACTGAACATTCTACCTGTTTCATGTTAAATCTAAACGTTTCTCTCCTTTCTTGCCGTAAACCTACTTTCCAGAATTGTGTTTGTTTGCTTTGTGTCTTTCTAGTAAGTTTTTCTCACTATAGTCCTTTATCTCGCTCAATGGGGTTGTAAGGCAGTACGTAAGCTGCTTGCATACATTTATTGTGAAAGTTGCTTATAAAAATAAGTTCTAATTGAAAATTTCTTCTTCGAGTTTATACATCCAACATTAAGTATAGCCAATTTAAGTTTGAAAACAATATGTTGTATTTATAATGTCACACTTACTATTTATCTGTTTTTTTTATACATGTATGTAGATGCGCATGATGGGGTCCCTCATACAAGGTTCATCAAATTTGGGGGTCCTTGCCATGATAAAGTTTGAAAACCCCTGTTTTAATACTTTCAAAAATGTATTTAATGCATATGTTTGATGGAGCAGGACACACACATACACACACACACACACACACATATATATATATATATATATTTTTTTTTTTTACTAAAATCACATGCTTTTTAAATGAACCAAATTCCATTTCGTAATATGTCGATTTGTGATTGTGTAATCTGATGGCATGAAACAATCTCGTATCGGTGACATCAAGTGTTGCCTCTGGAAGTGCTCAGCACACAAATACTGATATGTGTCTGGGCCACAGAACTTGGCTTTGACTTGACATGACATAATTATGGTCATGATTGCACATGCACAGCTTCCAAAACGTTTCATGACAGTGAGTTGTAAAATCTCTTAGTCCAAAACTACTAAATGGATTTTAAAAACGTACATATCAATAAATCAGATTGACATATTAATCTCAACTGACCCATCGTGCCATGGGAAGGTTTAAGCAAAATTGTTATCATCATGACAACATTAATTAGGTCATATCTCTTCTACACAGTAGATCAGTGTAGTCACAGATTTGGCTGTCCTGTAAGTTGTCCGATGGCACCAAGAAAAATGTGTTGCTTGCAGATATCCTTGTGCTCTTCCACTCTTCATCTAGGTAAAAAGTCAAATGGTTGCGAGAGCTTTGTCCTCCAGTGAGGGTTGTGCTGTAGCCTCGTGTTTTCGTCTATGACACAGCAGTGAGCTGCTCAGGTGATTCCTGCAAAACAGGACATGTGTCTCATCGTTATGTGATGCACATAAACTCTCTGATCCATGCAGAGTGTTTCAAAATATTTAGCTGAATGGGGGGTGTGTGCCTTTTATAGAACAGGTTGCTGAAAAAAAAACATTGTTCCATACCAAGATATTCTGGATATTCAAGATTCTCCTTCATTGTAAATCTATGGGAATTTTTTATTTAATAAATAAAATTGTTAGTCAATCTCTTAAAAAAATGTATCATGTAAATTTATCACACATTTTTCAGTAATTAATTGCGATTAATCACACCTATAACAATGTTTTTATTGCAAATTTATACAACAATATTTTCCAGATTAAATTAATCTCCAAATGAATGTACAAACAACATAAAGACATGAAGTATATTTTAAATAATTGTTTAATGACATATGTTTATGAAAGAAGGCCAGTACCACCGATACACCAATACTGCTACTGATGTTTTTATTAAATGTATTTATTTTCTCAATGCTAGCCATTCAACATTACAGTATAATTGAAAGCTATCGATTTGAACATTTATTAGGCTTTAAAAAAACGTAACGACTTTTAATTTAAGTGAACTTAAAACAACCATTGTAATAAATGTCACAGTTAGCTGTGCCTTTAATATATCAGGGCTGAACGCTAAGGATATTTTCTATTGGCCCAGTCAGACCGGTTTAGATTTTTACTTGCCCTGCCAAAATGCACAACAAAGTTATTGTTTTCATTGTTTTTGACCCATGTAACCTTGCACACAGGGCTTTAAGATTTTTAGGTTGGTCTAACAGGTAGGAAATATACACAAAATGAATAAAGTAAAGTCTTCACTGCATAAATATAAATTAAACATAGAGCTACAAAGGTAATAATTCAGTCAAGAGTAGTGTGTTTTTGTCCTTTTCGTTTGTTCTTTAATTAATATAATGACAGACAGCAGCAGGTTTATTAGGCTGCTGTCACTTTAAGACCTGCTTCACTTGACACGGATGGATCTGACACGTATCCGATGTCCTCACAACTCTTTTACGTTCATTTCACACTGTTTAACTCATTTAAGACTGTGCTTACAAGAATACTCGACTAAACAGGCATTTTGGCATAATTTTGTGTGTTCTTGTCCGTTCAAGCATGAAAGAGAATTCACTGCGGTACTGGCATTTCTGTGCGTACGAGTGTGTGTGTGTGTGTGTGTGTCAGTGTCACACAGAGAAGAGTGTGTTCCCTTTCGTACGGTCAGTTCGTACTGTGTCGAAGACGTTATATGGGAATTCTCCTATTCTCGAATATACTGAAGTAATTGTAAAATCACGCAGTGCTACTGCCCAGTCAAAACATCGAGACATCTGCACGCTATTGGCTGGCCAGTGGGAACTGCATGAACCAATGGCAGAACAGTGTAATCTGAGCGAACCAATGGACACAAAGCCTGCGAAGCTGAGTGCAGAAACCCGCGAAAGGGGCATATAAAATACGCTGTAACTGTCAAAAACGTCAGATTAATCTCCTTCAGCGACGATCTATGGTCCTCGCTGATAAACTCGAACTACACCACCTTTCACCGTGAATTGATGAGCCTGTAGCGGAATAGCAGCCTGTAGCAGTCAGCGGTCTGCTGTATTTCAGCACGCTCAATCGGCAGCGATCCCGCGAGCTGTCACGCCTTTCCCCTGCGCTCTTTGGTGAAACACTACGGTGTATCCTTTCTGTACAATACTGAGAAAAACATATCGCTTATGTGGCATGTGCAGTACTTACCTGCACTAGGAGGATAACCACGACGGGTGCGTGATCTGTCTGGGCAAGGCCCACGTGGACGCTGCTCTCGCCGGGTCCGGCTGCTCTCACTGCGAGGGTATGCCCATTTCCTCCCTCCGTTTGCGGATAGCGCTCTTTTCAGAGCGCGACCCCGCCCCTCGCGCTCTCCCGTTCCCCTTTCCGTTCGAGCCTCAGTGGGAAAAAACGGCGGAGCAGAGTAATCTGCACGATTACCAACGTCTCGCTCTTCCTCTTCTCTCACTCGGGCGACGCGGACAGAGAATTCCAGAGTGGACGAGCAAACTAATGCTGGAACTTCCCGCATTACTCGCTCTCAGACTGCTGGAGATATTGAGAGCGCGGCTTACCTTACAGACTGTTGTCACTGCAGCTCGCGCGCGCTCTTACGTCATTGCTGCCTCGATGTCTATCGCATAATGGCGGCCAAGCCCTGCGCCTTTTTTCACTCTCTATCACTTCTCTCAGTCCTATTCAGGCAACTGGAGAGGTTCAACAGTGTAGTAAACGTTATGAAGCACGCACGCCCTACACACCAAAACACAGTTGAGAGCGCAACTTACGTCATAGCCACGCTCTCTGTGGTACGGTGCACTTTCGCACACAGGGTTGCCAGTTCGAGCCCCGTTCTCACAGGTTTCTCAGTGAGTCTCAATTTAGTGAATAGCGGCCAAGCCCTCCACCACTTCTCTCAGTCCCCTATTCAGGCGATTGGAGAGGTTCACCATTACAGTAAACGAGCCTGTTATAAAATATGCACGCCTGTACACAAAACGCTGTATTAACGGCGATCCTAATAAACAATTAAGAGTTCTTTCCTCTGTTAAGACTGCAGGCAGTGTGTCCCCTATATAGGGTGTACCCCTGCATATAAGCACTGTTAATTCAGCGCTATAGAACCACTCAAAAGTCCTGCTGTGGCCGGATTACCACCACAGACGTCCTTTACATTCTCTCAATCCCCTCGGTTCAGGCGACTGGAGATGTAAATATTGCAGTCAACTAGCCTGTTGTCAAACACGCTCGCCTGCACACCAACGCTGTTTTTAACAATGACCTTACTAAAATACTTACTAAAGCACTGTTCTCACAGATTATCGCTCTTTAGCTCGCGCCGAGAGCGCTCTACAGTGAGGAAAATAAGTATTTGAACACCCTGCTATTTTTCAAGTTCTCCCACTTAGAAATCATGGAGGGGTCTGAAATTGTCATCATAGGTGAATGTCCACTGTGAGAGACATAATCTAAAAAAAAAATCCAGAAATCACAATGTATGATTTTTTAACTATTTATTTGTATGATACAGCTCTTCTGCACCACACAGAAGTCGGCGCCCTGCACAGCGCACCACCTTCTGACACTATAAAACCCCTGTGCGATCGGGCAGAGGCTTGGAAAGCAATCCCTGGTGTGTCACAGTGGGTTATAAAAACAATTCAACAAGGATACTCGCTCCAATTCGCTCGCAAACCCCCCGTTTCGCGGGCATAACCCACACTTCGGTGGAGAGCAACGTGACTCACGTCCTCAAAACCGAAGTAGAGAGCCTATTGATAATAAAATAAAAGCGATAGAGGCGGTGCCTCCAGCTCAGAGCGAGTCAGGGTTTTTACAGCCTTCCTTGTTCCCAAAAAAGATGGCGGCCTCAGGCTCATCTAAGATCTCAGACACCCGAACAAGGCTCTATCAAACGGCCTTTCAGAATTCTGACATTAAAACAGATCAATCGCGCAAATCTGCCCAATGGACTGGTTTTTCTCAGTGGATCTGAAAGATGCTTACTTTCATATCTAAATTATACCATGTCACAGACCGTTTTTAAGATTCGCGTTCGACGGGAAGGCTTATCAGTACACAGTCCTGCCATTTGGCCTGTCCCTGGCCCCCCGCACTTTCACGAAGTGCATGGATGCAGCTCTCTCCCCCTTAAGACAAGCGGGAATGCGCATTCTAAAAACGACGTTTTTGACAGTTACAGTGTATTTTATATGCCCCTTTCGCGGGTTTCAGCACTCAGCTTTGCGGGCTTTGTGCCCATTGGTTCGCTCAGATTACGCTGTTCTGCCATTGGTTCACGCAGTTCCTACTGGCCAGCCAATAGCGTGCAGATGTCTCGACACTATTTTATTTTACAATTACTTCAGTATATTCGAGAATAGGAGAATTCCCATATAGCGTTTTCGACGCAGTACTCCTTCCCTTATCTCAGGGAACCGAGGTTACGTTAAGTAACCAAGTACGTTTTCACTGTGTTCTTGTTAGTCTCCTAGGTTACTCATTTCAATCAGTTCAATCATCCTTGTTTGTAGTATTTACCTGCTTTTCTGTTCCCTTTGTCGGTTCTCATTAATGTTTAGTTTGAGTTCTTTGTAAATAAAGTACAAATAAAGTTGCATTTATCTTCTTTGTCTGCCGTCTACCTACACCACACACGTGACACATGTATTAATCACTTTTTTATTGCCAATGGGCCTCATTCATGAAACTTTCGTAAATATATGAGCAAATTCTGAGTCATTTGCGCATAAAATGGACATTTACGAAAACACTCCTCCAGATTCACAAATGCTTCGTATACCACGGATTCGGTAGTTAAACGTGTGTATATTAATGAATTCCAAAGATTCGTAAATAGAACGCTTGTGCACGCTCATTCATAATTAGCATAATCCCCGCCCATGAGTTACTACTGCAAATGACGTGGCCAGGAACGCTATGGAATCTTCTGGACTTCTTTCTCAAGTTTGGCTCCAGTATTTTGCATAAATGCTAAAGTGACTAATTGGCCATATGCCTAGCAATAAATATTAAATTATCATGTGTCCATCAAAGCATTTTAGCCAGCTAAAAAACGCCTGGTGCTCTTCTGAAAACGGCCAGATGGTGGCGCTTGGGAACGCTTTGCGAGGGCAGCGTTTTTCCAGCTGAGATACTTTGATTGCTATGAATATGATACAGAATATCCATGGCAGTAATGTGTTACTAGTATCTCATTTTAAAGAATATTACTGAATATAAAAAATGCAGTAAAAGCAGTATTAACTTCTCCATTATTGTTGTTCAGTCCAGTGTGATTGGACAGCCGGGTAAAAAGTGACAGTGACGAGCGCTGCCGATTACCCAACGTTGAACAGTAAAAAAAAAAAAATACGGGGCAAATCAACCCTTGAAATATTATTATGGTACATAGTGCACCAAAATGCAATGTTGTCAGTTTGCCTAAATCAGAACATAGAACGTTCAAATGTTTTACGCACCATTTACACGTGGTACGGAGCAGGTGTACATTTCTTTATGTACCAACTAACATTTTGAAAATACGTGAATCCGAAAATTTACGTCACAACGGCTTTACGAACGATTTACACACAAATTCGTTCTGCTCGTGTTTCATGAATGAGGCCCATTGTACGGAGCCCCCCTAGTCCCACTTTGTCAAAAAAAATTATTATAACTATCTTGTGGCCTCAAGATAGTATCTCGTGGCCTCAAGATAGTATCTCGTGGCCTCAAGATACTAACTCGTGGCCTCAAGATAGTAACTTGTGGCCTCAAGATAGTATCTCGTGGCCTCAAGATAGTATCTCGTGGCCTCAAGATAGTAACTCGTGGCCTCAAGATAGTATCTCGTGGCCTCAAGATAGTATCTCGTGGCCTCAAGATACTAACTCGTGGCCTCAAGATAGTATCTCGTGGCCTCAAGATAGTATCTCGTGGCCTCAAGATAGTATCTCGTGGCCTCAAGATAGTAACTCGTGGCCTCAAGATAGTATCTCGTGGCCTCAAGATAGTATCTCGTGGCCTCAAGATAGTAACTCGTGGCCTCAAGATAGTATCTCGTGGCCTCAAGATAGTAACTCGTGGCCTCAAGATAGTATCTCGTGGCCTCAAGATAGTATCTCGTGGCCTCAAGATAGTATCTCGTGGCCTCAAGATACTAACTCGTGGCCTCAAGATAGTATCTCGTGGCCTCAAGATAGTATCTCGTGGCCTCAAGATAGTATCTCGTGGCCTCAAGATAGTATCTCGTGGCCTCAAGATAGTATCTCGTGGCCTCAAGATAGTATCTCGTGGCCTCAAGATAGTATCTCGTGGCCTCAAGATAGTATCTCGTGGCCTCAAGATAGTAACTCGTGGCCTCTTTCACATTGTGGTTGTTTTGAATGTAAGAAAAGCATGTGTCCGTGTAGCCTACGAAAAAATGCCAGCAGAGGGCGTTCTAGGCTTAGGTCACGCTACCTCCGTCTGTTATTACAGTTTTTTACAATAGCTATGACAATGTTTTCCATTAATTTTAACAAATTTCCTAAACTCTTAAGACAGTTAGCACAACATCTGTCTCTGTAGGCTATACAATTAACACATGTATTGTTGCTTTTACACAAAATGCAAACAGTTAACACAAATTTAAAATGCTTGAACTTCTTATACACAAAAGCTCAACCAAGACCAAAACAATGAATTTGTACTGCCAAATTTACCAATGCTTTAACACTGTATGTCAGAACAGATAACACCATGTTCTAAACCTAACCTTATAGGCTAAAGTCAAAATAAACAGCTGTCTATACTGTGAATTGAAACACAACTATATCCCCTGTATTTTATTCCATTGATACTGAGAAACAGCCCATTGAAGTTATGCAAATATATAAATCACAGCTGATTCCCATCTAGGAATTGTTCAGGTGTTGATGTTCTTTCAATCACAAGGCCATATGGTATAAAAGAGGACATCTTTGGTATTATCTTGTCGAAAAGGAACAATATAGAGCAACAAAAAGAAAGTAAGAAAAATGCCTTCATGAGGGAGAGGAATATGAGTACCAGGACAAGGGAGAGGAGTGGGACAAGAGCAAGGGAGAGGAATGCCTGGAAAAGGACAAGGTAGAGATTGAGGAGTTAGAATGCATGGCAGCGCTCAAAGAAGGGCCAGAATTAGGGTAACTGATGAAATAAGAGCTAATATCATAGACCATGTCATAAACCACATGCTATCATTCAGAGAGGCTGGTGAACGAGTACAGTCAAATCTCAGCCGGGACACAGTGGCATCCATTATCCAGATTTTTTCTAGAAACCAACAGGTATGATATTGTATAAGGGCTTCTACTGCAAAGTGTAAATACTTTTACCATGTATTACAGTGACTGTATGCCTCTGGTCTCTATATGTAACTGTATTTTGTCTATCTAAGGATTCAACACCTCTCTCCCTCAGGGGGCAGAGGAAAGCTCCTAAATGAAGATCAGGAACTATGATGATTATTAACATGGTGATTGCTGACAATGAAATAAAACTGAAGGGCATTCTATAAAGCTACTCTGAGATGGGACATTCATTTTTTGTATCAAATTTCTGCAGCAAAATAAACAAAAATGCATGCATTTACAAAACCCAACAAAAAAAAATATATAGGGGCTTCAAAAGACACAATCTATGATCAATAAAATACACTGTCTATTGTATAAGGGCAGACCTGACACATAAAATAATGCAGTTTATGTGTATTGTGTTATTGTAAACTAAACTCTAACACAAATTTTCTGAATAAAATAACACACTATGTGATTTTGAGCATGAAATTAACCGTTTTGCCAATTGTGTGTTGTAGGTGTGTTGGTGCGTTAAGAGTTTTGGAAATTTGTTAAAAGTGTTGACAAATTTGTCATAGCGATTGTAAGAAACTGTAATGAAATATGATCTTAAAGCAACAATAAATGTGTGAATTGTATAGCCTACAGAGATGGATGTTGTGCTAACTGTCTTAAGAGTTTAGGAAATTTGTTAAAATTTATGGAAAACATTATCATAGCGATTGTAAAAAACTGTAATAACAGACGGAGGTAGCATGACCTAAGCCTAGAACGCCCTCTGCTGGCATTTTTTCGTAGGCTACACGGACACATGCTTTTCTTACATTCAAAACTACCACAATGTGAAACACTTCAATAATTAATGAACCAATCTGCACACTCCACTATAGGCTAACTTAAAATCAGAATCAGAAATACTTTATTGATCTTTATTGATGCTATTAATAACCCGGGGAACAATTCTTGTGTCACAGTTGATGTGCACATAAAGACATTTAAAGGAATATAAATAATAATAGAAGTTAGTAAATAAACAAGTATATACATGTAAAAAGTATACATATAGGCTATAAAATATGAAGAAGAATTATAAAGAACTATGGATATGCAGCCTACAAGATTTACATTACTGTAACATAATTGTGATGAACAGTACTAGTAAATAAATTGAAGCAGAACTGCAGGAAACTATATTGCACACTGAATATTAAAACAGAGAATATTGCACAGAATGTGAAGTTTTGCACTACAGGGTTCAGTTTAATAACAAAGGGTCCATGTGTCAGACACTTTACTATCTTGAGGCCACGAGATACTATCTTGAGGCCACGAGATACTATCTTGAGGCCACGAGTTAGTATTTTGAGGCCACAAGATACTATCTTGAGGCCACGAGTTAGTATCTTGAGGCCACGATTTAGTATCTTGAGGCCACAAGTTAGTATCTTGAGGCCACGAGATACTATCTTGAGGCCACGAGATACTATCTTGAGGCCACGAGTTAGTATATTGAGGCCACGATTTAGTATCTTGAGGCCACGAGATACTATCTTGAGGCCACGAGTTACTATCTTGAGGCCACGAGTTACTATCTTGAGGCCACGAGATACTATCTTGAGGCCACGAGATACTATCTTGAGGCCACGAGTTAGTATCTTGAGGCCACGAGATACTATCTTGAGGCCACGAGATACTATCTTGAGGCCACGAGTTAGTATCTTGAGGCCACGATTTAGTATCTTGAGGCCACGAGATACTATCTTGAGGCCACGAGTTACTATCTTGAGGCCACGAGATACTATCTTGAGGCCACGAGTTAGTATCTTGAGGCCACGAGATACTATCTTGAGGCCACGAGATACTATCTTGAGGCCACGAGTTACTATCTTGAGGCCACGAGTTAGTATCTTGAGGCCACGATTTAGTATCTTGAGGCCACGAGATAGTTATAATAATTTTTTTTTGACAAAGTGGGACTAGGGGGGCTCCGTACCATTGTGTAGACAGCTTGAAATTTTAAAAATCAAAAGCATGGGAAAATCAAAGGCATGTGACTGTTACGTGCACTTCCAAGTATCGCTCTTCCGTTCAATTATACATGAAATGATGCAACTGTAGTTATACGCACGTATGAATATCTAAATCTATAAAAAACTTAAAGGTCCCATGGCATGAAATTTTCATTTTATGAGGTTTTTCAACATTAATATGAGTTCCCCTAGCCTGAATATTGTCCCCAAATGGATAGAAATGTTGATCGGTGTAAATCCGAGTTCTGGCTGTCTCTCTCTGCCTTTGAGAAAATGACAGGCCAGACGAGCCAATCCTGAAGTCTCCTGTTTTGACGTCCAAGCAGGAACGGTTACCTCCCTTTCCTCCGCCCAGAGAATCTGGCACGCCCATGCAAACACTCGAGATCATTAACGTTACTTGTGAACGAGTGAATGCTGGCAGTTTCTCAGTGTTTGGATGTACAAATGAAAACAGAAGTCTTTTTTCAGTTCCTTCTGATCTGTGATCAGTGATCTCTTATGTGTAGCTAATTATTTATTATTCGTGCACACAATGCGGCTTCTCTCTCTCCCGACAGAACGGTGTTTTCGTGTTTTCTATCTTGCGAGTCAGTGTTTTTGTACGTCCTCGTCGCATCTATCTGTTCTACAATGTGCATACAGTCGTGAGTTTCTGCTCAACATCGGCCTCACACACGCCGAAGCTCGGGCTGCACTGACCGGTCGGCCTTCAACATCCCCGACCCCCAGTACTGCATCTGGCCCACAGCGGAGGCACCAAACGCGGCGCGAGATTAAGCAGAAGGGGGGTAAGCGTGAGGGTATCCGGCTAGGCTAGCCAGCTAGCCCCACAATAAACTGGATTACATTCGATTACTGCTGTTGTGTCTTTGTTTGCGCTGTGTACTCAACGCGCGTCACTGACGCTTTTCATGATTGGAACATATCTTAAAATAATGCTATAATCAACACTTACTAACTCGTTCATCTCGACAGCTGTAATGGTACATTGCATGTGTTACACAGTTGGTAATAATGATGAAGACGGACTCGTGTGACTGGGACTCGTGTTTATTCAGAACTCTCAGATACAAACACAATAAACTCGCGCTGACTGACAGCGCTCTCATAACTCAGTAGGTACTATAAATAACTTTGTTAGCGATCGCTGAGCTCCGTCTCTGGTACGTTAGTGATGTCCGGTTCGCGAACGAATCATTCTTTTGAATCGGTTCTTTTTAGTGAACCGAACCAGTTCACCAAATCGGACTGAATCGTTCTAAACGGTTCGCGTTTCGAGTCAGCGCTGATCCATCATTTAATAAAGTTACTAACTTTCTGACATGAGTGACAGCCCCTCCGATTAGAAATAAACTAATAACCTGAAGTATATTCTAGTAACTACAACAGTTCACCCTGAACTGAGACATGCTGAGAACTAATGTGAAGTGAACTCAGGTCCATCCGTCTCTCTGGCAGCAGCTCGTGCGTCGTAGACCTCGTTAAACCACGCCCCCTCCGCTAATTTCAAATGCAAAGATGTCAGCCAATCACAACAGTGGGCGTTTTTACTGAAGTCTCACAGCAGACACACCTCTTGAAGCAGGGCATTCAGCCACAGGGCAAACAGCAGTATTGAAAAAATGCCTTTTATTTCTAAAATTTTGACATTTTATGATGTAATAATCATACTAACAATATAAGTACACCTCAGGAAACATTATAAAATAATAGAAAAATGCCATGCCATGGGACCTTTAAGCAGGCATTTGCTAACATGACATAAAAAATTACCATAGTTTAAAAACCTGTGATATTGGGTTAATACATATTAATAAATACACAAACCAAAAACATTCTGATCTGTGAAAAATGATCCGATCAGGGCAATGTTGTGTCATCTTGGAAAACTCATTGTTTTTACAATGAGTGGCGACAGTATCCGAAATGTTGACCGTTACAAGATGGCGGACATGCGACAAATGGCGAATATGGCATCAATGTGTACATATGGCTTACACAATGTTCAGGATAACACCGAAAGAGCCATTCATTCTGTGCTGTCAATGTGTCATGCAAAGAAAGTGGATTAATTCAAACTATAGATGGTTTCATCGGACGCAGGCACGTTGCCACGGTTACGCGCCTGGCCCGAAGTTAACTTCCGGTCTGTGTTTGTTTATCGGTCTGGCAAGGGGATAGTATGGCGCACTACTCAGTAGAAACACATTTTTGACGTAATATTCTTTGAAAACATAAATATAAATATTTATGTTTTGGAAAAGCAGAGAGAATATGACACCAGCGCAAAAACAGTGTGTACATAATAAATATCCAGTCATACGAGAGCAGCGTCTAATGTAATTTAGACTGTATGTCTAACGTAATCTACTTGCTATTTATTTCGCTTGTTATCAGAAATAATCTACTCTAGAGGAACTTATTCTGGCTGCGTTTACACTTGGCATTATCATGTGATCACCGTGATCATCAGTCAGTCAGGACACAGTGAGTTTACAATTGTTCACATCAAGTGGTCGCCATCTGGATAACTGATCGCATTTATGTTTCCCACAAAATATTTAAATGTGCCTTTATCACGGAGTGCAAAACAACTTTCGCTTTGTCCTCTATTAATGGAGCACGGGGTTTTTTGTGATGCATTCATACAATCAATCTCAAATAGGATACTTTATCTACAAGTTAACTTTCCCAACATTAATCTTATGTTATGAAACAAAGAAACATGTTATTCCGATGCATTGCATGATTGAAGGCGAGCACGCAAGCATTTATAGATACTGTACAGAAAACGGCATTACACGGTCCTTAAAGGGTTAGTTCACCCCAAAATTTTTATTCTGTCATTATTACTCTCCCTCATGTCGTTCCAAACCTGTAAGACCTTCGTTCATCTTCAGAACACAATTTAAGATATTTTTCTTCTTCTCTACGGTCTTACGAGTTGGGGTCGACATGAGGGTGAGTAATTAATGTATGAATTTAAATTTTTGGGTGAACTAACCCTTTAAGGGGGGCGTTTCCCCCACTCTATATTGCAGACAGAAATGGGAGATTATTTATTATAAACATGCTGAAACAGTAAAAACATGTAAATTAAGACAATGCTGCCCAATTAAAATGAAAGATGATAGCGCATAAGAAAGATAACGCAGCCTCTGTTGTTATTGATTCTTTGCAGACGACTACCGGAAGTTACGTTTGGGCCACAAAAGCGCACATGCGCAGTAACGTTTGTTTATGTTGTTGCCATTGAAACCGTCTATAGCCTGACAAAGCCAGCTCTATATTGTCTATATTCTCAAATATACTTTATAATCGAACTATCACAACACTGTAATTTTAATGACCTCATTTGTCAAAATGATGCCGGTGAATTGCAGGGCTGGTGTAAAGTTGCAAACACATCGCTATGATCAGATACTTTATTAACTGCTGCTTTCTCATTTTTATTGCGTGTTTATTTTGTTATTGAGAGTAAAGCGTGCAGGACATATTGACATATACATCTAAACGTCGCTCTCTCAGCAGTGTGGACGGCATCTGGATGGTCATTAACAGTATATCGCTACAAAGTATTTCCTTTTACTTCTAAGTGAAGAGTGAAAAAGAAGTTTGCTGTGAGTATATCGGGCCTTCGAATCACATGCAGTCTCTTGTACGTTACTTGTGTATGATTGCAAGCAAGAGCAATCAGTTACTGGCTGCAGTTCACTTATTAACTTAATTTGAAAACAACACAAGTGAATATGGGACCATTAACATGAGACACATTTGTGTGTGTGTGTGTGTGTGTGTGTGTACTCACTTCATGGCAAGTTCCTTAGAGATCTGTTCCAGTGATCGGCCTTTTGTCTCTGGCACGAATACAATCACAAACACCACCAACACAAAGCTCATAGCAGCATAGGAGAAGATCACGGTGGGCAGGCCGATCCTCTCTGCAACCACAACACATTACAGTAAATAACCTCTGCAAAACACTCTTTTCTGCTACAAAAACTTTTCTTGTTTATTGTTCTGTGCGAAACTTTGTACGTTTCTTTGTGAGTTTGTGTTTCTTGTGTTTTCATTCCATCTCTGCAGGAACATCCCCACAGGTGGCAAATTAATGTTTGGCAGACTGCCTCTAAACACACAATCCTAACTCAGTCCGCACTTAGCAATCAGTTTCTGAGAACATAGTCTATACAGCCTTCAATGAGTATGATAGTAACAGTATTTCATACAAATAAGTCTACAGTCTGATCTACAGTCTGATATATATATACACAGATCAGGCATAACATGACCACTGACAGGTGAAGTGAATAACACTGATTATCTCTTCATCACGGCACCTGTTAGTGGGTGGGATATATTAGGCAGCAAGTTAACTTTTTTAATACATTTTTAGTTAATGCTGGTTCTGATAGAAAGGTGTGAGAATACACAGTGCATCGCAGGTTGTTGCATATTGAGCTGCATAGCCGCAGACCATTCAGGGTACCTATGCTGACCCCTGTCCACCGCCGAAAGTGCCAACAGTGGGCACGTGAGCATCAGAACTGGACCAGAGAGCAATGGAAGAAGGTGGCCTCTACATCACGTGGATGGCTGGGTGCGTTGCTTACCTGGGGAACACATGGCACCAGGATGCACTATGGGAAGAAGGTAAGCTGGCGGAGGCAGTGTGATGCTTTGGGAAATGTTCTGCTGGGAAACCTTGGGTCCTGCCATCCATGTGGATGTTACTTTGACACCTACCTAAGCATTGTTGCAGACCATGTACACCCTTTCATGGAAACGGTATTCCCTGGTGGCTGTGGCCTCTTTCAGCAGGATAATGCGCCCTGCCACAAAGCAAAAATGGTTCAGGAATTGTTTGAGGAGCACAACAATGAGTTTGAGGTGTTGACTTGGCCTCCCAATTCCCCAGATCTCAATCCAATCGAGCATCTGTGGGCTGTGCTGAACAAACAAGTCCGGTCCATGGAGGCCCCACCTCGCAACTTACAGGATTTAAAGGATCTGCTGCTAACATTTTGGTGCCAGAAAAAGGAGGACCAACACAATATTTGGAAGATTTGTTCATATGGTCATAGTGTTATGCCTAATTGGTGTATATATGTAGTCTGAGTTTCTTTCTTCTGTTGAAGACAAAAGAAGATATTTTGAAGAATTATGGTAACCAGACAGTTGACGGTAGCCATTGACTTCATAGTATTTTTTCCTACTATGGAAGTCAACTGTCTGGTTACCAAAATTCTTCAAAATATCTTATTTTGTGTTCAAAAGAAAGGGAACAACATGCTGGGTTAAATTCTAACATTAATAATTGATCCACTGTTTTTCCAGAATAGTAACTCGACTCAAAACAACTCATCCTTTTTACCCTGTTAGTTAATGATCTATGGCTAAATTAACTCTTACATAACTCCTGAAGGGACACAATCATGGTGTCTTTGTCAGACTCTATTTGGAATTTAATGACGTTCATGTCTGTAGTCATGTCAATAAGGGACAGGTATTAAAATGTAATATTTAGGTTTCGAGATTTGAACAAACCACTAACCACAAGTATGAGGAAAATAATAGTGATGCTCACTAATTATAATATTTTCCTTCTCATAGTGTCAGAGCAAGGTCCCAGAGTTAAAAAAAGCATCAAATCAGCAACTGCTGACCCCATGAGAAAGGACAAATTAACCACTTATCTAAATTGAGAAAAAGAGCCTCAATCTTTATGGTTTTATTGGATGACCGTCAGAAGCCAGATACTGATAAATACACTGACTCACTGCACCCTGCAATATAACTGGGTCATGATCTACTGATCTCATATCTGTAAATAATCTCCTTTCTGTGCTCGTGTGTGTGTGAGTTACCTGTCAAGGTAAGGAAGGTCATCGATATGAGTAAATTTGTGGCCCAGTTAAAAGCAGAGATGACGGACACAGCCTTTCCACGGATGCCAGTCGGGAAGATCGCACTCAAAACCACATGAACCACTAAAGATGATTGCACAGACAGTAATTAGTTTGGTTAGAAAGTGAGAGAATGTGCTTATAAAAATTAAAAATGCATTAAATATTTTTTTAAATACATTAAAAGAAAAGCTAAAATCCGTCATATTGGTATGGAATGACATGAAGGTGATTAAATGACTCATTTTTGGGTGAATTATCCTTTTAACAGGAATGTTTGTTTTTATGTGACAAGTGTGAACATTGATTTGGTCACTTACTTGGTCCCAAGCTGATGGAGAATCCAGCTACATATACAAGCAGGCTGACCAGCGAGATCCATTTTAGAGAGGGCGACACCTCATTAACGTGAAGAGATTGAAGAGCAATTTTTGAACTGTCTTTCTCAGAACCTTCAGCCTTTTTCACCAATGCTGTCCTATGATCATAAGTGTAGTTTAAAATCCAATGGCCCTTAGTGTCATTAATGCTAGTGAGGAAAGGATTTGATTTGTGCTTGGTTTGAAGTTCGTAATCAGAAGGCTGGTATAAGCCCAGTGGAGTGTTCGTCTGGGTATCAGTCTCATCTCCCATCCCAAGTAGTGTGAGGTTTGCTTTATTTATGGGGCTTTTGCATAGACTGGAAACATGTGTGTGGCTCTGCATTGTAACGGCCCCCAGAGTTGCCGTTGACAACGTCATAATGACGGCTCCAACACACAGAAGGGCTTTAGGCCCCACTTTGTCCACTAGAAAAACTGCAGGAATGGTCCCACCCACTTTAACCACACCAAACCCTGTGGACGCAAGAGTCGCTGCCTCGTTCCCATGGAAGCCCACGCTGCTGAGAACAGTTGAAGCATACGCCAAAATGTTGGGCTGTCCCGTAGCCTGCTGCAAGAAAACCAGTGCCACGCCAACAAGCAGTCTCTGAAGCATGTTATCATGGGAACGGAAGAGGTCCAGAAAGCCGTGCAGGCGCTCCGCCCCCAGTGCTATGCGAATCGCCCGAAGTTCATCCTCCACCGTGTCCACCCCTTTGATCCCCGCACGGAGACGGAGGAGAGTGGCATGAGCCTCTTTCTCGCGCTGCTGGCCAAGCAAAAATCGCGGACTCTTCGGCAACAGAGGCATGATGCTGGCTTGCAGCAAAGCAGGGAGCAGTACGCCACCGAATGTAAACCTCCATCCATCCGGGACCCCTGCGAATGCCCAGCTCAGTCCAAAACCCAACAGCATCCCTAAAACTACCATTAACTCATATACACACACGCACCTTCCACGCCAGGTGGCTGGTGCTACTTCCGCCGCATACAGGCAAGAGGCTGTGCCTGACAGCGCTACCGCCATGCCGACCAACATCCGCCCGACCACTAGCGTCCAAAATGATACCACACACACACTCAGAAGCGTGCCTAACACACACAGCAGCGCCGTGAGGATGATAGTGAACCGCCGTCCATAACGATCCAGGAGGGTGCCGCCACCCAGGGACAGGAAGAAGGCTCCAAACAGAAGAGACCCAACGACTTGCTCTTGCTCCGGGCAGGAGAGAGTCAAAGCATCCCTGAGTTGAAGCAAAGCTCCTGATATCAGACTCATCTCATAACCCATCATCAACCCACTCAGGCAGGCCACAGACACAGAGCACAACACCAGCGCTGCACCATTACCTACAGAGAAACAGAGAAATATATCATATAATATACATTATAAAATGAAAAATATAATATGCACGCATCATATGACCCTGAAATTACTACATAGATTCAACAGGGCCAGTATACAATCAAAATGACCCACGGATATGGAATGTTAAGGTATGCAACAAATCTCACAGAATCACTTGACTGATTGTGTTTACTGCAATCACTTTACTCAAACACATGCTCACATGGCTTTGGTTTTCAAGGTTTTTTCCATGCCATCCTACAAACAGTTATACAGTAAGCACTGGCAAGCATATGAATTGCTTTATTGCAGAACCTATAATCATCCCAGATAAATGCACACTAATGACCTATAATTACCTACAATATAACTGACTATCAAACTAATTATTTGACTATATATGACTGATTGATTACAACAGCACAGCTGTTGCAAGAAATGTACAGTAGTAACAATGGGGTTCCATTAGTTATGATTTGGATTACATAACTGTTACACAACTAAGGCAACATGTTCTAGATGAACTTTATAATTTCCATCCATTTTCTTGAAAGACTTGTGATTTGTACAAAAATGTGAGACTTGTACAAAAATGTAGGGTTTGGTTTGAATAATCAGACAAAATTGTGAGTCATTCATTTCAATCATTTGCATATTAAATGGGTGATGAATTGAGAAACTTTCCTTTGAGCGTTTGGTATATAAAAGTTCATTGTAATATAAGAATATCCTGTAAGTTTTAGAGCTGAAAACTTCCTTGTTAGTCAAAGTGAAGCTTTTATAGACACCAGGCCCAGAAAACGAGAGATCTCACAATATGTCGACCACTGACGTAATAGGACGCAGAAGCACCGCCTCAAGCCCCCCCACCGACTCGTGGAGCTAAACTATGCCGGTTCCAGTTCACGTGCGCAAGACATTGCCTGTATGTTCGCTTAATTTCACAGCGGAATCATTCGCTAACATTCATTAACATTCCTTTCTTGTGCGCGCGTGCATGTGTGTGTGTACGGTTCGCGGTTATATTCACTAATGATCGGGTGAGCCAAGTAATACAGAAATAACATTCCAATCAATCGCGGGTGGATGAGAGATGAATCACTGAGTTTGTTTGATAAAGATATTTTTCGGGCCCTGTGAGTATTTTCCAACACGCTTTCAAAACAATTCCTCACGTGTACTGACAGGGGAGCTGAAGCTCATTAAATATGCCAATCTTATCCAATCCTAGCCATGGGCGTTTACTTCCAAGTCTTCAGTGCGGCACCCCATCAAAACCGAGCGTTTTTCAGAGAGCCTCAAAACCAAGGCAGAAAGTAGCCTATTACTTATTCATTATGATGTTTTTGGATGTAAAAACCACGCAAACGTCATAAGTTGACCACAGACAACAGTATAAACATTTTTAAAAAGCCAGTTCATGACACCTTTAACTTTAAAACAAAAGCTTCTAAATCTAACTCATTGCCAAACTAATCAGTAATTATCAAAAGAACAGGACATTTAAAAAGAAAATATTCAAGCCTGTATTAACGTTACAGTTTTAGTAAAGATCTAGATCCGTTTTAGTACATTTTGACTGGACGCACAGACTTTGACATCAAAAAACTGTTAGCTATGGCCTGGTTTCACAGACGGGGCTTAGATTAAAGGCACAATGTGTTGTTTTTCGCAGCTAGAGGTCGCCTATTCAAAACAAAGGCGTAGTTTGATGACGCAGATATTGAGCGTGGAATCTGGGGGGTTGTCTTCACCTCACAGAATCGGGATGGGACTAATCATGTTCATGGATGAGATTATTAACGTTACTGTAGTATGAAGCAGAGCAGGGCCGAGTGCTGTGGGAGCTGAACGAGGCAGCTAAAGCAATTGCTAATGAGAGACGAGCATGACGCATGGCTCAACAGCAGCGGAACTTGTATTATGACACAATCGCCACTTCCACAGAAGCATTTTAATAGTATTACTGTACAATAATTCGTTTTCTGTCGATAAATGTCTCCAAACAGTTGTTCCCTAGTTGAATAAAACATATAATATATTAAAACTCTTTGGTGTTTCCATGGTTTCTACAAAATAAAAGCGGAAAATCGAGGGTAAGGCAGGATGTCACTGATAGGCGACGCGCGGACACGATCCATGTCCTAGCTAAAATTGCTTATTTTTCTGGATTTAAACATTCTTGGAAGCATTTAGAATTATGTAAGTACATATGTCAATAAAATATGGAACATTGTTCTAGTGGTTTTTTGATATCTTAATTCAAAAATCGGACATATTGTGCCTTTAGGCCAGGATTAGGTTTAGTTCAGTTAGGGCATTTAAGTATATTTTATAAACGTGCCTTAAAAAAAACAGTGTGCATCTTGAGACAAAACAATGGCAGTGACATATTTTAAGATAAGTCAGTGCAAATTGCTTTCAGGTTAAACCGCCCAAACACGCATTTTAGTCTGGGACTAGTCTTAAGCCGCCTTGTCTGTGAAACCAGGGGTATGTGAGGGTGAGGTAATACTCACCTGTTTTTGCAGATGGGCTTTTCTCTAGATATATGTGTGTGTCTGGACTCTGTAGACATGTTTTGCTCTGGGGGTCAGAAGTCATTCTTATGGACTCTTCAGATGCTTCCATGTTCTTCAATGGGGGTTGTGCAACTACAGTAGGTGGACAGTAAACAATGATTACTTAACAATAGGTTCATTATAAATATTTAATCATGCATTTCATCAGCGATAAAATAAGTCTTGAAAAAGGATACTGAGGAAACTAATTTGTAAGGGACCTTCAGAACTCTCCGAGACAACTATTACCCATTCACAACACTGGAGATATTCATTTGGGATTAGACCAATATAAACTTCTCAAACAAAGTCTGTCTCTTAGTAAGAAGATCTGCATTGAAACATATATCAGCATGCAAATAACCACTGAACTAAAAAACACAAATAGGTTATCAAGTTCATGGAAGCTCACTGACTAACAAAGCAACCAATGAGAGCAGCACAACATTCATCAACACCTTTATTTACTGTCTTAACACATTTGTAACAGCATGTCCCAATCAGGAATGCACAGCCATTGACCATCTTGGATTTCTCAGTGCCATTGCTCTATGCACAAATCAACAAGTAAGCTCAAGATCATTCAAGCGTTTTAAAGCGCCCGTTACCTCTTTAATGTCAATAATGGGGAATGGTGTCCTTGAATTCATTGCAACTCTTCCTCGCCTCTCTCCTCCCGGGTGGCAGAAACTTATCTGTCCTTGTTTCTTTGGATACACGTTTCTTGTTTTGGAAGGCACAGTGGCTTAAACTCCGCCTACATTAACCAGTGCAAAAACAGCGAGACTGAAAGTGTCAAGTAAGCAGAAGGACTTGAAGAAATGAAGCGGCTCTGACTGGGCTGTGTTCATAAAGCATTAATTATTAGACGATGACACTATTATTATCTTTATTACATATTGGTTTGGACTTAGCGATGTGGTGTTCAACACACACATGATACACCGCATGTTGTTGTCAGCTGTTGCGGTGACCGGTTTGTTCAGGAGTCGGAGTTCAGATCCTTTAAACTGAATCTTATCCATGAATCAATGAACCGGTTCACAAAACCTTGAACGATGCAGAGTGAATGTGCATTTTTCGACTCATATTTTTACAGCATAGCCTACACGCAGTTGTTAAAAATAATTTTGACTTTATTTATCTGTTTATTTGTTTTGTTTTTATTTGTATTTGAACTCGAATGTGTTTAAATCGTGTTTTTACAGTAATTTTACAGTTCATTTTTTTTAAATCATATGTTAGGCTACAGATAGGCATTTTTGAGGAAAAAAAACATTGCAAATGTAACAAACAAATAGAGGGGGCTTAGGTCTACATAAAGATATTGAAACGTTTACAAATATATTAAAAGTTTGTTTACACTTTATTTCAAAGTGTTTGTTACACTGTAATTATACATTTAATAGTAATGTTAAGTAACTACATGTACTTACTATATGGTTAGGATGATTTGGTTTAGGGTTAGTTGCATGTCATTATGCATAATTTATATAAATACATATTAATACTAACATATGTACCATATGTAACAATGACACTGTAAAATAAAGTTACCAAAACTGCTTTTTGCTTCATAGAAAATCGTATCGAGTCAATATAGCCTAATGTTCAATTTCTTTCTTGAAAGATGTAAAACAGTTTTATAGCTATATAAACCTGACTGTCAGTTCTCCAAAAGAGCAAATAATAAATGTCTCCAGAACAACACAAATTATCCATCAATATTTTTTGTATTAAAATCCATAAAAAAAAAATATATATATATATATATAGCCAAAACAGTTTCATGTATTGGCATTTCCAAAACAAATGAACCACAGTTTCAGGGCAAATGTCACAAAAAGTGCAATTAAAATCAATATCACCTTTAACGGTTTGCCATAGACATTGCCTACCCCAAAATTTTACCTTTAGGGGTTTAGCTTGCCACTGAGGCAGTACCCTCAAAAGAACATTTTTGAACAACTTTTTTTTTTTTTTTTTACCACAAAAAGGTTCACGTTAGTACCTTAAGGTACGTATTTTTACTCTAAGGTACTATGCATTTTAGGAGTACAAAGATGTCATTTTAAGGGTACAGCCCCAATGACAAGCTGTTGTACCCCTAAAGGATATAACTTCGACACCCTTTTTTCTCTGTGTGTACCCTGGAGAAGAACATTTGCTGTGCAATAGCTGGAACTGTCGTAGGCCTAAAGCCTAATCCCAGCAAAGTGAGCAGAACACAGAATACTCCTATGTAGGTTCTTTTTTTGTACCCAGAATCGAATTATTCCCAGAAAGATGTGGCCTGGCAACCAACAATTGTTAATTTTATCTAACTACATGTAATGTGGTGGTCTGTTGTGTCACAGATAAGCTAAATTCAAATCAACAGACACTGTATAACCGGCTGTGGAGTTGCTGAGAAACAGCTGTGTACTTTCCTATAGACGTACATACATGTTATGCAGTAATGAATTCACATGCCATGTTTTCGAGAATACTAGCTCCACCCAACATGTTTATTTTTTTTTCAATTTGTGAAAAAAAAAAACCTATTTCGAGAGCAGCTTCTCTTGGTGATATAGTGCCATCTAATGGCCAGACAGCTGCAATTACATGAACGTGTGACAAGTTCAACGGCACACAAACTTTGCCTAGATGTTTATATATATTTTAAATTAAATTAAGTGCAGGTGAAAATCTTTACAAACCATTACAATCATACAATAAAAAATACAAACTTACCTAAATGCTGGATATTCAAAGCAAATGATGGAACACAAATCTAAACACAAAGTGAACAGAAATACAAAGTTTATACATAATTTGGTCCATAGAATAACTTTATTATGTGTATATTTGCATGTATGTATGATATCAATACATTTAATTGAATTTTGTTAACGGGTTGGCTACAGAGCATGCTTAGTTAAAAATGTGGCCACTTTTTAAAAGCAACATTGGGGGGCGCTAGCGGACAAGGGATCTCAGATTGTAAATTCTATCTGAGTTTTACAATTCTATCTATCTATCTATCTATCTATCTATCTATCTATCTATCTATCTATCTATCTATCTATCTATCTATCTATCTATCTATCTATCTATCTATCTATCTATCTATCTATCTATCTATCTATCTATCTATCTATCTATCTATCTATCTATCTATCTATCTATCTATCTATCTATCTATCTATCTATCTATCTATCTATCTATCTATCTATCTATCTATCTATCTATCTATCTATCTATCTATCTATCTATCTATCTATCTATCTATCTATCTATCTATCTATCTATCTATCTATCTATCTATCTATCTATCTATCTATCTATCTATCTATCTATCTATCTATCTATCTATCTATCTATCTATCTATCTACACTGTATTGGGACACCTGACCATCACACCAACAGGGACTTTAACGACATTGCATTCTAAATACATAATCATTCATATGGAGTTGGCCCTCACCTTTGACAGTTTCTGCTCTTCTGGGAAGGCTTTCCACAAGATTTTGGAGTGTTTCTGCTGGAATATTTCTTTGCCTATTTATCCAGTAGAGATATTTCATCCAGTTCATCCCAAAGGTGTTTGACTGGGTTGAGGTCAGGGCTCTGTACAGGCCAGTCATGTTCTTCCACACCAAACTCATCCAACAACATCTTTATGAACCTTGCTTTGTGTACTGGGGTGCAGCCCTGCTAGAAAAGGGTCTTCCCCAAACTGTTCCCACAAAGTTGGAAGCATGGCGTTGTCCAAAATGTCTTGGTATGCTGAAGCATTAAAATGTCCTTTCACTGGAAGTAAGGGATCCAAACCCCTGAAAAACAGCCCATACTATTATCCCTCCTTCACCATGCACAATGCAGCTCACCCATCAGACTGCGTGATTTGTCTCTCCACATGCTTGCACTTCAGTCCAGTGGCAGCGTATTCGCATTATACTCGGCCATGGAAACCCATTCCATGATGCTCCCGTCGCACAGTTTTTATGCTGATATTAATGCAAATGATGAAATCAGCAGAGCATTGGCGACTTTTACGCACCATGCACCTCTGCACTCGGCGACCTTACCACACAGTTGGTGTTGTTCCTAAACGCTTCCACTTTCCAAAAATACCACTTACAGTTGACTATCTAGCAGAGATGAAATTTCACAAACTGACTTACTGCAAAGGTGGCATCCTAACAGGGTTAAACCATGCATGAATTCAAGAGCGACCCATTATATGAGTGCAACACAATGTTGTCCCATATAAGAAGTAAACAAATTTCTTTTGTGAGATTTCATGATACCACATCTCATATTTGCATGTTATTCATAAGTGTTATATTTAGTAACCTTTCATTATCACAGTCACATAGCCATGCTGGCCTGTTGGAAGCCAAAGTATCTTTACAGCAAATCATTTCCTGTGTATCTTGCATAGGATGTCTCTAAAATCTGAGCATTTGAGCGATGCTCAGGGCAGGTTTACCTTTAACAAACTACCAGTCATTTCGCTGATGCGTGGCCTAGTTTAAGGCCTTAAGTACAGCATTTCTGGTGAACTTCTCAGACCATTACACCGGGTCTCAGAAAAGCAGTTCCAGGAGCCGCAGTTAATATAATGAAAACATTGACAGCTGCCAGGGAAATTTAAATTATGCTAGGTTAAAGACGGAGTTCAATGTGCAGGGGTGGCGTGAGCACTGGGTTGGGAAAGAAAGACAATGACGCACAGCACTGTACTAAAAGAGACCTTTGATCAGCTGAGGCAACCGATGACGTTTTATTTTCAGCTTTACACTGTTCCCAGAGTAACAGTTTCATCTACTTATTGTCTTCTACCGAAAAACACCAAGATGCAAAGATTGTTTTGGGGAAAAATAACCATAAAGTTTTATTGCGAACAAAACAAGGTCACATGATTCAAACATTTTACAATTTTACAGTACATTTATAGTTACATATAAGCATACATTAGGTTTTTGTTCCATATACATTAAAACTAATACATAGACCTTAAAATATACAAACAAATTTAAATAACCATAGTCTTATTTAAAGGAATGTGATGTTCAGACAAACTGGCCCATTTCTGAGCTGTACGATTACTGTACATCCTAGGAAGACTAAGGTGGGACAGAGACGTCGTATTCCTTAGTCCAGGTGCGTTTATCTACAAACACCAGCAGCACATTCCTCTAGCACCTTCCGCTCAAGTCAAAAGAACAAGAAAAACACAAAAAAAAGGAAGTGCTCTTTAAATTAGGAAGATAAATGTGCAATTTGATCCCAGATGCGTAACTGAAAGATCACAGAAACATCAGATGCTGATCAATTTTAGTGGTTTTAGCGTCATGTTGACTGCATTTATATTATCTGACACGGACTGACATGCCAGATTACATGGTTTCGATTAAACAAACGTGTGAAGGGCTGTTAAAATGAAGGCACATACACATTACACACGCATTCAATCCATCCAAAACAATGACGTCTAGCACAGACGATCCTATAAAAGTAAATAAGATGGAAATAAATCTCAAGAAAGGAAAAGTACATATCAAACGTCCATCAGCTTCAGTCTTCTCTCTTTCTTTTCCCCCATCTGTCTCTCTGACACAACCTGGGGTGAAAGCAGAGGAGAAATCGTGCATTTGGCTGCAGACGATGAAGATGACGAGTCTTTTTTTAATGTGTAAAACTCAGGCCTTTTAACAAAGGCCTTTTGAGCTGCCATATGCCATGTGCAAATGCCCCCTATCTGGAGGCAGGGAAATGAGACGGGGTTTCTTTTCTCATAGTGATGCACTACAGGTGTGATTCCATGGGACAGTGTTTCCATGGTAATGAGCTACAGGTAAGAGTCTACGGGATGGCGTTTCTGCTTCGATGGGCTACAGGTAGGAATCCATGGCAGGGGCGTAAGAGAATCCCAGGAAAGCCTCGGCCGCCTCAGTGATGCTGGCTGTGACTAGAGCACTGTCCGGGGAGCAGCCGATTGAATTTGGCACCGGCTCATCTGTGAACTCGGGGTCGAAGTGTCGCAAGTCATTAGGCCCCGTCTGAAACAACGAAATTGCAATAGATTGATTAGAAGTTGCAATATTTGCATTGCATTGCACCTGCATTCTCTTATCACAAATTATGCCAGCATGACTAGGTCCTTTTTATCTCTAACATCCAGTGCAATGTGGCCATAACCCAAAGTCAACCAGGAAGAGCAGTGGAACGTACCACGTTAGGGTTGAAGGGCGGCGTGAGCTTCTTGGCGTTTAGATCATCCCAGTTTATGGGAGAGAAGAACATGTGGTTCTTGATCTCAGTCTACAAAAGTGAAATAAAAGATACATTAGACATAAGAGCAACAAACTGCTATTTAATCTAAGGCAAATTATTATATACACACTTACAAAGTCATCGGTGAAGCCCAGTCTCTTGGTTCGGTCTTTTTGCAGCAGGCCTTCCAGCAGGTGTCTGGCAGCGTTGGATATGTTGGGTTTGAGCTGCAGTGGCTTGTTCAAGATGTTATCGTACATTTCCGCCGTGTTACGGCTGTAGAACGGAGGCTGTGGAGAAACCATTAAAACAGTCACAAATCATGTAAAAAGCCATGTGCTCAATTACACTAATTAGATAAATAGGCATGGAATGCATTTATTTTGCTGAAATAACTCACCAGGCCATATAACATTTCATACAGCACTGCGCCTAAACACCACCAGTCCACCGTCCGGTCATACGGCTGCTTGTGTAACACCTCCGGTGCCAAATACTGCAAGACAAATAGAGAAACATCAAGACGAGTTCGCATATCAACTGCAGATACCATGGCATTGTATGAAGTGTGCACAGCATTTACCTCTGGTGTTCCACAGAACGTTGACGTTGTTCCATTGGGTTCTATGTTCTCCTTGCACAGGCCGAAGTCGGTCAGGATGATGTGTCCTTGTGAATCCAAGAGAATGTTCTCTGGCTTCAGGTCCCGGTACACAATGTTCAGCGAGTGCAGGTACCCCAAGGCGCTTGCAATCTCGGCTGCATAGAACCGCGCACGTGGCTCCAGAAAGCATCGCTCCCTTTGCAAGTGATAGAACAGCTATGGAAAGACAAAGAGGAAGAGGAGACAGATTAGGCTCTGAATTCCATATCCTGAATGGCATACTTAATCAAGGCTTTCTAGACTCCGCAATTCTGAACAATGGCAGGAAATGAGAATGCACCCCCCCCCCCCCCTCCTTTAAAGATGTCTGTGGAGTTAGACCAAGCCTAAACCAGCACAGCTGCTAAATCTGGCTCCCCCAGCTCACACACTTTCCCCTCCCAGCCATTTCCTGAGGAGAGTTTCCTATTCAGAGCCCTTTGCTTCTCATGACAGGATATCCTTTTTCTGTCTGCATCTACCTCACTGTCTCCTTCGACTATTCTATTTTCTGTCACTCTCTCGTCAATATTGTTCTACTAGAATTACACAAAAAGTTGGCACAACACAGCTCCATAAATAGAAAAATAATTTATAGCATGTTCTCATCAAAAGTAGTGTTTCACGTCATATAAATATTCAGTAACACTTTAGTTCAGGATCCAATTCGAAATGCTTATTAGCATGCATATTACTAGGATATTGGCTGTTTATTAGTACTAATAAAGCACATATTAATGCCTTATTCTGCATGATCATATTCTACATCCCTTAATCCTACCCAATACCTAAACTTAACAACCACCTTACTATTAATAAGCAGTAATTCATCAGAATCGGACCCTAATCCAAAGCGTGACCTTAGTCTGTTTTAAAAACCATGCAAATTAAATGACGTACCTCTCCGCCATTGATGTAGTCCAGCACAAAGTAGAGTTTATCCGTAGTCTGAAAGGAGTAATGCAGGCCCACCAAGAAGGGATGCTTGACATTCTTCAGTAACACGTTGCGCTCTGACATGATGTGTTTCTCCTGAGGTTAGAGGTCATGATAAGAGGTCTAACATACTTCAGGGTGCCTATGCAGCCAATGCATTCTACATATTACTGCTTGACAAAAAGCCTAAAGCAATTGGTTTGTATGGTCCTGTACCTCTTTTTTCTTCAAGATGGCTTTCTTTTGCAGCACCTTGACTGCGTAGAACTTCTCATCGCTCCGGTGGCGGGCCAGAAGAACCTTGCCAAAGCTGCCTTTTCCGATGACCTTGAGGAAGTCAAAGTCCGACGGTTTGGCGGTGGGGTTGGAAGAAGGACCAAGGTTTATCTGCTGAGAAGGACTTGGCTGGAGAGGAGAGAGAGATGATTAGACAAATATGATTCAGACATTGTTTTGTAGAAAGATGCATGAAGCACATACACACAAGCTTTCAGTGGTCAAACAACATACCGGTGGGGAAGGGTTGCTGTTCATCAGTTCAGCATCTTGTGGAGGTGTCAAGTTCAAGATGGACTGGACCTCAGGACTACAAGAAGAAAAGATTAGAGAGTGAGGATCAGATGCAAAGTTTTAACAATTTAGCAAACAAAAATAGGAAAAATTAAAAAAGAAATAGTAATTATTCTTAAAATAATTTCAGTAATTTCAGTAAAATAAATGCATTTCATGCCTTTAATTGAATGCATATTTGCTATATTTTTAATATTATAATTTTAGCAACAGAAAATATCAAAGCAGAAAAAACTCTTAACATTTCTTTACATATTTACATAAAATAAACTTACTGCTTGCATGCATACGAGTTTGTGGAAAGCTTCTGGATAAAGTCATTGAGTCCCATCTTTCTCTGTTTCATAAAGGCTGCACATAAAAAGAGAGAGAGAGAGAATACATTTAAAAGAAAGATCACTTAATATTCTTCCCTTACTTTACTAAAGTTGGCTCAAGAGATTCCATTCATCTGAAAAACAAAGCCTACCACTGAGATTAGCTACTAGTCCTCTTGTTTTAGAGTAGGTCAAGTCTGGAGCTGGAACGCTCGTCTCCGTTTGGATTGTCATTGCAGTAGATTTCCACTCCGGGCCCGTAACCAAAAAGACACAAAGCGCTACTGAACTCCTACACTACTGTTCCAACAATTTAAAAAGGCAGGGGGAGGAGGCTCGAGATCGCGTTCCGTTAAGAGGCGTGGCTTTGTGTGTGTTCTTATAGAGGAGGCGTGTCCTGACTCAAGGCTCGGCTTGAGGGGGCGTGATCGGGCGCATGCTCCACAGCTCATTTTGACAGGTTTGAACTGAACGGAGTCAGCCGTGACGTCTATGAGGGGCCAGCTGTGAGTGAAGGGTACACGAGCACGTCACTCCCTCAAACATGATGTAAACAATTGAAAACAAGATCTTCCCGGATCAAATAAGCTGACCAGGACTAAATGTTCTGTTGGGAGAAACGCCAAAGGGTTCAAAATCGATACAAAACATGAGCCAATGAGTCACTGCACCTTTCTTTAAACTAAAGGGTCATAAAACGTGATTTTTTAGTTTGTACTGTAGAGCATCGATGACTCATCAGTGTATTTATGAGACAGCGTATACTTATCCTATGATGAGATAAATAAAAGAAAACAGTCTAGAGCACATTTTCAATGTAAACAATGTGTTCAGTATAACACACAAAGAGTATTCCAGAAAGCAAAGTTATCGTTGACACAATCCTTGAGGTATGCTGGTTACAAAAAGGTGTAAATTCAGCCAACGCAGATTGAGTGTGTTCACGGTTAACACACAAGACACTCAACAGAGCGACGAATCGCCATGGAAACGGACGCTAAGAAAAAGCGCACCATAAGACTTCAGTTCTGTTGTTTGATGGCTATTTACATACATATTGCCATCTATTTGGTGGCTGTGCAATCATTTGCGCGGAACACCTCTAAACTAACCCTGGAATAGAGCCTGCTCAGGAGCAGGTTATGTTTACATACCCTGAAAGTTACCTCCGTTTTTGGAACCGAAAGTTGAGGTTATCTGCTTACTTACCCTTAAACATACCCGGGTATGTCAAATAACCTGCTTTCTGGAATACCCCACAGGAAATCTCGGGTTGATTCATCAGACCAAAAGCAACCACTGCCATTCACAAGTGCACAAGTCATATGAACCCCACTGCAGCTCTGTTTCACTCTTTACCTCAAGTTTTCTCTCAAAGACCCATTTTATCCGTTGTGACGCATGAATGAGACAAAAGCAAATGGATTCGAGCCAAACTTCAGTACTCACTGGAAAACTACTAACTGGATTAGCGGTGAATAAACGTTCAAATGAATCGTCGAATTCAGTACCGAATCAAACTGAATCAGTCCGAGCCGTTCGGTCAACCGAATCTGTTCTTGAACGGGTGTTTAAAGCGAATTCAGGGAAATTAGTCGGACTTTAACTTGCTTCAAGGAAAATTCAAGCAATCTTCTGCAAGCTTTCCTTCTGTCATTTAGAGCGCGTGTTAGTAAATGTACACAAGATCTTGAAATGCCCTAGTTTGCCAGTTACGCAATGTCATACCCCAGCAGAATATTAATTAACTTAGTCACTCATACAACTCATTAAGTTATAATAAAAGCTCAAAACATAAGCCTCAAAAATATTTAAACTCATAAATGACTAATGGATTAATGGTTGGGTTGTGGCAAAAACATCTCAAAAACATCTCTTAGATCAAGATGTAGCTAATGCTTGTAATTATACTGTATCTTATTTTGCAACAGATCTCTATTACAGTAGCTCGTGGCACTGTCCCAAAGCTAAACAAAATACATTCGAGTCACCAGCTGTGTTATTAGTAGGCTAGTTAATACAGCCTGCACCGAACAATTGTAATGCATACATCCCAAAAATATTTTTTTATTGTGACACTTTAGACATCATGATACAGTCCAAGCAGCATGAAGTAATACAACATGAAGGCTATAATGAACATCCATAATATGCATTTGTACGTTGCTTGTAAGTAAATAAGACGGGCTACACTGTAACCATTTTATCGCAGAAAAAGTTTGAACGCTCGTTGCCACCTTAGATGTTTGAATAAATCGCATTATTAGCTATTCATTGTCCTATTGGGTAATATAGTCTACATATCACAGAGTTATTATGATTAATATGGTCTTGAAAAAAAAGCAAACTTTTAATTTCCGCTGAAGTTCGCATTGTGCTGTAAATCCAGATAAGTCTCTTATGAAAGCCAAGACTTACTAGCGTTTATATATTTGTCAAAGGCAAAGCCAAGTGGCTTTATTAGACTAAATCAATATAGATATGAATATGGTGTTAAAACCGGGTCATTGCCCCTAAGGTAACGCACCTATAGAGATGATCCAGTACAGCCGTCGTTTATATTAAAACAGTTCAATTATACAAACTTTCCGCGACATATTCGGTGAGATACAACTTACATGTGAGCGGTGAAGTTTTGTCTTTCATAGGGTCAAGGAAGAGAGTAAAGAGCCTGAGACACGCTTGATGAGGAAGTTTGAAGGTGAAAGAATTTTCTCTAAACGCCTCATTCCACCAGGGCTGATCTGACATCTGATATCTGCGGGGCGGAGCTTCTCCAGCCCCCCAACAATGTGCTTCACTATTTTCATGCGGAGCCTGAGCTAAATGAACTTGGGGGCTGTCTGTCAAAGCCCAGTCAGTTGCTGCCTACCTCAACAGAGTTTTTGTGCATCAATGGCGTTTGCAACACAATTAAGACCAATGAAATGGTGTACCAATATTTTTGTATTTTCCTGTCTAAATAAGAGAATTCAGATTAAGCAAACATGATGAAACACACCTTTCACACACTGGTTACAAGTTATTAGAAAAACAAAGCATGAAAATGATCACACATAAAACACTGAAACACAATCTTAAAGGGATAGTTCACCCAAAAAGGATTTTTTTTCATTACCAACTCACTAACCTTCAAGTTGTTCCAAACCTGTATGAGTTTCTTTCTTCTGTTGAACACAAAAGAAGATATTCTGAAGAATGTTGGTAATCAAACAGTTGATGGCACCCATTGACTTCCATAGTAGGAAAAAACAAATACTATCCGCTTGGTAAGTCGTGACATAAAGAACACCGTTTCTGGGTCCAAGCCTCAACTCGTTTCACTTGAGAATGCCATCGACGGCCGTTTATGATTGCGCTATTTATTCATATTAAAGGTCCCATGGCATGAAATTTTCATTTTATGAGGTTTTTCAACATTAATATGAGTTCCCCTAGCCTGAATATTGTCCCCAAGTGGATAGAAATGTTGATCGGTGTAAACCCGAGTTCTGGCTGTCTCTCTCTGCCTTTGAGAAAATGACAGGCCAGACGAGCCAATCCTGAAGTCTCCTGGTTTGACGTCCAAGCAGGAACGGTTACCTCCCTTTCCTCCGCCCAGAGAATCTGGCACGCCCATGCAAACGCTCGAGAGATCATTCCTTGTGAACGAGTGAATGCTGGCAGTTTCTCAGTGTTTGGATGTACAAATGAAAACAGAAGTCTTTTTTCAGTTCCTTCTGATCTGTGATCAGTAATTTCTGATGTGTAGCTAATTATTTATTATTCGTGCACACAATGCGGCTTCTCTCTCTCCAGACAGAACGGTGTTTTCGTGTTTTCTATCTTGTGAGTCAGTGTTTTTGTACGTCCTCGTCGCGTCTACCGGTTCTAAAATGTGCATACAGTCGTGAGTTTCTGCTCAACATCGGCCTCACACACGCCGAAGCTCGGGCTGCACTGGCCGTTGGCCTTCAACATCCCCGACCCCCAGTACTGCATCTGGCCCACAGCGGAGGCACCAAACGTGGCGTGAGATTAAGCAGAAGGGGGGTAAGCGTGAGCATATTCGGGCTAGCCAGCCTAGCCCCACAATAAACTGGATTACATTCGATTACTGCTGTTGTGTCTTTGTTTGCGCTGTGTACTCAACGCGCGTCACTGACGCTTTTATTTTATTTTAAAAATAATGCTATTATCAACACTTACTTTTAACTCGTTCATCTCGACAGCTGTAATGGTACTTTGCATGTGTTACACAGTTGGTAATAATGATGAAGACGGACTCTGTGTGACTGGGACTCGTGTTTATTCAGAACTCTCAGATACAAACACAATAAACTCGCGCTGACTGACAGCGCTCTCATAACTCAGTAGGTACTATAAATAACTTTGTTAGCGATCGCTGAGCTCCGTCTCTGGTACGTTAGTGATGTCCGGTTCGCGAACAATCTTTCTTTTGAACCTGTTCTTTTTAGTGAACCGAATCAGTACCGAATCTACACAACAGTCTCTGTGCTCACAGCGTCGCAGACATTAATATTTTAACGATTTATAAAAGATGAATCCCTGTCTGGCCATCTGGAATTTTGGTATGGAGATAAAGGTTGTGATTATATATATTGTTTGTAGTATTACACCACATTGTGTGTGTATATTAGCACCGTTTGTTGTTTTTCTTGTGGTATGAGATAGAGCGTTGACGCGTGACGTCAGACTTAACAACCGGATACCAATATTCTTTAAAATATCTTCTTTTGTGTTCAACAGAAGAAAGATTTGGAACAACATAAGGCTGAGTAAATGATGACAGTATTTACATTTTTGGGTGAACTATCCCTTTAAGACCGTGGCTAGTTGTCACAATGGAAAATTCACAATGCAAAACGTGTATAACATTCTAACATTTAAAACATGCGACAACTTTCCTGTGTGACAACTAGTCCTGGTTTCCCCTACCATACGTCATGTATGTCACCATGTAGTTGTAGTTCACTATTTTTCGCAATACTCAATACTCATTTCATTTCAATACTCTCTATTTTGATTCTCTTTCCCTTCTGTCTCCTTGTGCTCATCTCATCCAGATCCTCATCTTTTTCAATCTCTCATTCTTTGTGTAAATAGAGGTCTGGGAGAGGATAGAGACAGAGGGAGCACACAGAGGTCAACAGCGCTTCAGTACCAAGTGTCCAAACACTTTGTTTATTTATGTTGGAGGATGGAGATTACGTAAAATCTTTTTAGAATGCAGCTAAGAACTCAATACAGAACCCAAACATTATGCATACTAATGTGGACTTGAATTATACGCTGGTTTCAAGAGCATTATGCAATTTCCCTCAGACACACATTCATATGAATGCATACAAATATGTGCGTACACAAACACACCTGCAATGACTGCAAAGGAGAAAATCTGGAGCTTATGAGATCATTTAGACAGATTTAGTGTATGAGCAATGTAATGTGAACACAAACAAATACAGATGTACTGCAGTTACAGTGTCTTCATAGGGATTGTACTAAATTACACATTTATGAGAAAATTCCCTCATTTCTGGAGTACTCCATATTCTGGCATGTTTTGTTTAAAATGGAAGTACATTTAATCCAGCTGACTGGTCCCAGGACACTCAGACTTCCCAGGACTCTCTGTACCTGTCCTAGGTTCAGTGTTGTGATATAACAAAAAGGCACTTCTACTTTCCACAGATACAAGATAAAGGTAATAAATCAGTTATGTTCAGTATTTTTCATTTGCCCTTTTTCAGATAAGCTTATCACCGCTCATAACCTTTAAATGACTGGTATTATACAACCATGTCATGGTTAGGGAATTTAAAAAAATCTTCTATTCACAGTGTCAGCAACAGACCGTTTATGGGTGAGCCATTAATTAGGGGCCTTTTTGACTACTTGATACAATGGAAAATAAAACAAACAGTAAACAACTCCTTATGTGATTTTTGATTCACGTCATAACCCGATATAAACTTTTTTTGGAAAAAATGTACACTACTGTTCAAAAGTCAAAAGTGGGGTCGGTTTTTATGTTGTTGAAAGAAGTCTCTTATGCTCACCAAGGCTGCATTTATTTATTAAAAACAGTAATATTGTAAAATATTATTATAATTTTAAATAATTGTTTTCTATTTTAATATATTTTAAAATGTAATTTATTCTTGTGATGTCAAAGATTAATTTTCAGCATCATTACTCCAGTTTTCAGTGTCACATGATCCTTCAGAAATCATTCTAATGTGCTAAAACTTTTCTTATTATTATCAGTGTTGAAAATAGTTGTGCTACTTAATATTTTTGTGAAAACTGTTTTTCAAAAACAGTGTTTATTTGAAATAGAAATCATTTATAACATTATATATGTCTTTACTGTCACTTCAATTTAATGCATCTTTGCTGAATAAAAGTATGTATTTCTTTCAAAGAATATGTACTATATATACTAATAGCGTACTATATAATGTATACTATTCATTCAAAAATATACTGTATATATACACTGATCAGGCATAACATTATGACCTATTCCTAATATTGTGCTGGTCCCCCTTTTGCTGCCAAAACAGCCCTGACCCGTCGAGGCATGGACTCCACCAGACCCCTGAAGGTGTGCTGTGGTATCTGGCACCAAGATGTTAGCAGCAGATCCTTTAAATCCTGTAAGTTGCGAGGTAGGGCTTCCATGGACCGGACTTGTTTGTTCAGCACAGCCCACAGATGCTCGATTGGATTGAGATCTGGGGAATTTGGAGGCCAAGTCAACACCTCAAACTCATTGGTGTGCTCCTCAAACCATTCCTGAACCATTTTTGCTTTGTGGCAGGGCGCATTATCCTGCTGAAAGAGACCACAGCCACCAGGGAATACCGTTTCCATGAAAGAGTGTACATGTTCTGCAACAATGTTTAGGTTAGGTGGTACGTGTCAAAGTAACATCCCTATGATGACAGGATCCAAGGTTTCCCAGTAGAACATTGGCCAAAGCATCACACTGCCTCCGCTGTCTTGCCTTTTTCTCATAGTGCATCTTGGTGCCATGTGTTCCCCAGGTAAGCGACGCACACGCACCCGGCCATCCACGTGATGTAAAAGAAAACATGATTCATCAGACCAGGCCACCTTCTTCCATTGCTCCGTGGTCCAGTTCTGATGTTCACATGCCCACTGTTGGTGCTTTCGTTGGTGGACAGGGGTCAGCATGGGTCAGCAATGCAACCACATACGCAAGAAATGTGTGTGTGTGTGCACATTTTATCAATTTCCTACATAAGAAAAGTTAAACAAGCCCAAAATAAAGGTTCATTTAACTTAAAAAAAAGGTAAAACTTCTTAAAAGGATAATGCAAATCCATTATATTCTATCCTTTAAAACTAGATAATAAATCCTAGCGTAAAGAAAAGTTCCTCTTATTGAATAAACCCCCTTATATAAAATCATCCTTTGTTATCTGTCAGGAACGGTTTAGCAAATACAGTGCATGTTCACAAGTACTTGATAAAAGTGTGTGATGCATTTGTTCCATTATCAGGTGACATTGGGTGTTCATAATAGAATAGTGTAGGAGTGTTTTATTCACAGAAGTGCTGTTTTGAGCACATGCCTAAAAATACTTATTAAAGGTTCAACTCTAAGCCTACATGGATCAAGGTGATTATGGGTTATGCTTATACCAGCAAGACGGAAAAACAGAGAGAAAAAACAAAGCAACTCAACAAAGCAACTCAAAAAAAGAGAAGGAACTCAGCTGTACTGACCAATCGAAGAGAGATCCTGAAGGAATTATGTAGGTGAGTGATTATTGAGAAGATATATAAGTAAGAGAGAGAGTATGGAAATAAGTCAATGAATGAAAGAAAAGACTGGTTGAAAAAAAAAAAAAAAAACTTACTGGTGTCAGAGGGGCAACAATAATCAGACTCAGGGTCTCCATGGTAGTAGAGGTCCATTGCCTGGGGAAAAAAAGTAATTTAGGTCAGTGCAATGTGTCTTCAATGAAAACATTCTTTTGTTGTGTTAATATTGCATGCCTCTTTAGACCTAAACACAAGTTTAATGATGAGCCCTTGGTTCTTAAGGAAGTGACATCATTGAATGTGATGAGTTTCCCTAAATGTTTTTAAGTGAAACTGCAATTCTAACAATATTAGAAATAGGACTTGCTAAATTAATAATGTGCTTTAGATTTACTAACTGAGAGACGTGAGACAGTGGGAAGATTGATGCTGACAGTGAAATAATGACTTTCAGATGGATTGCCAGATTGGTCTTAATTTGCAAAAAATCAAATCATGTGTCATCTGGCACACAGTTTTCCACCCAAGCAGTAAGCTTTCTGTGTGAAGTGAGCGAGAGACGATGAGAAAGAGCTTGAGAGAGAGAGAGAGAGAGAACGACAGAAAGAACAATTACCCATATCCACTTCTTTAATAACCTCCCTGGAGAGCCGGCTAACAGAATGCTGAAATATGTGAGGAATAGTATTAACATCTTTGCACATGCACCTACGCTAAGCTTTCCTGGCCCATGTGTCTCACTGCTCTTTTATCTTGTGTAAACAACTAAGTGGCTGAATTAAGCTCAGTCCAGAAAGAATGAAGAGAAATGAAAAATAAGCACAAATTTCAACAAATAATGCTTCCAGAAATGTTTCACAGAAACCATCCAAATGGAACACTCTAAAAAATGCTGGGTTGTTTCAACCCATGTTTGGGTCAAATATGGACAAACCCAACCGTTGGGTTTAAAATGTAATTCAAAATTGTAAACCAATGGAAGGGTTTGCCCATATTTTTTTAGAGGATTATATATATTTATATATATATTTTACAATTTATCTAATGCATTAATAATAATACATTTTGCATGAGACACTGTTCGTTTGTGTGCATGTGTGAGTGTTTATGTGCTGACCTGTGTGCGCTGACGTGGTTGCCATGCCTCCTCGTGCCCGTAAGTGATGAAGGGCCCGTTACAGATGCAACATTCCAGTAGCACGGGGCTTCCCAGCAAGGGTGACATCGCCCAGGGACAGATCACATTCCCCTCTGACTCTGCCTCCCTCTCCTTATCATTTTGATGTCGACTGAGCATCTTCCATTTTCTCACCTGTTGAAAAACACAACCGAGGAGGTAAGACATTGTACTGACGATGGCGTTAAGCAAAGTAAACAGCTAATCATTTAGTTCATTGGTTTTCCAACAATTTGACGCCAAGGACCCCCAGATATGATGAAAATATCCCATTGCTAGGAACCCCCTTCTTAAAATCTATTTTCATGTATAAAGACCTGTAAATACTGCAAGTCACAGCGATTTTTCCAAATAAGACCAACATATTTTGTTGATCCTGGAACAACATTCCTCTCTCTCTCCCTCTCCCTCTCCCTACCCCTGAACCTAAACCTACCCATAACTTATCACTAAAATCAAAGGAAATGATAGGTGGATAACACTGATGTAGAAGCACCTAACCCTGGTTGTAAACCTAAACTTGACATAAACTGTAAACTTGTCCCTCAAATCTGATTGGTTTAATGGGATGTTGTCCCAGGATCAACAAAGATGTTGATCCAGGAACATTTTGTTCTTGGTGAAATCATGTTCACCCTAATACTACCCATAATATATCCCATAATATATCTCTAAAATCAGGGGAAATGATAGGTAAATAACTGATGTAGAAGCACATAACCATGGTTGTAAGCCTAAACTTGACAAACTGTAAACTTGTCAAAAGTTCAAAGATCAAAGACGTTGATCATTTTGGAACATGTTGCAAATCACGTCCACCATATACAGTACTGTGTGAGAAATATACTGTGATACTGTAAAGACAACAATAATTGTTTATAAATAATTGATTGTATATTTCACTAAAGCCAAAAGAAATTATTATATATTACGATTTAAAAGTTTGGGGTCAGCAAGTATGCATTAAATGGATCGACTTCTTAACCCTACTTCTTTCAAAACTTCTTTCAAAAAATAAATAAAAGTCCTACCCTCCACAAAACTATATAATTTTTCCACGGACACCCTAAATTAGCTGATGCTTTTACCAAAAGTGACTCAGCAGAGAAACATTCTCTCTGAAGCAATCTGAGGTTAAATCTTGCTTATGCCCACAATGATAATAGTTCATGGATTGACTATTGTGGGGTGCAACCCCAACTATGACTTTAACCACTATGTCACACCACCCCATAAGTAAGCATTATAAACAACACTATAAGTAAGACAGTGAAGTATAAATAGAATCAAAAATGTCACCATCACTGCTGTAACTGTTGTCATGTGCTTTTCTCACTAAATAAATAACCAAGTAAATCAAGACATATATCATCTCGTGGAGCAAACCTTTAGGGGGGGATTCACTAAGAATATATTATGCTGATAGTTAATAGCAATGTTTATTTGCATAGCCTTCCTGCATTGCTTTAGCACCTGATTCATTATTGCATAAAATACTGATTCAAAATTGTCTTTTTAGCACAGTCACCTTACATGCCAGAGTTATAAATTGATCTAAATTAGACTGTAATTGTGTTGCTAAAAGCTCAAGGGTCATTGAAAGACGTCACTGCAGCGACTCAATCTTATTCTATAATCCACAATAATCAGAAGGACACACACACTTTGCTCTTTAGCCTTTGAAGCACAGATTCCAGGGAAAGGTGATCTAGGAACTGTAGCTAGCCTTTCTTAAGGGCCTAGTCTAGTGCACACACACTCCGCCTGGCCCAAATATTTCAACATCAAAAGCTGCCGATTATGTAAGTGCACTTACAGGAAAATTCTAAGATAAAAAATGGTTAATCAGCAACTCTTCCCTCCCTTCGCTCCTCTCCTCCAAACAGTGTGTGAGTTGGCATTTCTCATGCGAGGCTTTGCGCTGCTATTGTTATCTAAAGTCTCTCAGACAGTATTTACCAGGCAGAGATTTTCTAGTCAATACAATGTCATTATATATTTGAAGGCCTGGGGTGTGTTTATGTCTGTTTATGTGTGCATATGTTGCCATGGAGGGTAAATCTCACATTGTAGCCCTGTTTGAGGAGATTAGACCCAAACCCTTGTATGGGATCAGCCTACATTGAATTCCCAAAAGTCTTCCTCCCTCTCCATCCCATCATGAAATCCAGCTGGGAACAAAAGCTACTGAAAAACTCCAGTCCTTCACCTTCTCAGCATGAAATACTTTTGGGAATTGTCCTGTGGTTTGTAAAATGTTCCAGGCAAAAGTATTATTTAAACAAATGGTTTAAATTACATTTATTTATATGTTTATCTTAAGCATAAATGCATTGTATTTAATCGAAACTTATAATTAAAATGTACTTAAGTTCATAATTTATTGGAATTCATAATATGTATAAACATTTAGATACTTAAACTAATCCTACTATATATTTATACACTGGGCTATGCCGTTGAAAATACTTTGTAGTTTTTGAAAGAAGTTTCTTATACTCACCAAGGCAGCATTTCTTTGATGACAAATACAGTAGAAACTGTAAAATTGTGAAATATTATTACAATTTAAAATAACTGTTCTCTGTTTTTAATATATTTTAAAATGTAATTAATTCCTGTGATGCAAAGCTGAATTTTCAGCAACATTACTCCAGTCTTCAGTGTCACATGTTCCTCCAGAAATCATTCTGATATTCTGATTTGCTGCTTATCATTATCAATGTTGAAAACAGTTGTGCTCCTTAATATTTTTGTGGAAATCATGATTTTACCCTTGCTGAACAAAAGTATTAATTTCTTTAAAAAAACAAAACAAAAAACTTACTGACCACAAACTTTTATTTTATTACACTAAATATTATATTATAATAAACTTTTTTTTTTATTGGATTAATGTAGTTTTATGCCCATATTAACTAAGAAAAAAATGGAACTTTCACCAAAAAATTATTTGCCATATCACTGGACCATTTAAAATGAACTATTGGAGGCAAAAAGTGATTAAAAACTGAAAAAAAGAAAAAGAAAAATGGTGACTAAGATTTAGACGTTCCCTTATACATTTATATAACATTTCACATAACATCTTGATGTTGATAACAAATAGTTCATGGACATGTCATGTGTCAACTACCATTTATCAGTTTCCATAAAGGCTAAAAATATTTTATGAGTGCTTTAGCGTGCGAGTCTAAATAATGACATATCTTAAACATCTGTTGTTTTCATGTACTATTTTTAATCAATGCAGACAAACCCTGTAATTAAAAGAAAAAACACTTCACTCATGAATCATTTTTATCTTGGTAGAGAACATCTTCAGATGTCCCGAAGGCAGGTTTTCTGAGATTTAGCTAAATTCTGAGGCTATTTTTGTCCCTGAACAATAGCTACACACTAAACCCGCTCTATAGGAAAGTATTCCATTCCTACTAAATAAATATTACTTTCCTCTAAAATCTATTAGCCCGCTGTGCTTCTTTGTAGCAAGATTGCAGAACGAATCAGGAAAGATTACAGGACGATTCAGGCCTTTGCTGCACCAGTACAAAGCTCTCTAAAAATACAGTAATAGCTCCTTCAACTTGATAGCGGAAAATACATAAAGTAGGTGAAGGTCACAAACTTCCTTAGAAGAACTTCTACCCAGCTGACACCACCACTAGCCCACGCTTGGAAGGTGAGAGGAAATTTGGCCCACAGCCACCCTTGCCTGGCACAGCACCAGAGAGTTAGCATGCAACGGCGTATAAGGGCTGCTGGAGAAAGACATGAGGCCCAAAACAGAGATAAAGAATCACCAGGAGGTCTGACTGGAACCGACACTGATGTTGTCACTTTAAGCTCTCTGGTGAAAGCACTTCTGTGTGGTGTGTTTTTCCTGAAACCTACTAACCATTAGCCTCATTAACCCCAACCAGAGATTCACATGGGACAAAGGGTTACGAGATGAGACGCGTGAACAAACAGATAAAAATAGTACTTTGCTAATTGGCCTCCAGAAGCCATGATTGTATAATCCTACTTACACAACAGAAATGTTGCTTTGTACTAAAAACTAAAATATGCTTATCAGGGTTATTAAAGTTAACTAAAACTACCTCCTAAAAAACACATTGTTGTTACTTGAAATAAAATTAAACTTTAAATTAGTTTTAGTTCAGAAAGTTGCCAATAAAAAATAGACCCATAAAAAAAAAACTAATAAAAAGGACAAAAGCACACAATAAACGGACTAAAACTTTAACTAAGTTTAATGGAAAACAGAAAATAAAAAAATAAAATATTATTGGGGTTCAAGCGGTTTAAGGCATTAAAGCACTTATGCATAAAAAGATATTATGTTTTATTTAGAAAGCATGTAGCCACTTAAATCATAAAAGTAAAAGATAATTTACAGCCAATACATGCAATTTACCATAGGAAATATATGTTTTTTAATGCTTTTTAACAGTTATAGCCCCACCTATGGGCCGGTCTCCATAAAAGTATGCATGCTTCTTTACAATCATGTGCCGTGTGTGCTCACGTAATGAAGCGAAGTTCTGAGTTTTCCTTTAGAAACGCATTTTGGTTAGACTTTTTTTTTTAAATGGCCCTGCTATAGCTATCCAAAGGGCAAAGTTAATTTTTTTTGATGATTATTGACCTAGAGAGTCCCGAGAATTGTGCCGCAGTGGATTTATGGTGTTTGAGCCAAAAACCTAGGACTACTTCACCAAAGTTGGTTTTTGAAATAATCTCCAATATTTAAAGGGTTAGTTCACCCAAAAATGAAAATTACGTCATTAATTACTCACCCTCATGTCGTTTGACACCCGTAAGACATTCGTTCATCTTTGGAACACAAATGAAGATATTTTTGTTGAAAGCTGATGGCTGAGAAAGGCCTCCATTGACATTCAGTACATTTACACTCACAAGACCCATAAAAGGCACTAAAAACGTCGTTACAAAGTCCATCTCACTACAGTGGCTCTACAATAATTTTACGAAGCGACGACAATAGTTTTTGTGTGAAAAAAAAATCAAAATAACGACTTTATTCTACAAGTTCTTGTCTTCCTTGTCGGCCTCTGCCGTGAACTCACGAAGCACCACAACGCATGCGCGAGAATATGACGCAGAACCAGCGTTCGGACACGTGACCCAGAAGCGAGGAGATTTGTTTACAACGAGCAGAGGAAGACGCGCCGTATCTAAGCTGTTGAATTCTACATTGATCGTGCTTTAGGTCTCGGCGTAGAGCTCAAAATGTGACTAAAGTGTGCATTTCATGGATTCCCGAACACCGGCGCTACGTCATATTCTCGCTCGTGCGTCGTGGTGCTTCGTGAGTTTCACAGCAGAGGCCGACAAGGAAGACAAGAACTTGTAGAATAAAGTCGTTATTTCGATTTATTTTTCGCACGAAAACTATTATCGTCACTTCGTAAAATTACTGTAGAGCCACTGTAGTGAGATGGACTTTGTAACGACGTTTTTAGTGCCTTTTATGGGTGTTGTGAGTGTAAATGTACTGAATGTCAATGGAGGCCTTTCTCAGCCATCAGCTTTCAACAAAAATATCTTAATTTGTGTTCCGAAGATGAACGAATGTTTTACGGGTGTCGAACGACATGAGGGTGAGTAATTAATGACATCATTTTCATTTTTGGGTGAACTAACCCTTTAACGAACGATTCGATGGACAGAGGCGGCCCTGGAGGCAAAGTTGCTAAGAATGAGGAGTCCTACCGTGCGGTATGAATGTTGTGGCCGTGTGTGCGAAAAATTGCACAAAACACAATCCTTTACGCACGTGAATGTTGTAGGCATTGTGCCTACTACCGGCCCTCAAAGTTGCAAGTCTCTACAGCTTACGGTTTTACAGTTACAAGAGTTTTAGCTCAATGCGCTTGAACTCCTAAAAATTATATATACACACACAAACTATAATAGTATCCCAATGATACTAAGACAACACTGGAGCTAAAGTCCACAACATCTCAGCAGGGTGAGGAAAATCGTTGTTTGATCCATTTAAAAGCAGAGTCAAAGCTCTGGAATTTCAGTGACTGACATCAAAACAGCTTTGAATTTACGGGAACTAATGACACATGCTCTGGATTGTGGACAGACGATGGCAGAAGTGTGTTTTTGTGGTTGTGTTTGCACAGAGACATTTTATAGCTCAGAAGTTGCCCTTTCATGGCTCAGGAGACATTTTGTTGAAGCATAAATGTTGTCTGAGATGTATCTCCTTATGAAAAATAAAAACAGAAGAGTATAAAATGATAAAACTATAACGGGGTTAGCATGCCAGATAATTTGTTCCTGGGAGAATTTATTGAAAAATGTTTCAGTTTATTTTGACTTTTGATTGAATCTGAGCTTTAGAAGAGATTATTGGGATCCTCCCAAATTCCTTATCTATGTAAACATTGGTTAGTTTAGTTTTTTTTTCATCCATGCAATGAAAGACAATGGAGTCCAATGTTGTTTTGAACCCCATTTACTTTTATTTTATGGTCAAAAAAACAATTGACACATTCTTAAAAATATACTATTTTGTGTTCTGTAGAAGAAAGAAAGTCATACAGGTTTGGAACAAGAAAATTATGCTATAAGCAAAAGTCTCCATTTAATTATGTTACTAAGAGACGTGTTAATGAGATGTTTAAAAGGTCTCATTTTGTCAGTTTACTTTAAACACTCTACAGTGAAGAATTTAATAACCAATGATACAGTAATTATTTAGCAGAGACTTCACATAAAACATCCAAGATCTCATCCCAGGCTCACAGCAGCCTCCTCAATCTGAAGGCCAGTGCAATGGGGTCAATCAAACTTTATGCTCATTTCAACCCGGTGAAACCCGGCACTATAAAAACTCGCCCTGTGTGTGTGCGTTTGTGTGATCCACAGACCTCATGAGCGATGAGTCATCGGCACAACCGCCCGCTTCTCGCATCTTTCTGCCACATTAATTCCACAAACATAAACAAGCACACAAACCCTCATGCAGAGCGAGAAGGAGCCCCACTGCTCTCCATATTTTCACAGGGCGTGAAATAAAAATCCTTCCAGGCAACATCTACTGTAAAACACGATCATGTTCCTCCTAAAGAGTCAATAAAGCAAAATGAATGAAACAAAATACAGATTCATCACATGCCGGGTTACTGCATGGGGAGAGGTTGGAAGGACTTTAACTACAAAATCAAAATGAGCTGTAGCTTTAGAATAATCATTAAAGCGATGACTGATTAGAGAAAGACCCGAGCTGACAGTGATGATGAAGGCAGGTTATGAGTATGAACAGAATTAGATATTACTCTCAGGTTGCTGAATAAATTCAGTCATGTATAGACGCTGCTTCTGTGGCTCTTGCGATTCCGTCATTCTCACCCTGATATATGTTACATAACTTCACCCCGAGGACCGACCGGACACAAAATGATGTGTCATCTCTCTCGCTTTTTTTCTTTCTCCTATAATATTTCCTCTTCTCTTCTCCTCTCCCATTCTCCCTGTCAGGACACATATATTTTTAACCCAACCTAACCTTGATATACAGTGCAAGCCGCTCATTGTAGCTCCTACACAAAATTCATGAATAAAACAACTCAGGCATTAGTTCTGTGGTTATTTGAGAACTGTTTGTGGCAAAGCAGAGGAGAAGCAGGCAAGAGGTTATCAAATCAATCACACACAAAATTCAAACAACCTCAGACGGCTAAAGGTTTAACCATCGTTATGTAATTGACACTGTCTGTCTGACTATCTATATAGTGCTGCAAATAAAACAACATACAGTGTAAGAGAGAGCAAGGAATAATACAACTGGGTTAATATATATGTATATATATATATATATATATATATATTATATATTATATAATTCAAAGATGGAAATCATGTTCAGGGGTTTTCATATCGAATGATACCCAAATATGATCCAAGGGACCCCATCCTAAAATATAGAGATGGATGTATATTTTCATGTTTATAGACCCATTTATGCTAAGCCAGAAAAATTGTAATGTCAAAAACAGCACATTGTTTACAGAATTGAATATGTGACTTGTATGAATCATGAAGTAAAGCTAATTATGAAATAAAATATATTATCTAGACAATATTTACTTTGTCATTTAATACGAAAATATGTAAGAAATCTGTATAAAAACTTTGTATTAAATATACTTATTTATATCATATATTATACATTATATCTTAAATATTACAAAAAATTGTTCAGCTCAATTCAAATTTATTTGCATAGCTCTTTCACATTTTTTTTCATTCGTTGCTATTAAAATGTGTTTCATAAAATTCGTAAATTTTTTCTTGTGGATTCCAGTATTTTTAATAAAAATGTTTAAGTTTGTTTATTTATCACAGTATAATAAACAAACTTAAAAATGTAACATTTGATGTATTTAAGTTAACATGGGGGTGAATTTTAAAAATTTACAATATTGCAGTGTATATAGGGATCAAAAATAAAAATAAAAATTGGCAATTTATTACAGAATATTCCTTTCCTTTCTCTGATTAAATATTTCAAACAAATGTTTTCTTGGGAATACAATTTTATAGATTTATGCTGAGTAACATCACTTTCCATCTTTTGCAGTGTCCAAACAAAAGCCACTTCCTGGAAGTTGATGCAATTAGGAACTGGCTAAACTATTGGCAATGGACTGTGATGTTATTGGGTTTGTCTCACTGTAAAGCATTCCATCATGTTTAATAAAATCACAGAAATCGGTATGACATCATCAACATTTCCCTCACTGAGCAATGGCTAACTTTAGCACTTAATTTCCATCCTGTTAGGTTCCATACTATTAATTTTTAATGCCATTGTGTAAATAATCAAATTACATACTAATACAGTTAATGTGCTAGAGCTTGACCACGCATTTTTCTGAAAGTTTGCTATACAAATACATTCTTAAATAACAACACAATAGAATGTCTTTCAAACTGTCTGTCTGTAACATAGACCGTAACAGCACTGAGCGAGCAGAGCAGAGATGCTGTCATGTGTGATCTCTCTCTCCCTCTCTCTCTCTCTCTGCAGGGATGACTGAGATACAGACTCCCACTGAGCTCTGTGTCATCTTTCTAATACTCACTGTGACTGAGAGCCAATCAAACATTCAGAATAGCAACTGTGGAAGAAAGTAAGAGAGCGCTCAACTCATCTAACCTAGGCCAACCCTGAGAAGCTGTTTAGCATTGCTAAATGAAAAGACAACATGCTCAGCCTCTTATGCATCCCTACGGCTCGCTAAGATTAAAAGCTTGCGGCGCAAGGGATCAGAATAAACAAGCGAAATAGGGAGAAATTACATCAAGAGCGTGTTTTGTAGGTCCTGCAGTATAGATGGCATAGCCATTACTAGACCCTATTTAAAATTGTGACTCTCTTCGTGTTTGCTGTAACCTGCGGTAAGCCATCTGAGGTTATTTCAATCTGAATCCTACAACAGCCATTAAAAAAGTTAATTAATAATAACTATTATCCTTCCACCTCATTTCTCCAATTCATGCAAAAGCTCTTTGTACTACATTTTAATACAAAAATATTTGATACATTTAAATGTTATGTGTGTGTGTGTGTGTCCTTTGATCTCCTTTTATTTTTTTCTCAAATTTTCCATGGACCATGGAGTTTATTTCTGTCATCACAACTCGTAGAGTATTTGGCATGGAAATGGATATGCCAATGTTGATGGTCTTGGCATATAATAGATCTGTTACGCTGATGATGCTTTTGGTTATTGCTGCTGCAGAGCAAGTACGAGACTTGCTACTGCCAATACATACACAACATGCTGCTGTGAGCAAGTAAGACATGCTGCTGCTGCTGCTGTACAATATATTGTACATGAATTACCCATAGCAGATCTATGCAGGTGGAGCTGGGGAGGGTGGAGGGTTTCTGAAAGCGTGCTGCACTGCTACAGCAAATGCTGACCAAGTATTGGTTGAGCACACAAGCTCATTGGCTACTGATACAGCAGGAACCAATCAGCTGTGCCCCATAGAGGTGACGTTGTAGGCATTGTGACTACTACCGGCCCTCAAAGTTTCAAGTCTCTACGACTTAAGGTTTGGTCTGCCTGATCAGTTATAGGGGAGAATGCTGATCCTTGGAACCTTTTACAATTACAAGGGTTTACCCGTAGCAGATCTATACAGGTGGAGCTGGGGAGGGTGGAGGGTTTCTGAAAGCGCGCTGCACTGCTACAGCAAATGCTGACCAAGTATTTTAAGTTTGAACACACAAGCTCATTGGGTACTGATACAGCAGGAACCAATCAGCTGTGCCCCATAGAGAATGATGTGATTGCAAGCAGATTGAGTTAAGGACCTATCAGCCTGCGCCATCTAGAGTTTCATGACAGAACTTTGTATGTATCACAATATCAGATTTAAGCGAACATGAGGGTGAATTAAAACATTTTTCACAAATATTTTTTAAGTGTAAGTAGGAATTTTGCCATATACCTAGATCGGCAATTTATTAAAGAATATTCCAGGTGTTTCTTCATGTTTTCCTTTCTCTGATTAAAATGTTTCTTCGGAAGAATTATTTCAATTGGTCAAAAACTCTCAGTTTTTATCTGAAAGCTATTAGTTCCAATAAAATATCAAAATAAAATGCAACCAATTACGACACTGTCTACTGACAAAAAAGCGCCATTTAATTTTTTTTATTTTATAAAAGTTGCCAGTCAAGCAAGACTCAAGATGCCTGAAATCTTAAGAATCACTCCAGAAGGATGAATAGATGCATGAATAAACAATTAACAGATAACCGAAAAGTTAATAAACAGACAGTTTCCTGACCTTGCATGTCTTGTTCTTGTCTGGCTGGCAAGGTGTGCAGGGGGCACAGGGCTGACAGAGAGGACTGGGGGGGTGAGGGAGGTAGTATCTTCCAGGACTGTAGTGGCAGCAACCATAAGGTGCTGGGAAGTGTGTGTACCACAGGTCCTGCCCCTCCTGACATTTCGGACATGGAGACAGGAAGCCCTTAGCCTGGACCTTCTCCACATTCACCTTCGGATTCCTCATCCACCTGCGCACCTGAGGCCAAAACACAACAGAGTTTTGCATCTATATATTATATAATGGTAATTCAAGGCTCAGGGGTGGTAACCAGTAGCTTGATGGTTTAACTTGACCTGGAGTAATTCCAGGAAACAAATTCCACTGGTCATGCGGTGATAAATAAAGATCAATTGATTTCCTTGAAATGATTATAAAACCATGAGTTCAACTGACAACATCTGACAAGTCCCAGAGGAAAGTGTTATAATCAAATGTTGCTCTTTCATAGCTCAGGACATTTAATGGCATTCTCAACATTGTTTCATTAAGAATCAGCTTTGTGTCTGATATTTCTCTTAAAAAGCCCTAATAATAGAAATAATGAGATTGATGACATGTATTGCAAGAGTATTGAGTTCAAATTAAATAATGTAAAATATAAGAAATAATATGAAATAAAATAATGGGGAAAAACATAAAATAATAAATAAAATATAAACAAACAACAATGGTCAAGAGTATTGAAAATAACATGTACAAATAATGTGAAATAAAATAATGTGAATAAAAAAAAATATATATATAATAAAAATATAAAATATAAAATTTAAGAGTTTTGAGTTAAAATAAAGTAAAATATAAAAATAACATGAAATCAAATCAAATATATATTAATGTAATAAAATACATGGTGATAAGAAATGTTTGATTTTTGATTGCAGGCAGTTTGTGACATTGAGATCTGATACTGTAGAAAAGGCATGTTAGATTGTAAAAGTTAAAAGTAAAAGTTTCCAACTACAGCCCATCTAATCTCCTCTGGGAGAAATAATAGAGATTTTGAAGAGATTTGGAGCATTTTGTTATGTGAAATCCAGTTGTCAAATACCATGGTTTTCAAAGTAACTAAGAAAACAATATTTTGTCATGTCAAAACATCTTGAATTGTTTATTGTTTGAGGCAAACTGTGAATATGAATTTTGGATTGGTGCATTTGCTCCTGTACAAGCAGATTAAACAGGACACGGCATCTCAGGGCCGTGCCAGTGTATGTCTTTACAAGCTAAACAATGAAATCTGAAAGGCGCCCTCCAAATCACCAGCAGTGACTGACTAAAAGAGGCAGGGCACAGGGTCGTATGTCTTCTTTGTAGTTTACAATGCATTTAATGACTTCAATCCCTTGAGTGAAAAGCAATTTTCTAGGCCTCAGGAAATCCTGGAGCTCACGGCAAGCACAGGCTGAGAGATTTCCACTTCTCACTTCATTTCATACAGCTTCCAAACAACCGGACAAAAAAAGAATCTCAAAGCTCTATATGATCAAACTTTTGTCTTTTTTTAGAATGAAGAAAACAATGGGAAAAATCATGAAATTAATGAAAACAAAGCTTCTCAATGTCCTACATACATAAACAATCACACTCTACAGTCAAGAATCCCAACAATTCACTGTTCTTTTCCTCTACCCCCCCCCCCCTCCCCCCTCCTTTGATCGTATTTTCAAAGTTGTCCCTGTGTGTCGTCACTTGTGGCTATACACAAGCACTCAGTAGTCTTTTTGCTTAAAGCTTCAAAGACCTTCCTCCTTTTCTTTTCTATTATTTTCTTTTCTTTTCTCTTCTTAATAATATAAAAATATTTTAAATGTTTTCAAAAATATATTTTTTATTATTTTATTATAATTTATTATTTTGTCATGCCATTTTCATTTAGCCAGTTTAAATTTTTTTAATTGTAAATGGCATGTCATTTCAAATAATATTTTGGTTGGTAAGAAAATGTTAAATAAGCCAAATATTTAAACATTATATATAAATACATATACACTATATTGCCAAAAGTTTTGGGAAGTCTGCCTTCACATGCACATGAACTTTAATGACATCCCATTCTTAATCCGTAGGGTTTAATATGAAGTTGGCCCACCCTTTGCAGCTATAACAGCTTCAGCTCTTCTGTGAAGGCTTTCCACAAGGTTTAGGAGTGTGTTTATGGAAATTTTGGACCATTCTTCTAGAAGCGCATTTGTGAGGTCAGGCACTGATGTTGGACGAGAAGGCCTGGCTCGCAGTCTCAACTCTAAATCATCCCAAAGGTGTTATATCGGGTCGAGGTCAGCAGGACAGTCAAGTTCCTCCATACCAAACTCTTTATGGACCTTGCTTTGTGCACTGGTGCACAGTCATGTTGGAACAGGAAGGAGCCATTCCCTGTTCCCACAAAGTTGGGAGCATGAAATTGTCCAAAATGTCTTGGCATGCTGAAGCATTAAGAATTCCTTTCACTGGAACTAAGGGGCCAAGCCCAACGCCTGAAAAACAACCCCCACACCATAATCCCCCCTCTACCAAACTTTACACTTGGCACAATGCAGTCAGGCAGGTACTGTTCTCCTGGCAAGCGCCAAAACCCAGACTCATCCATCAGATTGCCAGACAGAGAAGCGTGATTCATCACTCCAGAGAACACGTCTACACTGCTCTAGAGTCCAGTGATGCTTTACACCATTGCATCTGACGCTTCGCATTGCACTTGGTGATGTAAGGCTTGGATGCAGCTGCTCGGCCATGGAAACCCATTCCATGAAGCTCTCTACGCACTGTTCTTGAGCTAATCTGAAGACGAAGTTTTGAGGTCTGTAGCTACTGACTTTGCAGAAAGTTGGCGACACTGTGATACTTGTTTTCAATTGCTTCCACAAATGTTTGTAGAAACAGTCTGCATGCCAAGGTGCTTTTTTTTTTTACACCTTTGGCCATGGAAGTGATTGGAACACCTGAATTCAATGATTTGAAGGAGTCCCAATTCTTTTGCCAATATAGTGTATATAGTATATACAGTATATACATATAATGTTTAAATATTTGGTTTAATTTAGCACTTTTTTTCAATCTTGCCCACTAAAATATTATTTTCGTGAACTAAAATCTTGTCTAGCTCATCTTTGACATGCTGCTTTTTCTGTGCATTAGCTATGTGAATGTTTTTGTGAATGTTATTGTTATCTGGACTGTTAGGCACATGAATAATTTCTTACAGGAATCAAACGCTGAACAGCAACTCAATAAACCACTGCAAACACAGGCTAAATGATGACTCAGCAACCATAAAACTTTTAGTCACTAGAGAAAAACATCAGTGTGTGTGTGTTTGTTTGCTGCTCAGTGCAAAGACACAGTGCAAGTTAACAAACCCACAACAGTCAAAATACACAGTACACTCCAGTTGTGTTAATGCTACACACGTACGAGACAACACTGCAAGCTGACCTACAAAAGACAAACATCAACCTTGGCACTCCAGAAGATTCTTTCTCTCTGTCTCGGTGTACACATAAATACATAATAATCCAACAAAACCATCTCACTGAGTCACTCTCTGACACTCCATCTGCTGTGTGCGTCTCTGTGTGTGTATGTAGGAGTCTGGACTCAATCCCAAATCAAACACACACACAGCTTCTCGTCTATAACCAAAACAAATGCATCAAATATATATAAATAATTCAAAATGTTCACATTGGCCATTGCAACAGTCACAAATCAAATCTGAAGTAGTTTAATTTTTTGTTTCTTAAAATGTATTTAAATGCAAACACAATAAATAAATAAATATCCTTGATCTCAATATGAATGTCAACTGACATAGCAATATTACTTGCATATTCACAAATAGCGTCAATTCACGTTCATGACACAAACAGCCCATTGTGTATATACACACCTCACAAAATAAGAATATATCACTACTATATTGGTTATTGGCCGATGTTAGAGATTTTTAAATGTACTGTATTGGTTGATATTGAATATTTAATTGGGCATGCTCATTTCACCAATTGTTTACATTTAGATTAAAAATGTTATATTTTTACATTTAGATGACAGTGTTAAATGTAATATTTAGCATATATCAAAATGAATATCCATGTTTCATACTGTACATTATAATGCTGTGATACCTAAATTAATTTGGCATTCATTTTAAAATGATCGATTTTAGGTGTTCATTTTAGGTGATATATATACAGTATATATATATATATATAGTTAATTTATTTTTTATTTAGACAAAATATTATATAATTTTACTATCCGCAATAGCATGAAAATAATTAGACATTGTTTATGGACAGAATTTTTATGTTGTTGCATCCCTATCCAATAATCAAAGACAATGTTTGCAAATAACTACATACATGCACATATTTTGAATCAGTGGTATTTTAGTTTAATAATATTTTCAATTACCTGTTATTTTTAGATTTCATGATCATTTTAGTTAAAGTTTTAGTCATTTCCTTATGTGCTTTTGTCATTTTATTATTTTTATTTATTTTTATATTATTGCTATTTAGGTTTAATTTATTTTTATTTCAGTTTTAGTTTTTATTTCAGTTTTAGTTTTACTTCAAGTTAATAATTTTAGGTACTTATGTCAGTTTATTGCCAAAGCAACATTTAATTTTGTTTAAGTTTTCCAACTTATATTTATATATTATTTTATTTCAGCTTTATTTCAATTAAAGGTATGAATTTCTTTCTTCTACTGAACACAAAAGAAGATATTTTGAAGAATGTTGGTAACCAGACAGTTTGGTTACCTATATTCTTCAAAATATCTTCTTTTGTTGAGTGAACTTGAGGGTGAGTAATGATGACGAAATGTAAATTTTGGGGTAAACTATCCCCTTAACAGAAATGTTTTTAATAGTTATAGCTAACGATAATAACCTTATTTTGAATCTTCATTCATAGAGAAAAATACTTTTAAATACCTTAAAACATGCACATTTCAGTGCTTTTGATGTTTATATTCAGTGGAGCTGATAGGGAAAAAAAGCAAGTATCAGGGAAATGACTTGAGCCTGATTCAAACTAAGTTTGTCCACATAAGCACCACCATGCAACATGTCAGAGCATGTGCACTATATCCACCAGGCCAAGTCACTGTTTGAACAGCACTTTTAATTCTCCACCAGCCAAAGAAGTTCTGCAACCAAAACACACATGCTCAAAAACTCACCTTCCTCTTGACAAACTGGAAGGCAGAGCATTTCTTAAAGGAGAAAGACTGTTTTTCTGCATTAAGGACCAGCCTCATGGCCTCTGGCCGGCCCGCGCACTCTGCGGACCCCAGCGTGATGCCTTTGAGAGGGATGAGAAGGTTAAAAAAAGATTATGAGATGTTTGTGTTGCATGACGCAAGTACAACAGAAATCTGGGATATCTGTTGCCTGACGAGCATGTGTGTCTGCGGACGTACCTGTGTAGTTGTCCTCCCTGCTCCTTGTTATTATTGTCAGTGCTGACCGATGATATCAGCGCTGTGCTGGTGTCGTGAGTCCGTCCCGATGATGCTGCTGGATTTCACAGCATGTCTCTGCAGCACCACTGCTGTATGTGTTTGTGTGTGAGAGAGAGACAGACAGAACGAGATAAAGCTGAACACACACCTTGTCAATGTGACAGAGAAAGAGTCTTGAAATCGGAGAGAAGCACACCTTCTTCCCTGCCCTCCCTCTCTCTTTCTGTAGCTCTTCGTTGTTCTCCGACAGCACTGATACACTCTCTCTCTCCTCCTCCTCCTCCGCTCCTTTCCCCCCTCCGTTTTCTGCAGCAGTGGATGCTCTCTCTATCGCAGCATCTCTCTCTCCATCCCTCCCTCCCCGCTGCTTTGATTGTGTGAATGGAAGGATGGGCGAAGGATGAATGAAGGCTGATGGATTGGATGGGTGTGTTTAGCCTGACCACTGTTGTTACAGGAACCGCTGCAGTGCTGCAAGCCTCTTCTGACTCACACACAGAGCATCTCTCATGCTCCCTTTCTCTCCTACCTGTCTGCTTTTGTTCTGGAATTCTCTTGGTCAAGAACCATTTATGAATGAGCAGGGGTGAATGAGTCAACAGGTTCGTCATCCTGCGGGCAGCGGATGTCACACATCTGCAGAGAGAGGGAACGGAAGATAATGAGGGGAGAATCGATATACCGAGTTAAAGATATAATGATGGACAGATCCATCAACTCTTTGTCCTTCTGAGTAAGTCGTAAGTACATCAGTAGGTTGACAACATTCAAAGAAGATACAAGATGGCTGCATTTTTGGTAAATATGTTAATCTGCTTTAACAAAATAAACTAAACGAAGTCTGAATGGACATTTAGGATTTTTCCCCAACAGATGTTCACAAAAAAAAAAAGAAAAAAAAAAGATTCCAAACCATAAACTAATACAATATAATGATCAGATATACTATTATTAATTTATAATGAATTACTATTATTAAAGTATTAATAATACAATTAACAATTAATACAATACATTGATACAAAATAATTAAAATATTAATATAAATACCAATGAACAATTAAATAATAATAAAAATCTGTATAAATACAATAAATATTTACATATTGTGTACTGTATTGTATTAAAAATGTATCCAATTAAAAAATGCATTTCTGTACATCAAACAGGAGTTGAGTTTGATTCCCAGGGAATGCATGAACTAATCAAATGTATACCTTGACAGCAATTTTGAATGCACTTTGGATAAAAGCACCTGCCAAATGCATAAATATAAATGTATTATTAATATAAATCTAATATAATTAGCCATAAAGACCATCAAAGAGTTAATAAACAGACAAGCAAAAAAAAAAAAAAAAAAAACTGTGACTAAACAGTCACAGATTAATTAATTGAGTGCTGTTTATGAATTGACAGTTTCAAGTAGCCTGGCACTGTGTAGTGACTAATTTTTATTCATCGTGCAAACACAGCGGGCAAAATAATTGACTGAAATCTCAGTGGTCATTTACTTGATTAGTGTGGATGGCAAACCTTGTGTAGACTATATGACTCATAGCGCTAAACCTACATCAAAGATATCTGATTCACACACACATAAAAATAGAAAAATATTTTCTTCTTTTTGGAGATGACAGAAAGATAAAATCCCACATAGAGGCAATTTCACAAATTACAGATAAGGAGAAAATGCATTTCCCCATCTTGACTGTGAGAGCTGTCTGATTCACAATAACAGACAGGGTCCTTTTATTCGAGAGCCAACCTGAGAGGAAAAAAAAGAAAAAGTCTTTCATCCTGGACAAAAGAGGTATTCATTTTATGCATATCACTGATCTTGCTGTCTGCTCTGCCCAATCAAAACCAAAATACCTCGCAAAGAGCAAGAAACCACCAAAGAATTAACTGCCGTTGGAAAATAAGATTATTACATGCGTTTCATGGCTCACTCTCTTCATTTTTCATACGACTGGTGTTGCATCAGTTTGAGCAGTGAAAGGAGTCTCATATAATCTGTCTGATATAATCAGTCGCTCTGTGAAATATGAAATATACAAAAGATGAGCGATTTCAAATATCCACAAGTAACAGATATATGTTCGTTCCTGATATGTTGTTTTGAGTAACAGCTGCTCCACATTGTACAAGAATGACCCATAGTATATCGCTGGAAAACAACATCTAAGGCTGGGATTATTATTATTATTTTTTTAAGCGGACAATAATATGAATAAGATGATTGCGCACACATTCAGGGTCAACTCCACCCATCAAAATGCAGATAAAGTTTCTGCATGAAGCAAATATCATTGCTTTCGGATTGTACCTTTAATCAATCGATATCTGTATGCATATATTTAGTAATCAAAGCACAGAGCAGCAGAGGACATCTATTATTTATAGAGGCGTTTATTCATCAGCACACTGGCCAACTGTCAGGCACACAGCATACAACCCAAGCTAAGTTTTTCTTCCAGCAAGTATGCAAGATAAGACATTAAAACTCGCCATTCTGACATAAATTGACAAAGAATCTATATCTTTCTCTCCTGCCTTTGAAGTTGGTTTCTCACTAGACTCAAGTTGTTAGTCAAAGGATACAACTCTGAAGATCAGAACTAAATAGAGCAACAGGATTTCTTTGCAATTAATTTAGAGCACATTTCAGTTTTGTCTCATTTACTACCGTTTAAAAGTTTGGGGTCTTTCAAAAAAAAAATTTGAGTTGTGTTTTGTGGAAAAGATGAGATCACTGTTGGAGCATTTTGGCCTTAGTACCTCAGTCCAAAATATCCACAGGCACCACGATACCAACAACATCATCTGCCCCCTTCTCTCCTCTCATTCCAAACGCTCAGCTTCTTTTCAAAGTTACACTCTCTCACACACAAACACACACACACACACACATAAAAGAGAGCGTGTGAGCCTTATAAAATAAACATGATTCTCTGCTCATCTCTCTCTATGCTACAGGGAAGGCAAGATATCTTTGGGGACACAGTCTCTCTCTCTCTTTTCTTTTTTCTCTCTCAGAATAGCTTCTTTCCCCTCACGTGCTGATGATGCTTCAGAGCCAAACAGAATAAGTTACACGTGAGAGCGTGAAATCTCACATTTTACCAAAGCTGAGATGTAAAATGCATGAATTCAGGCAAGACAGACGGGGGTGTTTTGAGTCAGACAGATAGATTGACACAATTATGAATACAAAACAGATAGATGTACAAATCTGCTCCAGTTTTCCCTTTGAAAAGTTTATAGTGGTATGCCAATATACCACTGAGACTGAGAGAAATAGAGAGAGAGATGGCAAGGATAGAAGGTTGACAGGTGGAGTGGGAGGAGTAGCTATGACTGATGCATTGCTACATCTACTAAGTGTGTGTGTGTGTGTGTGTGTGTGTGTGAATGTGGGATAAAAATGGCTGCAACGAGTGGCATTCAAGGCCACTGAGAGGAGGTAAAAAATAAATGTGATTTCCAAGCCACAATATGCATATTTTTGTTCAAGCATTTGCACGTTTTCATAGAAGACAATTGCAGAATGTGGTTTAGGGCAACTAGCGAGAAAACTGATGCCACCGACATCTTTAGCTGAACAGTCCGTATGTGTCAGCGTGTCAGATTTTCAAACATGATGAGTCATTAGGATTCTGAATCTCCCAGGATTCAGCGTTTCTCAGACTTCTGCGGCGAGAATGAGATGTGTGGGAGTGAAAAGAGTAGAGACATATTCATGATGCTTCGACAGGGGCATCCGTGAAAACTGTGTGTTTGTGTCTGTGAATTGAGGCGTGTATGGGAGAACTGACTCTCACACACATATACACATTTTAAGCTCATATAATCTTTAAGGGTGGTAAAGATGAAGTTGCTTAATGGGGCAATATGTTTTTACAAATAAAATGATATAATTCAGTAGAACAAGAAAGAGGTATAAGAATGAATGAACAATAGAAATTAAATCAACTGATTCGGTACAATAAATCGGACTTTCAATAAATGGACTGACCGAACATACAGATCCATTAGACTGAATAGGACTTTTGTATACACTATCGATTTAATGTTTGGAGATTTTAAATAAATGAATACTTTTATTCAGAAAGGACACATTAAATTGATCAAAAATAACAGGAAAGACACATAATGTTACAAAAGATTTAAATTAACGCTGAACCTTCTATTATAGTTTTCACGTGACGTCACACCATTATAGGAATGCCCACCTGGAGGGCAAAACAAGGCTTTCCTCCATTGTCCGCCAGTCATTTTTACCAGGTTTGTAGTCAGTTCTAATGTAGTAACACAGTGATATTAAAATACCAAATTCAATATACACCTTATAGATTATGCATACTTTGCACAGGCAAGCAAACGAAGACAGAATATTAATGCAACACAAGGTTTCTCGTTAAGTGTTTTTTCCATCAAAAAACATAAAGAAAACACGTTGCGTTCATATTCTTGGCTCATCTACTCGCCTGTATATAGTTAGTATGCATCATCAAAAAGATGTAAACTGAATTTGATCTTTTAATATCACTGTTTTAATACATTAAGGCACTTTAAGGGTGGGTTGCACTCTTAATGAGTCTTAATGCGTAGTTAATCTGTGTTTAAAATTAAGTGGTGCGACACAATTCGATTTAAAATAAAACTCAGATCAACAAATCATTGATTAGTGTTAAACTTTGCTTAATTTCTTATTGGTGCAAGTGTTTTTCACGTTAAGCGCTTTAAAAATGTCCGGCTGGTTTTAGTGATTGAAATACTGCAGCAGGTGCTGTATTTGGATCACAAGTGGCCAAAAATTCCATCTTTTTTTTTTCTTTTTTCAAAATTGACAGGTTTGTGTTGCAAGCAGCACAACTATTTTCAACATCGATAATAATAAGAAATGTTTCTTCAGCACCAAATAAAGAAGAATCATGTGACACTGAAGGCTGGAGTAATGGCTGCTGAAAATGTAGCTTTGCCATCACAAGCATAAATTACATTTTTAAATACATTCAAGTAGAAAACAGTTATTTTAAACTTCAATAAATATTTCACAATATTACTGCGTTTACTGTATTTTTGATCAAAGAATGCAGCCTTGGTGAAATTGGACTGTCCAAACGAAACAATTCACTAGAATTAGGTGAATCATACATTAAAAGCGATGTGCTTGGTCTTTCTGCAAATCTTTGGAACAAGTAGTCTGTTCTAGAAGTGGCACTTGGTTTGATAAATTGTTATCTTAAGAAATTACATTTAGGCATTTTTAAGCTAGCCTAAATATTTATTGGGAAAACTGTATAACATGTCTTTGTGCAAGACTATGCTCCTCCTAAACATACATTTACAACCTCATTCCATTTACACTCATTAAAACCCATTTTGAACAGAACTGGCTTAAATGACAGCATATGTATGCAACATCTGTTTTATCTTAGTGAGCAGTGGGAGGATTGTATATGTACTTTCACATTCTCTGCACGTGTAGAGAATGATTGAGGGACAGATTGAAAATGCCCTGACTGACACAACAACAGACTGGATGAAACAGTGTGCTAGTGTGTTTGAATGCATTTCATGCTTAAGACCGTGAAAGTGACCGTGTTAAATATGACATGAGGTTAAGCTATAGACATATGTTGTTCACAGACACACACACACACACACACACACACACACACACACACACACACACACACACACACACACACACACACACACACACACACACACACACACACACACACACACACACACACATACACACACACACACACACATACACACACACACACACACACACACACACACACACACACACACACTCAGGGCATGTGTGTATCATGTGTGTCCCGGCATTTCTGAAAAGGTCATAGCATAGATAGAGAGAAAGAAGGAAGGAAAGAAACTATGATTGATTTAAGCGACAGAGATATGGCGAGGAGAATCCCATTATTTTGGTAGTCTATATTAAGCTCTCGCACAGTTTAGCTCTAATGTATTTTGGTAAATACGTAAAAATGAATTTAGAAATTTCTATATTTGCACAACTGTCTTGTTCTTGTTCTCACCTTAACACAGTCATCTATTTAATCTTAATTTAAGGCTAAGTCAATACAAAGATTATATTAAAAAACTATATCATTTATATACATACAGTAGGGAGAACAAGTATTTGATACACTGCCAATTTTGCAGGTTTTCCTACTTACAAAGCAAGTCTGTAATTTTTATCATATGTGCACTTCAACTGTGAGAGACGGAATCTAAAATAAAAATCAAGAAAATCACATTGTATGATTTTTACTAACTAATTTGCATTTTATTGCATGACATAAGCATTTTGATCCAACCAGTATTCCAGCTCTCACAGACCTGATAGTTTTTCTTCAAGAAGCCCTCCTGTTCTCCACTCATTACCTGTATTAACTGCACCTGTTTGAACTTGTTACCTGTATAAAAGACACCTGTCCACACACTCAAACAGACTCCAACCTCTCCACAATGGCCAAGACCGGAGAGCTGTGTAAGGACATCAGGGATAAAATTGTAGACCTGCACAAGGCTGGGATGGGCTACAGGACAAAAGGCAAGCAGCTTGGTGAGAAGGCAACAACTGTTGGCTCAATTATTAGAAAATGGAAGTTCAAGATGACAGTCAATCTGTCTGGGGCACCATGCAAGATCTCACCTCGTGGGGCATCAATGATCATTGAGGAAGGTGAGGGATCAGCCCAGAACTACACGGCAGGACCTGGTCAATGACCTGAAGAGAGCTGGTACCACAGTCTCAAAGAAAACCATTAGTAACACACTACGCCGTCATAGATTCAAATCCTGCAGTGCACGCAAGGTCCCCCTGCTCAAGCCAGCGCATGTCCAGGCCCATCTGAAGTTTGCCAATGACCATCTGGATGATCCAGAGGAGGGATGGGAGAAGGTCATATGGTCTGATGAGACAAAAATATAACTTTTTGGTCTTAACTTCACTTGTCGTGTTTGGAGGAAGAATAAGGATTAGTACAAACCCAAGAACACCATCCCAACCGTGAAGCATGGAGGTGGACACATCATTCTTTGGGGATGCTTTTCTGCAAAGGGGACAGGACGACTGCACCGTATTGAGGGGAGGATGGATGGGCCATGTATCACAAGATCTTGCCCAACAACCTCCTTCCCTCAGTTAGAGCATTGAAGATGGGTCGTGGCTGGGTCTTCCAGCATGACAACAACCCGAAACACACAGCCAGGGCAACTAAGGAGTGGCTCCGTAAGAAGCATCTCAAGGTCCTGGAGTGGCCTAGCCAGTCTCCAGACCTGAACCCAATAGAAATCTTTGGGCGGGAGCTGAAAGTCCGTATTGCCCAGAGTCAGCCCAGAAATCTGAAGGATCTGGAGAAGGTCTGTATGGAGGAGTGGGCCAAAATCCCTGCTGCAGTGTGTGCAAACCTGGTCAAGAACTACAGGAAACGTATGATCTCTGAAATTGCAAACAAAGGTTTCTGTACCAAATATTAAGTTCTGCTTTTCTGATGTATCAAATACTTATGTCATGCAATAAAATGCAAATTAATTACTTAAAAATCATACAATGTGATTTTCTGTTTTTTTTGTTTTAGATTCCATCTCTCACAGTTGAAATGTACCTATGATAAAAATTACAGACTTCTACATGCTTTGTAGGTGGGCAAACTTGCAAAATCAGCAGTGTATCAAATACTTGTTCTCCCCACTGTGTGTGTGTGTATGTGTGTATATATATATATATATATATATATATATATATATATATACATATATAAATATATATATATATATATATATTAGTGGTGGGCATAGATTAATTTTTTAAATCTAGATTAATCTAGATTAAAATGGCTCATTTGAATTCTGCCGAAGGCATTCAGAATATGTGTGCTCGTAAGTGATCGTTTGTCTTTTTGTAGTTTGAATAATAAATAACTTCTGTCCCTTTAAGACCTGACGCACGCATATCCAAACACTGTTCCTGTGAGCTGTTTACGACTGTGTTTACATTAAAACTCACCAAGATGGGCATTGAGACATTTTTGAGTGTATTTGACCATTAATACGCTGGAAAAAGGAGCTCATTTTTGCACTTGTATGTCAGAGGCGGCTTTATTACGGTATGTGTGTGTGCGCTTCAGATGCGAGCGCGAAATCTGCGGGAATTAGTAGAATTAACGTTATGTTCAATCCCGCGCGAAATTCAGACCGGTCACACCAATACTAACATCCAGCAGAACACCCGTTCGCAATATTCAGAGGATTAAACTGACTGAATGAGAGGAGGCGGGTGCATGTCACTCGCTGTCGGTTGGAGAGGAGAGCGCAGCTGATATCGATACTGTAGAAAATGAGTATTGTATCGTTTCAGATATTTCAGTATCGATACATAGCGAAATATGGACATTTTTGACAACACTAGTAGGCATACACACAGGTTCGAAGACTCGTTCTCTCGCCCCCTACAGTGCAATTCGGCTAGGTGTACATCCGCGCTAAAATATCAAGGTGAAAGTCATCATAGCTTGCGTAATATAGACCCAGCTCCCAACCCAACTTTGAGAATAGATTAACGGCGATATTTTTTTTATTGCCCGATAAGAGTCTTGCGTTAAAGCAGCACGTTAACGCCGATAACGGCCCACCACTAATATATATATATATATATATATATATATATATATATATATTTTTTTTTTATTATAAATATTACAATTTAAATTAATAATTTATATAATTATATTAACATGTACACTCACCTAAAGGATTATTAGGAACACCTGTTCAATTTCTCATTAATGCAATTATCTAATCAACCAATCACATGGCAGTTGCTTCAATGCATTTAGGGGTGCGGTCCTGGTCAAGCCAATCTCCTGAACTCCAAACTGAATGTCAGAATGGGAAAGAAAGGTGATTTAAGCAATTTTGAGCGTGGCATGGTTGTTGGTGCCAGACGGGCCGGTCTGAGTATTTCACAATCTGCTCAGTTACTGGGATTTTCATGCACAACCATTTCTAGGGTTTACAAAGAATGGTGTGAAAAGGGAAAAACATCCAGTATGCGGCAGTCCTGTGGGTGAAAATGCCTTGTTGATGCTAGAGGTCAGAGAATGGGCCGACTGATTCAAGCTGATAGAAGAGCAACTTTGCCTGAAATAACCACTCGTTACAACCGAGGTGTGCAGCAAAGCATTTGTGAAGCCACAACACGCACAACCTTGAGGCGGATGGGCTACAGAAGACCCCACTGGGTACCACTCATCTCCACTACAAATAGGAAAAAGAGGCTACAATTTGCACAAGCTCACCAAAATTGGACAGTTGAAGACTGGAAAAATGTTGCCTGGTCTGATGAGTCTCGATTTCTGTTGAGACATTCAGATGGTAGAGTCAGAATTTGGCGTAAACAGAATGAGAACATGGATCCATCATGCCTTGTTACCACTGTGCAGGCTGGTGGTGGTGGTGTAATGGTGTGGGGGATGTTTTCTTGGCACACTTTAGGCCCCTTAGTGCCAATTGGGCATCGTTTAAATGCCACGGCCTACCTGAGCATTGTTTCTGACCATGTCCATCCCTTTATGACCACCATGTACCCATCCTCTGATGGCTACTTCCAGCAGGATAATGCACCATGTCACAAAGCTCGAATCATTTCAAATTGGTTTCTTGAACATGACAATGAGTTCACTGTACTAAAATGGCCCCCACAGTCACCAGATCTCAACCCAATAGAGCATCTTTGGGATGTGGTGGAACAGGAGCTTCGTGCCCTGGATGTGCATCCCACAAATCTCCATCAACTGCAAGATGCTATCCTATCAATATGGGCCAACATTTCTAAAGAATGTTTTCAGCACCTTGTTGAATCAATGCCACGTAGAATTAAGGCAATTCTGAAGGCGAAAGGGGGTCAAACACAGTATTAGTATGGTGTTCCTAATAATCCTTTAGGTGAGTGTATATTGCATATTTAAAATAATTATTATATTATAAAATTATATTAATTGTAAAATTAAAGTACAATTATTTATTTATTTAAAATGGGTAATTCCATTTCTGGATTCTGATTGGTTAATACAGCATTCCAGAAGTGCTGAAATACTCTATACATTAAAACAAAAACAATAAAAAAAATAATAATAATAAAATTAATTTATTGATGAAGAACTCTGAAAATTGATTGAGTAGATATTACAGAAATGGTCATACCATATAAATGGATGGAAATTATTTTATAAACCTAATATATGATGAAAACATGTTCACAGTGATGGTGTTAACTATATTTAGGGAGAGTTATGCATAAAGCAAGAGGAAACAATAGGAGTGAACAGTTCCCTGGTTTTCATCTTCTTTTATTGTATATGGAGGAAAAGTAGCTTGGACATTTTTGGGTGAATTTTCCTTTAATATCTAATCCAATTTTGCTTCTCATGATTGTGCAATGTGATATTGATGACAAAATGATTTTGCAATGTAATACTGAGTGTACTCTGTATGCAGTGAATGTGAAACTCTTGTAAACTAGATAGTGGCAGTTGACTGTAAGAGGACTGGAGCTGGACAAGCATGTTTCATCACTCATTTGTGAAAATGCCTCCACTTACTTACAGCTAATGACAAGGAATCACTCACAACCCAGACAAGACCATACAAAGAGAATATTTAACCATGATAGAAAGGAAAAGAGAAGGATAGAGAGAGAGAGAGATGAGTCAGAGAGATAAAAAACAATAAATTTGAGACAGAGCAGAAAGGACGGCTTGTGTTAAAGTGAATTGGATATGAGCAGAGAGCTCCCAAAGGACTTGGCCTGGATTCTCACTGTTGGAAAAAAAGAGAAACACCTCATTCTCACAGCTGATTGGTCCAAAGTCACCCCCCAATTCATCCGTTCCACAGGAGGCTCTGTCCGAAATGCTAAACTGCTCAATAATGAGAATAGTTAATGAGAACGTTAATGACACAAAGACTGATAGAAGTGAACATCTTCTCAACAACTCTCTCGCTTCCACACAAAGGCACAGGCATGCACGACAAACCTGTCAGATCTGTAGATTTTGCAGACAGCCTGAAGTGGCATCTTAACCTAGTTTCACTTCACTGCTGCAGTTTTGTGGCATCAGGTTAAGAATGTAGAGGATATCACACATGCATACACAGTATACACGGCACACACACCCTTCATTGTTTCCTGCAGCCTTAGTGGTCAATTTATTGTCCAGTGTGTGGAATGCCATTGTACCGTTACATAACTCAAGAAAGTCTTCCTGGCATTAGAACAAGCGCTGATAACATTCCACTGCCCTTCAAAATGACCTTCAACACACACACATTTACAGACCTTTACTCTTTTCTGATCCAACTTCCTTCTTGCTTGAGCACGGTCTGAATGTGTTTGAATTTGTGTGAATGTGCTAATGTCTGCATGAGTTTTTATGCACTATGCATTGTTACATTTGATTTATATGTGCACAACTGAGTAATTCTGAAGAAATGCAGGGAAACACACACCCCAAAATGACTATTACAGGTACACAACAAAAAACATAAAGCAAAATCAAAACATGATGTTGCTCAAAAATATTTATCCACTTTTTCCACCAAACAGACGTTTCAGGCCACATGCTCTTCTTCAGACTCTGGCTTGAAATGTAGCGTGAAAAGCTGTATTTTGTTGGCAGAAACAGTTTACCAACATCATGTTTTATTAATAGAACCCGAAAAATTTGCAGCAGTATATATATATATATATATATATATATATATATATATATATATATATATATATATATATATATATATATATATATATATATATATATATATATATATATATATATATATATATATATATATATATATATACAGTGAGGAAAATAAATATTTGAACACCCTGATATTTTGCAAGTTCTCCCACTTAGAAATCATGGAGGGGTCTGAAATTGTCATCGTAGGTGCATGTCCACTGTGAGAGACATAATCTAAAAAAAAAAAATCCAGAAATCACAATGTATGATTTTTTAACTATTTATTTGTATGATACAGCTGCAAATAAGTATTTGAACACCTGAGAAAATCAATGTTAATATTTGGTACAGTAGCCTTTGTTTGCAATTACAGAGGTCAAACGTTTCCTGTAGTTTTTCACCAGGTTTGCACACACTGCAGGAGGGTATTTTGGCCCACTCCTCCACACAGATCTTCTCTAGATCAGTCAGGTTTCTGGCCTGTCGCTGAGAAACACGGAGTTTGAGCTCCCTCCAAAGATTCTCTATTGGGTTTAGGTCTGGAGACTGGCTAGGCAACGCCAGAACCTTGATATGCTTCTTACAGAGCCACTCCTTGGTTATCCTGGCTGTGTGCTTCGGGTCATTGTCATGTTGGAAGACCCAGCCTCGACCCATCTTCACTGCTCTAACTGAGGGAAGGAGGTTGTTCCCAAAAATCTCGCAATACATGGCAGCCTCTCCTTAATACAGTGCAGTCGCCCTGTCCCATGTGCAAAAAACACCCCCAAAGCATGATGCTACCACCCCCATGCTTCACAGTAGGGATGGTGTTCTTGGGATGGTAGTCATCATTCTTCTTCCTCCAAACATGTTTAGTGGAATTATGACCAAAAAGTTCTATTTTGGTCTCATCTGACAACATGACTTTCTCCCATGACTCCTCTGGATCATCCAAATGGTCATTGGCAAACTTAAGACAGGCCTTGACATGTGCTGGTTTAAGCAGGGGAACCTTCCGTGCCATGCATGATTTCAAACCATGACATCTTAGTGTATTACCAACAGTAACCTTGGAAACGGTGGTCCCAGCTCTTTTCAGGTCATTGACCAGCTCCTCCCGTGTAGTTCTGGGCTGATTTCTCACCTTTCTTAGGATCATTGAGACCCCACGATCTTACATGGAGCCCTAGTCAGAGGGAGATTGACAGTCATGTTTAGCTTCTTCCATTTTCTAATGATTGCTCCAACGGTGGACCTTTTTTCACCAAGCTGCTTGGCAATTTCCCCGTAGCCCTTTCCAGCCTTGTGGAGGTGTACAATTTTGTCTCTAGTGTCTTTGGACAGCTCTTTGGTCTTGGCCATGTTAGTAGTTGGATTTTTACTGATTGTATGGGGTGGACAGGTGTCTTTATGCAGCTAACGACCTCAAACAGGTGCATCTAATTTAGGATAATAAATGGAGTGGGGGTGGGCATTTTAAAGGCAGACTAACAGGTCTTTGAGGGTCAGAATTCTAGCTGATAGACAGGTGTTCAAATACTTATTTGCAGCTGTATCATACAAATAAATAGTTAAAAAATCATATATTGTGATTTCTGGATTTTTTTTTTTAGATTATGTCTCTCACAGTGGACATGCACCTACGATGACAATTTCAGACCCCTCCATGATTTCCAAGAATTTGCAAAATAGCAGGGTGTTCAAATACTTATTTTCCTCACTATATGTATGTATATATATATATATATATATATATATATATATATATATATATATATATATATATATATATATATATATATATATATATATATATATATATATATATTCAAGTTTGAGGTTGGCAAGATTTCTTTATGTTTTAATGAAAGGGTTAGGGTAAATTTCACCTAGGCTGCATTTATTTGATCAGTAACACAATAAACACTCACCCTCAAGTCGTCTTAGGTGTATATGACATTCTTCTTTCAGACGAATAAAATCTGAGTTATATTTAAAAAAGTCCAGGCTAATCCAAGCATTATAATAGCAGTAATAGTTGCTCTGTTTTTGAAGTCCATAAAAAATGCACCTGTCTGTCGAATAACGTGCTCCACACGGCTCTGGGGTGTTAATAAAGGCCTTCTGAAGCTAAGCGTTTGTGTAAGAAAAATATCCATATTTAAAACTTTATCAAGTAAAGTTCCAGCCGATCGCCTTCCGTGGAAAAGTGTTGAAAGTGCCTTCTCGCAATTCAGGATGCGTACGTGACGTCATGACGAGTGTACCTGGTCGTGTTTGTCTTTCGATTGGCAGAGGAAGTTTCAACACTTTTTCCATAAATTGAATAAGGAAGGCGGTTGGCCGAAACTTTACTTTATAAAGTTTAAAATATGGATATTTTTCTTACACAAACGCATTGATTCGCTTCAGAAGGCCTTTATTAACCCCCCAGAGCCGTGTGGAGCACGTTATTTGACGGACAGGTGCACTTTTTATGGACTTCAAAAACAGAGCAACTATTATTGCTATTATAATGCTTGGATTAGCCTGAACATTTTTAATATAACTCAGATTTTATTCGTCTGAAAGAAGAATGTCATATAAACCTAAGATAACTTGAGGGTGAGTAAATCATGGGCTAATTTAAATTTTTGGGTAAACTATCCCTTTAACTTACAAATGCTCAGAAGCATTATTTCTTAATTCATTTTCTCAATTCACAGTGTGTGCAAAACTTGGTTTACGTACTTCACAAAAATCATCTTCTTTTATCACTCTGTCCATCAGACAAGGGTGTCAGCTGCTATAGAGTTCCAGCAGGATGACTCATGAATTTCCTTCATCATCAGTGAAGATCCGGCACAATTGACTTCTTGATCCCATCCGGAGTTCCGGCTTCAGGCTGCATAGATCTTCATCAGGTCCCTCAGGACACATTGGACCCCATTTACACCTGTATTAAATGTAATCCACTCCTAATTAGATCACCCAAAACAGATACTATAAAAAATCTCTTTGGGCTTTTTGACTCACTATAACAGCTAAAATGAAAGCAGTTAGTGATGTCGGGAGTGTTGTCAGCCAAGTTTTTTCAGGGGGTTGGGGGATGGGAAGTGCATTGTATGTTTTCCAAGACAGCACGGCTTTGAGCTTGTGAGTTGTTTGTTTTCAGTGAGTGACTGAAACGTGTTAAAGACTTGAATGGTTATTCATGTGCTAATGAAGATGTGAGTAAAATTTCTCTCATCCACACACACATGCAGGCTACACATAATTAGAAGTAAAAGTTTGTATGAATGAAAGTTAATTAGTTAATTTCATTCTTTTGTTACAGCTGGAATTTCTAATTCAGGGCAGCACTGTGTGTGTGTGTGTGTGTGTGTGTGTGTGTGTGTGTGTGTGTGTGTGTGTGTGTGTGTGTGTGTGTGTGTGTGTGTGTGTGTGTGTGTGTGTGTGTGTGTGTGTGTGTGTGTGTGTGTGTGTGTGTGTGTGTGTGTGTGTGTGTGTGTGCGTGCGTGTGTCGACTGATCATTATTCAGTCTGTGTGTGCACACTAAGTTCATTTGTATGCAACCTGTATGTTCTTACCTCTTGCGTAAGCACCCCTTAACTCATCCTGCATGCTGATTGGCTGCAAATTTACGTCACGACTGTAGGAGTCTCATCTGACCACGGAAAGATACAGGCCACACATGGAAACAATGGTATCCAGGCAACAATATCCCAGCAACAGCATCCGCCTCTCATGGGACAGAGTAAAACAGTCAACTTTTCTAAAGTGGAGGACTACATTGAAGTACATTCAACAATTATTGAAGGGATAGTTCAGGCAAAAATGAAAGTTATGTAATTATTTACTCAACCTCATGTTGATACAAAGCCATACATGTTATTTTATCTGTGAAAAACACAAAAGATAATTTTTTTAAGGTTTTCATATATTTTTTTCAATAAAATGACCATGAGCTGTAAAATACGTCATCGACATCAAACATCATTGACCTATAAGTTATATAGACCACTTTTATAGTGCTTTTGTGACAGCCTGCGTTCACTATGAATTCTTGTTTGGAATGACATGAGGTTGAGTAAATGTTTGATAAAGAGAAATAATGGGGTAAAATGACATTTTTAATGACCATCATTCAGAGCTGTGCATATAATTTCTAAAAAATAGCCTTGTGCAATGTACTTTCTCAATTCTTAGCCCGGTTTTTCAGCAGCAATTGTATACATATGCGTTTGGGGTCTCTTGGACCAAAATAAATCAATTTGATCTGCTGTGCACATTTATGGAATATATTTCAACGCAGCAGCACAAACAATTCATATAAATCCCTCGATCAACATACACCAATGCATCATTTTCTCTATATTGCAATGATTATGTTTGCAACTTCAATTAGCTCATTGTTTCTGCCTTAGATCAATACATTGTTAGCTAACTGCGTAATTTGTGTATGTACATTTCTGAAATGCATTACTTGGACATAGTCACCTCTGATAACAAATCATTCTAAATTGTAATGTAGACATGCATTTTCTGTAAAGCTGCTTTAAAACGATATGTATTGTAAAAAGCAATATAGAAATAAATTGAATTTTGCATTGATCACATTGCAACTAAAAAGAAAAAAAAGCTACTAACTGTACTAACTATTAAAGGGGGGTCTAATGCTATTTCATGCATTCTGACTTATTTACTGTTAAAGGACACCTTACTTCTTACACCTACTGTTAAAACATGGCCAACATTTTAAAAAAAATTAATTGGACGTATGACGGAGTACAGGGAGTGCAGAATTATTAGGCAAGTTGTATTTTTGAGGATTAATTTTACAACATTAATAATTAAACAACAACCATGTTGTCAATGAACACAAAAAACTCATTAATATCAAAGCTGAATATTTTTGGAAGTGGTTTTTAGTTTTAGCTATTTTAGGGGGATATCTGTGTGTGCAGGTGACTATTACTGTGCATAATTATTAGGCAAATTAACAAAAAACAAATTTATACCCATTTCAATTATTTATTTTTACCAGTGAAACCAATATAACATCTCAACATTCACAAATATACATTTCTGACATTCAAAAACCAAACAAAAACAAATCAGTGACCAATATAGCCACCTTTCTTTGCAAGGACACTCAAAAGCCTGCCATCCATGGATTCTGTCAGTGTTTTGATCTGTTCACCATCAACATTGCGTGCAGCAGCAACCACAGCCTCCCAGACACTGTTCAGAGAGGTGTACTGTTTTCCCTCCTTGTAAATCGCACATTTGATGATGGACCACAGGTTCTCAATGGGGTTCAGATCAGGTGAACAAGGAGGCCATATCATTAGATTTTCTTCTTTTATACCCTTTCTTGCCAGCCACGCTGTGGAGTACTTGGACGCGTGTGATGGAGCATTGTCCTGCATGAAAATCATGTTTTTCTTGAAGGATGCAGACTTCTTCCTGTACCACTGCTTGAAGAAGGTGTCTTCCAGAAACTGGCAGTAGGACTGGGAGTTGAGCTTGACTCCATCCTCAACCCGAAAAGGCCCCACAAGCTCATCTTTGATGATACCAGCCCAAACCAGTACTCCACCTCCACCTTGCTGGCGTCTGAGTCGGACTGGAGCTCTCTGCCCTTTACCAATCCAGCCACGGGCCCATCCATCTGGCCCATCAAGACTCACTCTCATTTCATCAGTCCATAAAACCTTAGAAAAATCAGTCTTGAGATATTTATTGGCCCAGTCTTGACGTTTCAGCTTGTGTGTCTTGTTCAGTGGTGGTCGACTTTCTGCCTTTCTTACCTTGGCCATGTCTCTGAGTATTGCACACCTTGTGCTTTTGGGCACTCCAGTGATGTTGCAGCTCTGAAATATGGCCAAACTGGTGGCAAGTGGCATCTTGGCAGCTGCACGCTTGACTTTTCTCAGTTCACGGGCAGTTATTTTGCGCCTTGGTTTTTCCACACGCTTCTTGCGACCCTGTTGACTATTTTGAATGAAACGCTTGATTGTTCGATGATCACGCTTCAGAAGCTTGGCTATTTTAAGACTGCTGCATCCCTCTGCAATATATCTCACTATTTTTGACTTTTCTGAGCCTGTCAAGTCCTTCTTTTGACCCATTTTGCCAAAGGAAAGGAAGTTGCCTAATAATTATGCACACCTGATATAGGGTGTTGATGTCATTAGACCACACCCCTTCTCATTACAGCGATGCACATCACCTAATATGCTTAATTGGTAGTAGGCTTTCCAGCCTATACAGCTTGGAGTAAGACAACATGCATAACGAGGATGATGTGGTCAAAATACTCATTTGCCTAATAATTCTGCACTCCCTGTATTTCTATGCCAAATAAAAGTTTCAAAAAGTTATTTTTTTAGAATGGCCCTGTATGAGATCATAAAGGGTGGAATTCCTTGTATGGGCACACCTGGATAAGCGCGCACACACATCAAGTATTAAAAAGTGAAAGTTTGATTTATGATTGTTAATCTGTCCCATTACTTTTGGTCCCTTAAAAAGTGGGAGGCACATATACAAACTATTGTAATTCCTACACTGTTCACCTGATTTGGATGTAAATACCCTCAAATTAAAGCTAAAAGTCTGCAGTTATAGCACATCTTGTTCGTTTAATTTCAAATCCATTGTGGTGGTATATAGAGCCAAAAGGATTAGAATTGTGTCGATGTCCCAATATTTATGGACCTGAGTGTATAGTGAATCGAAAGTTATCCAGGGATAATGCCATGATGTATTGTGTGTGTGTGTGCGCTCATGACTCTTTAGCTCCGCCCACTGCACGCCTGCACGAGCTCGGCTGTTTTCGGAAAGAATCGGTACAGTGTATCTGTCTTTTAGAAATATGAAAATCTAAAGACTCTTTAGTTTGCAATATGCTTATTGTCTTGACTATAATGCCATAAAAATGCAAACAATAATGCAAAAAGCTTAATTGTCCTAAAATAGACTTCATTGTCTTTATGAAATACATGACGTATTTCAGTGTTTAGTACGCAAATTCAGAAAACATTACAGAAAATACTAAGGCAAAGAAAATCACCTGGTGTCTAATTTTTGTTCTAGTTCTCGGCCATCTTTCATTTTACTTCTCTCTTGCTCTTCTGTTTTTCTTTTTCTACAGCCTTCTGATATTTTAATCTGCAGAATATCATATGTATAAACAAAATAAGCTAGTAAAATAAATAAAAACGATGGTAAGACAATTCAATTCTAATATCACATCAAGTACCAGACAGTCAGGGCTTAAGGCTGATCCTAAAAACAGAAGAATTACAGACCCACTTTATATTAGGTGGCCTTAACTACTATGTACTAACATTTTAATTAATCATTTGATACAATTTACTTATTGTGTACATACATGTTTTTACATTGTACTTACATTTAAAAAAAATACCTGCATGTAATTACATCTGTAATTAATTTCTGTAGTTACATTTGTAATTACACAGTTGACACTTCCCTTACACCTAACCCTACCCTTAAACTTACCCATACCACCACACCTGTCCATAACCCTACCCGAATCCCACCTCAATATCAGCAAAGGTGTTTTGCAATACAATTTGATCACAGTAAGTACATTGTACTTATTTTTTGATGTAAGTACATAGTAGTTAAGGCCACCTAATATAAAGTGGGGTCAGAATTACCGCTGTGAATCATTGCTGGTAAAGATCCTCACATAACCTGTGTTTGTGGGTGGGTGGGGGGTGGGGGTTGTGCTTGTTAAGGGGGCTGAAGAGACGGTAAGTCAGCCGGTTCCCTCCGCCCTGAGGGCTGTGAGGCAGGAGGAGACAGGCTGTCCTCACTATCTCTCGGTCTGGCTTATGTAAGACTGACAATCAGCATCGCCTTCATCGCCTATCTGATGCTAGTAGAATGTGGCATATGTGCGAGTATCTCAGTTCAATCTTGAAGATTCTGCTCTAATTAATCTTCCCAAAATTAATCTTTGTGCTATTCTTTTACTTAGCTTTCTCTTGTACTTACCCTTGACTCACTTTTATGCACAGTAGTGCCTATGATTTCAGTTGCATTTAGTCCACATTGACGGTCAATGGCCTCTTAGACCACTAGAAAAGCAATCCTCTCTCCACAACCATATTACACAACAGCAAGGTCACTGCCTCTCTTGTCAAAACAATTGTGTGTATCAACATTGAGGTAGAAAGCATTGAACATGATGAAACATTTCATCTAACATAATGATATGTCTATTGCTCATGTGTGTTTGCTTTAGGGTTACAGTTCTTATTTGTATATATATTTTGCAATGCTTCTGCTTATTTTCCTGGGGGAAAAGTCTGTTTTAATTTTAAGGGAGATTTTGCTGGGGACAAGTGGTCTTTTTGCTGTGACATTTTTATTGTGAAAAATGAAAAAGAAAAAAGAAAAAAAAAAGAATGAAAGTTTTCTCTCAAAAACGTAAGATTCATTTTTCTATTCATTTTTCTATATGAGTGTCAACATTTTTCTAATGAATTATCCATTATCCATCATGTTGCATATTTCACTTTATAATCAAACAACACACTGACTATTAAAACCCTGATGGCAGTTACAAATCCCTTGCAATTATTCCTTTTCAGAAAGATCTACACAATGCACTGCACTTCCCTCTGCATTTCATTGTGAAATCACAGTGACACTGTGTTGTTTATCACACTTTATCATCATTTCTCCATTCTGTACTTTCCTTTCTGACTGATCTTTCCAAAAAGATCATGCGATGCATGAATGTGATTGTTCTGTTAGTGTGCAAAGCATGATTTCTACACAACCTTAGTAAACAAAATAAACTCACTTTACCTCAAACTAGGAAGTATGAATTTCTGTATAACACTTACCTTCAAATCTCTACAAACAGTTATTGGACATGTTCAATATTAATGCCTAGGAAAAAAAGATAAAAGTTAATTTTACACAAACTGGAATTCTGTGACAATATTGGGTCATGTTAACACAAAATACTTAAAGTGTATAAATATCAAGCCATTGCTTTGACCAATAACTATTTTAACTAATCAGTTAAATTGGTAAAGCACGAATTACAACATACTGTACCTCAAGCTGACATTAAAAAATGCCCTTTGGTAAGTACACAGTTTAATATTTTGGTCAAAAGATATTCATTATGTAGTTGATATTAACCTTAATGTACGCCAGTGTGACTTTATTGTGTCGACAATGTTTGTTGTCTCTGATGTATCTTGGCACTGCAGTTTTCTTCACTTCATTCATGAATATTTTAAACCATAAAACATGTTTAAAACTGTTTAATAATTAGTCATTTTTATTAGTCTACAAAATTGATAATAAAATATGATAACAAAATTATTTTTGTTAAATCCAAGGAAAAACTAGGCCATCTCTATTTTTGGTTCATTTAGGCCTTTGTGTAATCAACTCTCATATCAAACAAATTAAAAAAAATAATCATTTGAAAAAAAGCTGTCATTTCCTTATTAGACGAGGATTGAGGAAGAACAGTGAGATCATTGTTCTTGTCCTCTCCTGATTTCCTCAATCATCACAGCCATAAAGCTGATGGAATCCTTCCTCACACACACACACACACACACACACACACACACACACACACACACACACACACACACACACACACACACACACACACACACACACACACACACACACACACACACACACACACACACACACACACACACACACACACACACACACACACACACACACAACAGTCAGTGTCTCCACTCTTGGCTTCTTTTATGCCATTCCAGGCCTTCACTGGCTTTAAAATAGCTCCACTCTATGGACAGGAAGAGGGGTGTGTGTGGACAGGAAGTAGCTGAGAAGCGCTGGAGACTGTCGTCTGCACAGCACAGCTCAGGGTCAAAAGTCACACACAACTCTACTCACAATGCACAGCTCTGCAGGAAAGAAGCATACAGTGGGGTCTAAAAGTCTGATACCACCATTGGAAAGCTTCTCTTTTCCCCTTTATATATAAGTTCACTTTTTTTCTTTCATTACAAATCAGCTGAATAATTTTTACTAGTGAAAAGTTTTACATCATAACTTTATAATTGTACATCATAACATTAACATGTATTTGGTTCCATTTTTTTAATCCTAAAACTTTTGTTTATTTGCAGGTTTTACTTTTCAATCCTAGTGTGCTCTGCAAATTTTGACCCCACTGTATAGTGTAAACACACACAATTTGTAAATGAGATACACAACAGCTCAAACGCAGACTTCAATAGCAGAATATATCCAATAGTAAGCATAAAACACAAACATAGACACTCACAAATGGAGTGTCATTTCTCTTTCCCGTCTCTTTCACTTACAGATTGTTATTATTTTTAGTGCCTCCTTATTATTAGACGCAGAGAGAGATTGACAATATTATGTACAATCCTGATATCTCTTTTGTAGGGAATATGCTGGGAATTATTCCGGAAAACAGCCTCTGACAGTTCAATGTCTGCTAGCAGATTTATGAGAGCTCTGATGACCCCATATATATGCAAGGTCAGGCTTGTGTGTTTGATGAGTCAAAGACCATCAAGGGTCATTAAGTGGTGGGGTGAATCTTACAAATAAATGTCCTGAAAGGTCATCAGACAATGAAGTCTATTTTAGGACAATTAAGCTTTTTGCATTATTGTTTGCATTTTTATGGCATTAAAGTCAAGACAAATAAGCATATTGCTTATTTACCCCTAAAGTTCTCATTACTTTAAAGTAAAAAAAAATAATAATAATAAAAAAAAAAGTAAAAAAAAAGTAAAAAAAAAATATATATATATACTAATACTGTGTTTGACCCCCTTTCGCCTTCAGAACTGCCTTAATTCTACGTGGCATTGATTCAACAAGGTGCTGAAAGCATTCTTTAGAAATGTTGGCCCATATTGATAGGATAGCATCTTGCAGTTGATGGAGATTTGTGGGATGCACATCCAGGGCACGAAGCTCCCGTTCCACCACATCCCAAAGATGCTCTATTGGGTTGAGATCTGGGGACTGTGGGGGCCATTTTAGTACAGTGAACTCATTGTCATGTTCAAGAAACCAATTTGAAATGATTCGAGCTTTGTGACATGGTGCATTATCCTGCTGGAAGTAGCCATCAGAGGATGGGTACATGGTGGTCATAAAGGTGGTCATCGCGTGAAGGTTGACGCTTGAACATTTTGAGTTTACTCGCTTCATTCGCGCGTGACATTCACTGCACAACAGACGCGAGGTCGCGTCATAGGAGGGACTTCTGCCAGCGGCTCGTCTCGGTGAGAAATGACTGACATGGGCTGTGTTTACGTCTTTTTTTGTCAAAATCTACTGTTAATGTGTGACAAAACGGAGTTTTAAGACTTTTTCAGTCGATAATGTAGTTGTTTAAAGCTCAGATCTGTGGTTTATTTATATAAAGAGTGCCTAATAGTACATTTTATCTGGCGTTTTCGGAGTTGTGAGCTCCAGCGGATCAGCGGCGCTTACACTGGCTGGTTTGTCTCGTGCAGCTGAATTGCGGCTCCTGTAGTGCAAATACAGACGAATATTGTCCATTATGTCACATTTTCCGGTCTTCTCCTCTGACCCCTGTCTGTCTCGTGCTTTGATTTCGTAGGAATTGGCAACAACACTCTCCAGCCTACTAACCTACTACTAGCCTACCACAACAACTATTCCTCGCTGCGATTCAAAATGGCCTCGCCCCCCCCTTATTTCATATTCTCGGAGGAGGGGTTTATGTAAATATTGGGGTTGGTGATGTCAGCAACCCTGGAGGCCATCAGAGGATGGGTACATGGTGGTCATAAAGGGATGGACATGGTCAGAAACAATGCTCAGGTAGGCCGTGGCATTTAAATGATGCCCAATTGCCACTAAGGGGCCTAAAGTGTGCCAAGAAAACATCCCCCACACCATTACACCACCACCACCAGCCTGCACAGTGGTAACAAGGCATGATGGATCCATGTTCTCATTCTGTTTAAGCCAAATTCTGACTCTACCATCTGAATGTCTCAACAGAAATCGAGACTCATCAGACCAGGCAACATTTTTCCAGTCTTCAACTGTCCAATTTTGGTGAGCTCGTGCAAATTGTAGCCTCTTTTACCTATTTGTAGTGGAGATGAGTGGTACCTGGTGGGGTCTTCTGCTGTTGTAGCCCATCCGCCTCAAGGTTGTGCGTGTTGTGGCTTCACAAATGCTTTGCTGCATACCTCGTTTGTAACGAGTGGTTATTTCAGTCAAAGTTGCTCTTCTATCAGCTTGAATCAGTCGGCCCATTCTCCTCTGACCTCTAGCATCAACAAGGCATTTTCACCCACAGGACTGCCGCATACTGGATGTTTTTCCCTTTTCACACCATTCTTTGTAAACCCTATAAATGGTTGTGCGTGAAAATCCCAGTAATTGAGCAGATTATGAAATACTCAGACTGGCCCGTCTGGCACCAACAACCATGCCACGCTCAAAATTGCTTAAATCACCTTTCTTTCCCATTCTGACATTCAGTTTGGAGTTCAGGAGATTGTCTTGACCAGGACCGCACCCCTAAATGCATTGAAGCAACTGCCATGTGATTGGTTGATTACATAATTGCATTAATGAGAAATTGAACAGGTGTTCCTAATAATCCTTTAGGTGAGTGTATATATACAGTAATGAAAACCATCCTATTGTCTGGATTATGTTTTGTTTAGTTGTCTTTTCATTCCTATGTGCTTGTTTATTGTGCTTCTATTCAGTTTAGCCTTGAGTGTTTCCTAATTTGTCTCCTTAGTTAATGATTACATTCACTTGTCGCCTAATTAGTTCCCTTGTTCCCTCTATGTATAATGCTGCCTTCTTGTGTCTATCAGAAATGTCATAATTCCCAGAAATCGTGATTACGTGCTTTATTTCGGTCAAATGCAGGCTATTTTCGCTGTGTATAAAACCTACAATACGTTTTAAATGATTACTCGTAAATGTAAATATGCACTACATTAATGAGACAAGATGATCTAGCTGTTTTAAGGGGGAAAACCTAATAAATCATGCCTGATACAGAAGCAGTTCTATGTTTAAAGTTTATGGCACGCCCATCCGAGGAATTTGGGTATCAAAATTATTTCCGAACTTCCCAGTGGTAAAAAACGACATCAGAGGGCGTTCAATTTTTACCTAGGAAACTCATATTTACGATAATTTGGATAGCATGTGAAGGCAGATTAATAGTTTAATAGCAGATTAATAGATTCATGTTGGGATAGTTCACACAAAATAGAGCAACCATTGACTACCATAGTAGGGGAAAAAATACTATGGTAGTCAATGGTTGCTCTATCTGCTTTATTACAAACATTCTTCAACATATCTTCTTTTGTGTTCAGCAGAACAAAGAAACTCATACAGGTTTGGAACAACTTGAGGGTGAGTAAATGATGACAAAATTTTCATTTTTGGGTGAACTATCCCTTTAACTACTCCCTGTTTTGTTCAGTGCAGTACCTTGTCGGTGTTAGTAAGTGTGGTAAGCGTGTTTATACTCCTGAGATTCTTCCGTGTATTCCTGTTTTGTGGATTAAAGACTATATAGATTGGATTCCTTTGTGATTTGTGTTTGATTGCAACCACAACTATCTTGGCACAATTAATTGTTATTTTTTTTATTTTTAATAAAATGATCATTTAAAAATGTAATTTAGTTCAACAAATAGTACAATAATCCATAAAAAATTACAATAAATTATAAGCTTATAGAAAACACATTAGAATTTTCTGCAAATTTACAATCATTTACAGGTATGTATGTTTTTCTATTTACTTTTTTTCATCTATTGATTATTTGCATAATGAAAATAAGATATCTTTAATATACAGACACTTTTGTGGAGAAAGGTGGTCATGAAAATAGTGTCAAAATGCAAAAACAAATCTTAAAATAGGTGTTTTGCATACAAAATATATTTTTACATTTTTCTTTTTATATTAGGGTGAAATGTTTTTCTAACATTTAAATATTGACCTTGTAAGCAAATAAAGGAACCGGCAGGATCCTGTTTTCTTCTAACCAACAACACATCTGTCTCTGCAAATCATATGTGATTGGTTACCTATATTTCTAACCTCTAATAACCTTCAAAACACTTGACCAGCATGTGCTTGCCTGTAAAATGTGTGTAGGCGTGATGTGCATTTGCTCACATGATAACGTAAAATCCAAAAACAGAAACCAAAACAAGGTCTGGATGGAGATGACATCTCAGTGAGGTCCAATGACGCACAGCATTCACAATACACCCAAGCACTGAAAATCAATACAAACATAAAGAGTGAATTAATGATTACTAGAGGATCAATGAACAATTTTGGAAGTGGATAGATAGTATACACCAAGATATAGGGACAGGGAAGTTTAGTTTCAAAACAAATGTAAAAATTCCTGTGTCATGCTGATATGGCTTGCTAGAGAACAGGAAAGCATTAAAGCATATATAGACCACACATATAAAGAATAAAACCATCACAGGGCTGCATTTGAGAGCTTTAAAGAGCCTGTGCCAGTCTAAATTGACGTTTGCCTGTAGGAGGCCCTCTGAGATGCCCACTCATGCTCATGGGTCAGGTGACTAGGGTGGAACAGAGTGCCTTTTGTTCACTGGTGTCTTTTGTTCACTAAAACCACCTCCGTTTACAGAGGAAACTAATGACAAAAGGCTATGACCAGTGTTGGTGATGGGTACACTCTGTACTTTGTGTAGTTTCCGGAGAAAGAGTAACGGGGGCAAAATTTCTTTCTTTCGGTCATCACTGCAATTTGAACTGGTTTGCCATATAAAGTGTGCAAAATGATTGCCTTACAAAAAATAAACATAGGCCTACTTATTTGACTTGGAAAACTGGACAAGGAAACTCTTTGAAAGTACTTCTAGAAAGAACTTAGCAGGTCAATGGTTAAAATATAATTGTTTACTCAAACAGAATTAGCACAAAATTATTTATTTAAAAAAAAATAATAATCATCATCATGTGGTATTAAAGGGAAATTATGGACTGGCTGAATACGAAATTGTCCCCTATACCCTCAAATTGGGCATTATTTGAGGGGACAGCTATTTGTAGTGGTGTCCGAAACCATAGTGGACAATATTGAGTGCACTCAGTGTACAGCCGATGTACACTCAAAGGCTGTCCGCACTACCTCGTTTTCATTCACTCCTTCAAGTAAGCTTTATTAGTGGAACTGCCGTAGGGAATAGTGAGGGTTTTTCGGATTCGGCGATTTCGGATTCAGCCTGAGTCAGTCTCACTAATACTTCATAGTGTACTTCCTAATGAAATTAGCTTACATGTCATGTCATGTTGTATAAGTTAATTAACGTTAGACACGCCCGGTCGCTTTGGCGTAACCATGGTATTTTTTACCTGTCAAGCAGAAACAAATCAAGTTCGACATCTGTTTTCATGTCCCATTTTAGTCTCTTTGTATTCGTTTTTCATTTCCTTTACTGTCTTTATATTCCTTTACGGACGTTTGACTGTGCAGGCCGTTATTGACCGACAGGAACTTTCTCACCCTCGCCCTTGCTTGGATGACGCTCTCAGCTACCAGCTGACCATATATGGACCTCCCGCTGTGACGCGCGGAAAATACGGAGCCCCACGATATTAATGGGGGGGGGGGGGGGGGGTTATCTTTCCAACGACTAAAAACGTTGAAAATAATTAATAAAACCTGTTCACTTATTAACGGTCCTTGACAAATTCTTAATTCGTGCAACAATAACATATTTTTTCCCACGTGTAAGAAAGCACGCATTAGAAGTTTTCTGATTGGCTAAACGAAATTGACCGCGGCCTGCGCCCAGTGCTGTTCCGGAGATCGCCATGAATGTCTCAGATAAGTTATTTCAGTCATTGTATGTATGTATGTATGTATGTATGTATGTATGTGTGTGTATATATATATATATATATACAGTGAGGAAAATAAGTATTTGAACACCCTGCTATTTTGCAAGTTCTCCCACTTGGAAATCATGGAAGGGTCTGAAATTGTCATCGTAGGTGTGCATGTCCACTGTGAGAGACATAATCTAAAAAAAAAAATCCAGAAGTCACAATGTATGATTTTTTAACTATTTATTTGTATGATACAGCTGCAAATAAGTATTTGAACACCTGTCTATCAGCCAGAATTCTGACCAGCTTTTTTAGTAGCTCTTTTTTTTTTGGAGTGAAGCATGGTGTAAATTCATCCTTTGATTTGTCCTTTTTCATCATGAGAATAATATAAAAAAAATATTTGTATAAAATGTCAGTCTAATTGGCTATGATGTTTCAGCAAAATACTTAAAAATTGGTTTTCTCTCCCTTTTTGTCTGTGGTGTTTCAGGATGCTTTTTAAAAAATCTTCCCTGTAGTGTTTGCGTCATATTCTTTTACCTGCTATCATTGTGTGTGTGTGTGTTGAAGGGACAATGTGGGACGAGAATGGAAGGAAATGCTGCTTTCTCTACACGCTTTGTTCAGGTCAGGAAATCAGCTGTTGCATGCTTATTGACTACAGTAATAATACAGATACACAGACATATGGACTCACACACACTCTTGATACACTCCCTGAATGCCTGACAGAGACGCCTGTCTGAAGCGGAAGACACAGTAACACAATATACACACACGCACAGGGAAACACAGCTGTAGTTTTCCGCCTCAAGATGTCTCCTTTGTGTCTTATGAACACACCTAAACACACCCTTCCAGGAATGGAGTCAAGACGTCTGCCTCTCTCAGGGTCCTTTATCAGATCTTCAAAACGAACATGCCTTCAATCAATCAGCCAGACGCAAAATCCGTACATCAATTGCAGGCACAGACATCCTAGAGATTGAACTTCCAACATTTGTGTTTTCAGCCCAAATCACAAACACATCTAGCTGCAGAACATCTGATATCTCCATGGATTTGTGTGTCATCCTGTCCCTGGGCCACACTAATCTTCTCTGTGCAGATTAAATATTGGTACATGTGACGCCAAAGCAAGCACAATGCTTCTAAGACTTCTTCTTTTGCATTTTTTTTTTTCATCCAGCACAAACATGTATTTCAGTTCTATGGCTATTATTTTAAACTGACTCTTGAAAACATGCAATTATAACTGGCAATGTGTAAGAAAGGCCTTAAGGGGAAAAAAGCATAATAAAGAAACATTATTAGATATTTGTAATCTCTCAAATGGTGAGCAAAATAAATAATGTTTTCAAAATGAAATATAATTCAAACATTTGTCATTTAATTTAAAGCCAAATAGTCTGAGCTACTATCCACAATGATCTTAGTGTATGTACACAATTATCTCATTCATTTCTGTTTAATAAAATGAAGCAGGCCTAAACTGACACTAAGAACTCCTATGAATTTTAAAAGAACCACCAGCAATAAAACTTCATTTTGAGATGATATAAAAGAAAGGATAAGCCATTTTAGCACTTTTCCCTACAGAGAATATGACCTTTTTACACAATATTATATTCTTGTTTCTAGCCACCTAATAATCATATTCTTATCATTTTATCATCTGTAATCTGTAAAATGTAATATCTGTAACCAGTTTCCAACTGGTGAGTTGATTAAGTGAATAATTAATTAAATGTCAAATTAAAATAAATAAACAATTATAAAATGAAAACAATCTAAATAAAAAGATGATCTATTTTATTATTTTACCTGCCTGTCATATAACAATTAACCAACATCAGAGAACGGTGTGCATGCAAAGGTCTCAACTTCAAGTAAATACTTGAAAAAGTTTGGGAATCCATGGTTTACAGTAACAAAACTACTTAAAGCAGACTCTATGAAAGTGTTGTGATGCATAAGAGAGGCAGAAAAAGTTAATGAGAACACATCCAAACATTTAAAATAGTAAAGGACTGGAAAACCCATTGATAAAAAAACATTAAACACTACTAAATCTCCCCACAAAGTTAATCTTGCACAAACAAAACAATGTAACACTTGATTTTGGCATTTACTGTCCCTTTTGAGTGCCGTGGCAAAGCATGCTGGGAAATAGGAATCCCAGCCCAGTTTCTGTTAAATTTAAGTTAGTCTAAATTAAAAGACACAAGTTCATAAAACTCAAAACAAAGAAACAATTCAGATTACTTAAAATGTGTCAGTTTTGAGAACTCAAAAGAAAACAAAGTTCTAAATACTCATAAAAGTTCATTTCTTTGAACTAATTTGTTTAATTTGAGTTGGCTCTACTCAAACCAATTAATTATTTTGAGCGTCAGGGTTTACATTGTAACAAGCTACTTAAAGAAGACTGTATAGTGTTGGGATGCATAGGAGAGGCAGAACAAGTTAAAGAGAACACATCCAAACATTAAAATTGGAAAGGACTGGAAAACCCATTGATCAACCATTATTCTGAATATCAGTGACATGTGTTCCCTTCCATGGTGAATTTGGCCCAGGTGAAAATGTAAATAAAAGCAATGACGCACTCAGTATCTAGGACAAGGTCAGCCAGTCCACCTTTTAGTTTGCAGTGGGTGGGTTTGTGTGTTGGAATGTTAAGGGAGGTGTGTCACTGTCCACCAATTCAGAGAGAGGTGTAGCCGTCTGATTGTATTTCTTCACGAGCATTCGTTAACGTGACCTAAAAATTATGTTTGTGTTTATTCCAAAGTTCATCATCCCATTCTGTGAATATTCTTTGAAGGATCAAAAATGCCTTAAATTGCAGTAATAACTTCCCCTATCAACAATGGGAATTACGCACAAGCCGTTATCATTTCATCATAATTGCCTGTATTGTTTACACATCCAGGACAAATATCCATTCATCACAAGTGTGTAAGTGGTCCAATAACTGAGTCTGGAATAAGTGGAGTGCATTCAGGATGCTGACAGGCCGTCTCTCTGTCTTCAGAGTGCTGTGCTGATTCATTATGACGCAGGACTGTAATAGAAGCATTTAGATGTAATTTCATGTGATCAACTGTGTGCAAGTCTTAATGTCTTACGACTAAATTATTTTTTTGGAAACTGGTGCTCTTAAATTGCGTGGGACACTCCTGGTTGATACATTTGATGACCTATGCAATCAAAGTATAATCTAAATGACGAAATTGACCATTGTGGATAATGTTAGCATGGTTTGGGTCAGATGGAGGTCAGTAAAATGCATATGATAGGAACTCTCATTTGAATCTCATCGCATCTACTAAACTGATAGTAGGAAAATGAATGAACCGGTAATGAGTTGACAAAGCCTTGAGAAAGAAAGACCCATAGTAAAGAAAAAAAAATATATATATTTTAAAGGGAAGGGGGGGGGGGGGGGGGTTTGGGGGGTAATGTGTGAGTCACTCAGTTTCAGTCAATCTCATGTCAATCTTGAGTGCCTATAGAGTAGTATTGCATCCTTCATATCTCCGAAAAGTCTTTAGTTTTATTATATTTATAAAGGAAAGATGCGCTTATTGGGCTATATCGAGTCTTTCCGGAAAAAAACGAGCGGCTGGAGGCGTATCGTGTGTGCGGAGCTAAAGAATCATGAGGGTGCGCAGCTATTGCGTTGAGAGCGTCTGATAGCTGTGAAATCCTTAAACGTGGAAAAAACGTTATCCTAAATAAACCATGGCGATCAATTAGATTTAGCCATACATATATGATCCAGAATCAGCACTTTAGCGCATTTGATGATAGCTAACAAAACAAAGACATTTGAAGCAGTTTTACTCACCGCCTGCTTCCAACGCACGACCGTGAACCCTAATCGCTGGGACCGCTCCATCTTTCAGCATTAGACCTACAAATCCGGCGTCGAACTGGGCCTTGTTTATAAATTCCAGTCCATCCACTGTCCCATTAATGCTGGGTTCTTTGGGAAGCTGTACAGGGTTGTCTTGCCCTGACAACCAAAAACACACTTCTTTGATGACATTGTTAATTTTGTGAAGTCCTGTGACTGCAGCGCAGCTGACGACTTCCCTAAAGCCGAGCATAGTGCGTAATGGGGCTTTCATACAGGATGCGGAATCCTTCATATAAGCGATTCCCATAGCAAAGCGGGCGGAGTTTTCAAAACGGTGCTTGTTTCGATGCACTGTTTCTATTGGCCGTAATGCAGCAGCAAAAGTTGAAATATTCTGAACTTTGACCGCAGCATGCAAGCTCGTCAATTGTGCACTCCGCCGCAGCAACAAACCATCCTTGCGCTGCACAAGCCATTGAAATTAATAGATTTCTTTGCGCAGCGGTGCCGTTGTCGCATTCTGTGTGAAAGGCCCATTAATGGGCGAGCGTTTGCTCTCTCGTTTCTGGGAGAAGCGCCTGTATGGCCGTACAAGGACATTCTGCGCTTGTTGACGTCACACAGACCCATACTCTAAAAAAACGTTCCGAAACTTATGAGAAACCGGAAGGAGTGTTTTTGGCACAGAAATACTCCATCAAACCATTTTTTTTAAACTTTGTCCATGTTTAGCATGAGAATCCAAGTCTTTAACAGTGTAAAAAGCTCAGTATACATGAAACAGCATTTCACTCCCCTTTAATATCTATAATGTAAGACATCAATGAGATGAAATGGTTAAAAAGTTTGTATTTCAAACTTCAACATTTGTCATCTAATTCAAAGCCAAATGGTCTGAGCTATAGCATTCATATTCATTTTATAGGATTATGCTCTTACTCTGTCAGCATTTATCTCATTGGGTCATTTTTTATCTTTCCTTAAGAATTGAAGGAAAAACATCAGAGAAGGTATTTGAAACTCTTAAAATTGACCCTTATCATGGTTTGAGTCAGATGAAAATCAGTCAAATGCCTATGAAGTCAACTAATCTAAAAACACTATTCTAAAAAATTAATTAAAAAAAAATCAGTAAAAGCTCAATCTGGTTTAATGAAACCATGGTGCTGAAGATCTGAACTATTTCTCCTAAACAATTATTGAGACTTTTTTAAGTCTTCTGCTTCTCAGATTTGTCTCCTCACATGCGTCTTCCACTGGACTTCTGAAAAACATCTCAAAATGTGCTTAAAATTGTCAGCAATCACAAAAATCACAAATTTCAAAGTGAACTCAAACATTTCAATTCAGCATTAAACTCCCAATTTAATTCTAAAGTTAAATTACTTTTTATTCTCTCAATGTAATGTCTACACCTATGTCTTATATTTTAGGAGACATATCTGAGACAGTTAAACATAACTGAAAACTCCATTAAGTCTCCCAAACTATAAACTTTTTAATACAAAAACCAGCATGGTGATGAGTGGAGCATGAGCTTAGTTTCTGAACAGATATATGTTAAATGATTGCTGTAAGTGCTATGCGCAATCAATTAGCAAGGTATTCAATTAGCTAGTTAAAGCTAGCCAAGTTTCAGCTGCTAAAAATATTTAATTGAGATGACATGATCATTTTAAATTGTTTCCATAAAAAATTAATTAGCTTACTCAAATAGTTCAAGTTAAGCTGTATGTGTACCAAATTAAAGTTTGCAAGTTCTGCTTACTTAAACTTTACATTTCTTAACTTAAAACTTTGATGTAACTGTTTGCATAAGATTTTTTGCATCAGTTTAGTCAACTTATTCGGGTTTACAGTGTTACGAGGACAAATAAAACACTGATTTTTGTATTATTCTGTTAGCTTAATTTCTTTCTCACTCCATGAAGTCCTCACATTCGGTATACATCTCTCATCTAAGAAATTCAAATCAGATACAAACAGAAGAAAGCCTGTTTCCTGATTTCATCATCATGCAAAAATGTGTCCGTGTGTGTATTGTCTTTTCTGTTGCTGTGTGTGTAGTGTGTTGTTTCCATGGAGCGAGACCATCTGGTTAAATGGTAAAACACAGTCAGCAGAAAGTGATCCAACACGGATTCATTTGTGCATCGACGCCACAGAGCATGTCACAAGACCCGTGGTCATGCTGAGAACTACGGCCCCCATATGACTGATAAATGAAGGAGGATTTCAGAACTGAGAGGTCATCCTCTCTCTTATATAAAAACAATGTGTCCTGACGCAGCATTATGGAAAAACGCATTTTAAAAGCCATGTTTGCCCAGACTAAATCCAAATAGGTTCACAAACATGTTCAAATACACAATCATTAATGTTTGACTTGTTTGACCCAAATCTATTTTTTTGGCATTTTATTTGTGTCACATGGAGCTTAAGGTTTAGTAATAGGCCAACAGACACACAATTACATAAGTCCCGAGTCATGGAATGGAATCAGCACACTTTATTCACAATTTCTGTGATAATTGTGGTGGGAAATATCGGTGGGACGGATTATGGTAAAATGTGTTAAATGTTAAATCTGTGCACCACAACCAGTTAGCATAAGCATGATCAAACTAGACAAAATATCTAATAAAATGGCAAAAACTGGCAAGGGACACATATAGAATTTTATGAATGGAAAGGTGCAGATACAGACACAGATATGCAGACCATGGGCGTCGGAAGCAAAAAAAATGTGGGTGGGTCCTCATAAAGTACAAATATTATAATAGTTTGGAAAAACAAAATGACGGAAATCGCTATGTAATTGAGAGTGGCAGTAGTGTAGGAGTAAGACGCACGGCATCTAGTTTTGACACAAATCGACTTCGGTTCGAGTCCGGCTTTCGCCGAACTCAATCTTCTCTCTTTTCCCATCACATATCAGATCGGAAAGGCATTTATTTTCAATAAAAATTAAGAAAATATTAGAAAAGTGGAAATAAAGCATCTAACGTGTTTCATAATAAGTGTTTATCGATTAGGGGTAGATAAACAGACGAGCTGAATGTTAGAGACGATAAAAGTGAGTGGGTCCAATATCATTGATCGTAAAAAGTGGGTGGGTCTTGTCCCACCCACATACAATGGTTCCGACGCCCATGATGCAGACACAGATTACATACAGGCCTAGTCATGAGTTTCATAACTACTGCTTACAGAAATCTGGACAGTAAATGCATCCGTCAATATATGGAAACTAATATCAGGCTTCAAAGGCACCATAACTTCATTTCTGATGACCTACAACAAATTAAAGAGTGCTTTAAAGATAACCATAATATTTAATTAATCCAATAATTATTTATACTATATGAAAGCCTGTTTCCACTTCAGAGTAAAAATACTTGTTAAGATCTTTTTTTTTTTAAACGTCACACTGTGAGAAACAAAACCCAGAAATTATGGGAAATAGCAAATTTTGAGATATAAAGTCACAATTTTGAGATAAATTTGCAATTGTTATATAAATAGATATAAAGTCACAAATATTCATCATTAGCAATCACCATTTCTTTCTCTCTCCCACCCCTCTCCACGCCTCTGTTGGCAAGAAGGGTGGACTGGGTGGGTGGTACAAACACACACACACACGTATTCCATACTTTTTTCTTTTGCAGGACGTTTTACTAGCTACGTGATCTTCCGCCATTTTCTTCCTGGGTCACGCACACCAGAGACAAATTAATGAATGGGGAGAGAGAGAGTTAGAAGGCAGTTTATTTAACCTGATTACACTTGTGATATATCTCACAATTCAGCAATATTCATCGGAGCATTAGATGTCCTCCACCCACCGAGAGCCTCAACGGAAAATTGCCCTGATATGACCTGCTGTTCTGTTCACACGCTTTTACACACACATTTATCTGGATATTTAATGGGAACATGCCATAGGTGTCTGTTTATTTATAGACTAACCATAATTCTAACACTATAAAAAAAACTTTTTATGCACCTGTTAAGAGCATAAGAGACTTCTTTCAAAAACATAAAAAAGTTAATGTTTCAAAACTTTTAACAGATACTGGTATATGCACACACACTATATATATATATATATATATATATATATATATATATATATATATATATATATATATATCCCAATAATTATATCACATGATCCTTCAGAAATCATTCTAATATGCTGATTTATTATCAATGTTGGAAACAGTTGTGTTGCTTAATGTTTTTGTATAACCTGTGAATCTTTTTTCAGGATTCTTTGATAAATAAAAGGTTAAAATAAAAGGTATTTTTTTCATACTTTTGTAACAATTAACACAATACCGTTCAAAAGTTTCAGGACAGTATTTTTATTTCATTCTTTTTTTGAAAGAAATTAATACTTTTATTCAGCATAGATGTGTTAAATTAATTGATTTTCTGTATTTTGATCAAATAAATGCAGGCATAAGAAACTTGTTTAAAAAACATTAATGTTTCCAAACTTTTGACTGGTACTCTATAATAAAAGTAAAAGTTTAAGAACCTAGGCCCATGGTTATTATGGGTTAAATGTGCATACAGGGTGGTACGGGCTTTGCCTGTGGTCAAGTCAAAATAAAAGCTGCCAGTGAGGGCTCTGCCCTTTGAGCACGGATGCTATGTGAGCACGCAGAGACGTGACTGAACACATTCACAAGTTTCCCTCAGTTTTTTCACACAAATGTGCACACACCCCACATTAACTGAGAAAACCTTTCAATATAGATGCAAGATATCACTTGCTTCTGTTGTGCTTTCCTGCACCACAGAGACACGTAGACTGTTCCTGGCATTTCTGTCTTTTTCAAACACAGAGTCCATTTTAAAGAATACTTTTAAGATATAATGTATAAAAATACTTCAGAGCTGAACATACCAAGAAAATTCACCAGAACCATTTAAACGAGTGAAATTCCATGTCTTTTCAAGTTTGTATTAATTCCCATGACTTTTCCTGGCCTACAAATCACATTTTTAAAATTCCCTAATGTTTTTCCATGACTGTGGGAAGCGTTCTGCTAGTTAGTGTCCATTTTTAAGCCATTCGAGATTTACCCTGAAGAGCAGAGATGCCTGAACAGAGATCCATCACTTTAGCTGGTGTTCTGACTCATATGAAACATTCTGAAGCACAGAACAGTTGTGGGACTTTGCAGAGATTATGCAGAATTGTGTGTGTGTGTGTGTTGTGCTATGCGTCAGATAGTCACTTCCCACACTCAGTAAAACTCACACTCCGATAATTCTTGGAAACGGCACATTAATACATGCACCCAGCTGTGGGAAGGTAACACACAAGAGTCTGCAGACCTAATCGGATTAATCCCAATCTTTGCACACATATGGCGTTCCAATAGGATCTAAAAAACCCATACAAGATCTCTTTGATATCTCAGTTGTTTCTCCAAGACAGCAATACGATGAAATGGAGAGCAAATGGAGCCCTCATGCTTCTCATAACTCCAAGCAGCAGTCTTCAATCAAGTCACACATTCATCTAATTCATTTGTGTCTTTTTTTGTTGCTCCTAAGATATTTTAGGAAAAATATTTAAAGCCGATAATAAAAACAGAACTGAAAACTCCATTAAGTCTCTAAGCTATGAAACCGCAACTTTTTAACACTGGTTTGTCTTAACTACTAAAATGATTCACCCACATTTGATCACCAAAAATACTATGAAGCACTTTTTCATGTACTTTATTCCCAATCATATTATGTCTGATTGCTTCGTCTGTATAATATATACACACAGATTCGAAATGACTCATGAATCACAGAGTGTATTGCTTCATCCTGTGTCAGTGTTTGATGGTGATGGCTTTAACCTCTGTGAAGAAGTGGTATGAGTCTTTCCCCCCCTCTCGACCAATGCCAGAGTTTTTCATGCCACCGAATGGAAGATTTAAATCTCTGACCAGCCAGCAGTTGGTCCACACCAACCCAGCCTGCAGTTTCCTAGCAACCCTGTGTACGCGCCCAACATCTCGGGACCACACCGTGGCGGATAAGCCGTAGCGTACGCCGTTGGCCCGTGATATCACTTCCTCCTCTTCATCAAAGGGTGTCACACAGGTTACGGGACCGAAAATCTCTTCCTGCATCAATGCGGAGGAGTCTTTTACCCCGGAGATGATAGTGGGCAACATGAAATAGCCATCCGCATTATGCTGTGGAAGGGTAAGGTTGTCCACACCCTCCCCACAATGCACCTGCGCACCTTCTGCCAGCGCCAAAGCAACATAACCTTTAACCTGTAGAAGTTAGCAGGCAATTTAGATGTTTTAAAAGCATATATCTGTTTATAAACCTAAATATGATTTTATATGAACAGAGAGAGATAAAGACTGTATTCCCACACATGCACTTAACATTGAAAACGCTGCATGTTATAACAATAGAAACATGTCTGTGATTATCATCCGACCTTCTGTAGATGCTCTTTGCTGATGAGCGCTCCGTTGTCGTTGGAGGGGTCAGAGGGCACTCCAGTTTTCCACCGACGAGCCGCCTCCACGAAACGAGTGAGGAATTCTGGGTAAATGCTCCGCTCAACGAAGATTCTGCTGGTACACAGACAGATCTCTCCCTGAGACAAGAGGAAAAGATGCAAATAAGTAAATCTCACAATTATCACTGGGCTGTGTAAACTAATTATATATGGACACTTTAAATGTTAGCAGAGCGATGATGTGTTTGTGTGAGCGTGGTGTGAAGGCCTGAGCGAGAGAAAAAGAGATAGAGAGGGAAAGAGTGTGAGAGAACAATGTACAATGCCGTATTCTGAGCACCACAGCGTGGCAGAAAATGGAACTACATGGTGTTATCCCATTACAAAAGGTTTGTGACAGTATAATAAACATTTCCCAATTACCCCAATATGTTTAGTTTATTTAATTTATTTAACAGGGACAATACACAAAACACTAAATAGCTCATTTGCATCTGTGGTCCCTGGGCAGGATTATGTTCAATAAAAGTACAGCATTCCATTACAATCCAGAAGAAAGAAAATAATAACAATATCATATCACATATATTGAATCACATAGAAGAAAAAGAAAAGCAGGGGAACATTTTTTTTATAATCACATGATTGATTTTTCTTAAACCATAATTTAAGTTCAGTTTTAAAAATACTAAATGATGTACACTCTCTAATATAAACAGGCACTGAATACCATCTTTCTGCTGCTCTGTATGATAAAGCTAATTGTCCAAAGGCAGTTTTCTGAAATTTAACTGAACAATAGCCTCTAACAGATGCCCTGGTTTCCCTAGAATTGTCTTCACAGAAAGTCACACATTGTTTAAGAGGTGGTGGCGCAAGATCGTGAATAAACTTATACATCAAACACATATCTGCAAAGAATAAAAAACTGTCAAACGTCAATCATTTATGATTTCTGATGATAATGCAATGATAACTCCTTGTTTTTTTTTAATCAAAAACTTTCACGGTTTTTTATAGAGTATATAATGGCTTCAATGTTGTTACACTTGCTTGTAATATGTTGCATGTTTAATTCAGCAAATGGATTCAGGTTATCATAAGTGTTGTTACTGTTAACTAAAACTTTTTTTTTTTTTTTTTAAACGTTTTAGTTAAATAAATAAAGCTGAAATAAAATATGATAAATTGTAGAGGAAAACAAAATTAGAAATGTTAAAATGCTTAAAACTATAAAGACCAATCAAAAATATTAATAAATACTGTAATAGTGCAAATAATACTAAAATAACACTGGCTATTACTATATTATAATATTATATTACAGAAAAGTAACTTTTTACACCCAGTATTCATACTGTATAGAAACATTTCGAGAAGAGTAGTATGTTATTCTGCACTAGGCTAAAGTCGGTTAAACCCAATGCCGACATCTGCAAGATTTTGATTGGATGAGCTCAGTAATGGCATACATTTTTTTGCAACAGGAAGCATTAGTGTAACTGACGAAGCTATATGAAAATATAACCTGATTGGTCAAGCTGTGCATGAGCTCACCTGATTGGAGAAGCTGGATCGTATAGTAGTGCTGATGCATTGTTCCATATCAGCATCAGCAAATATAACAGCCGGGTTTTTGCCACCAAGCTCCAATGAAAGCTTCTTACAATACGGTGCACTGCGTTCTGTTATCAGTCTTGCTGTAGCTGTGCTCCCCGTAAATGAGATCAACGGCACGTCAGGGTGAGACACCAATGCATCTCCGGCTCGTGGGCCCGTACCAAAGACAATGTTGACCACACCGGGTGGAAAGCCTAGAAGACGCACACACATATTATATAGAAACGTTCACTCAATTCAGATGTAATAAGAAAAAAAAAAACAAAGCTACCAATGTACCCTGAGAAGAGCAAATTAACAAATCTGTCCCAGATACACACACAAATCCCTCACCAGCTTCCTCCAATAGCTGACACATCATCCAGGCAGTGACTGAGGTCATTTCACTAGGTTTCGCAACCACAGTGTTGCCTGTAGCAACAGCCGGAGCAATCTTCCAGGTCAGGAGATACAGTGGCAGGTTCCATGGGCTTATAAGACCAGCTATAGACAGGGAATTTAACATACATAAACCATCCGAAAAGAGTGATTTACAATAGAGAGCAATAGTACTGTATGTAGAGACTGACACATACCCACTCCTACAGGACAGCGAACTGTGTAGTTAAGACAGCCCATGTGATCCATCTGACTGCAGTCATTAGTGTGATGCAGGACAGATGAAGCAAAAAAACGGAAGTTGTACGCGGACCGAGGAATGTCCACATTTCGGGCAAAAGTTATAGTCTTCCCTGGAAAAAAAGAGAAGAGAAAATGAGTTCATTTCATGCTTTGAGAGCCCTATAAAGAACTGAATTAAACCAAATAAAATAGTTTAATGACACAGAGAAACAAACTGATATATTGTCCAATATATATATATATTTTATATGTACAGTGAGGAAAATAAGTATTTGAACACCCTGCTATTTTACAAGTTATCCCACTTGGAAATCATGGAGGGGTCTGACATTGTCATCGTAGGTGCATGTCCACTGTGAGAGACATAATCTAAAAAAAAAAAATCCAGAAATCACAATATATGATTTTTTTAACCATTTATATGTATGATACAGCTGCAAATAAGTCTTTGAACACCTGTCTATCAGCTAGAATTCTGACCCTCAAAGACCTGTTAGTCTGCCTTTAAAATGTCCACCCCCACTCCATTTATTATTCTAAATTAGATGCACCTGTTTGAGGTCGTTAGCTGCATAAAGACACCTGTCCACCCCATACAATCAGTAAGAATCCAACTACTAACATGGCCAAGACCAAAGAGCTGTCCAAAGACACTAGAGACAAAATTGTACACCTCCACAAGGCTGGAAAGAGCTACGGGGAAATTGCCAAGCAGTTTGGTGAAAAAAGGTCCACTGTTGGAGCAATCATTAGAAAATGGAAGAAGCTAAAACATGACTGTCAATCTCCCTCGGACTGGGGCTCCATGCAAGATCTCACCTCGTGGGGTCTCAATGATCCTAAGAAAGGTGAGAAATCAGCCTAGAACTACACGGGAGGAGCTGGTCAATGACCTGAAAAGAGCTGGGACCACCGTTTCCAAGGTTACTGTTGGTAATACACCAAGACATCATGGTTTGAAATCATGCATGGCACGGAAGGTTCCCCTGCTTAAACCAGCACATGTCAAGGCCCGTCTTAAGTTTTTGGATGATTTGGATGATCCAGAGAAGTCATGGGAGAAAGTCATGTGGTCAGATGAGACCAAAATAGAACTTTTTGGTCATAATTCCACTAAACATGTTTGGAGGAAGAAGAATGATGAGTACCATCCCAAGAACACCATCCCTACTGTGAAGCATGGGGGTGGTAGCATCATGCTTTGGGGGTGATTTTCTGCACATGGGACAGGCCGACTGCACTGTATTAAGGAGAGGATGACCGGGGCCATGTATTGCGAGATTTTGGGGAACAACCTCCTTCCCTCAGTTAGAGCATTGAAGATGGGTCGAGGCTGGGTCTTCCAACATGACAATGACCCAAAGCACACAGCCAGGATAACCAAGGAGTGGCTCTGTAAGAAGCATATCAAGGTTCTGGTGTGGCCTAGCCAGTCTCCAGACCTAAACCCAATAGAGAATCTTTGGAGGGAGCTCAAACTCTGTGTTTCTCAGCGACAGGCCAGAAACCTGACTGATCTAGAGAAGATCTGTGTGGAGGAGTGGGCCAAAATCCCTACTGCAGTGTGTGCAAACCTGGTGAAAAACTACAGGAAACGTTTGACCTCTGTAATTGCAAACAAAGGCTACTGTACCAAATATTAACATTGATTTTCTCAGGTGTTCAAATATACACACAC